>OZ026845.1:22418313-22923432 GCA_964023205.1 Lutraria lutraria | reverse complement strand
GGAAAGGCTGTATTGTAGTTTCTTGTCCATCGATTTATGTGGACAATCCAAGGCGGTTCAACTCACTGAGTGTATTCCTATGTGTTTAGTGAATTTTTGTGCTCTCTCCCCCTTCTTAAATAAAACTGTCGTACATGTAGTCGTTGTGCAGGTCGAAAAGTGTGACTGACAGGTATTAGTCACTGATAAAGCTTATTAGGTTTGCCATACGATTGGCCGGTTCATAAAAAAAGCTTTTCGTGGACCACTAACTTACCCTTCTCCATATATGGATGTAAATCGACATACCTTTGACAAACGATCATAGAAAGGCACGACCTGCTGCGGGCCACAAGTCAAGCATACTATCCACCGGACCACCGCCGCTGATGTTATGTTATATGCAGTTGTTTTTCATGTTCAAATAACTATCCTACAATAACAATGTGACATATGCCATAAGATTGATGACTCCTTAACATTTTCTGCATTTGCGTAATGATCTAAATGATCTAAATTCGAATCAGTCCACACACATGTATTTCAATATGTTTAAGGTATTACAAGAGAGGGGTATTCTATGAACCACGATGCAACAGGAATCGACCAACACATGCCATGTTAGCTACAGGCTATGGTACAGAATATGGTCGGGCTTATTGGACGATTAAAAACAGGTAACCCAATATAATTGTGGGTAAAAGGCTTATTTGGACTGTGACTATGTTTTCATACATTGTACAGCATTGATACATGAGTCGAAAGCCATGATCAGTTGTTCGGTGACTTATTGTTTATAAATCAAATGGGTTTGCTGCAATACCTTTTCAAGACTTTCCAATGATCAAATTCTTCAGATGATACCATGTGAGTTAATATGTTAGCACATGCAACACAGGCAAACACCCAACAAGAACTTTGGTATATCTCAATAGCTGTTGATATTTGAAAATCATATCATATTTATACTGAAACAGTTTAAGACTTATAACTGAGTTCTGGTTTGGAATGTAAATCATAAACATGAGCTGCATGTAAGTGAAATTGCCATAGGCCTTATCTCATTCTGCTTGTTGTCTAAACATTGGCTTCACACCAGTATTCTATTATTTCAGCTGGGGCGCAAGATGGGGAGACCAAGGATACTTTAAGCTTGCAAGGAACCGAGGAGACACGTGTGGTGTAAGTCTACATGCCAGCTATCCTGTCGTGTGAACATAAAACAATGCAGTCAGAGAATAGTGTTTGGGAGCAACATGATGGTGTGCACATTACTGCACGCCAGTTACGGACACTTAAACTGCAAATCTATAACTCATACTGAAAGACATATTACTGTAAACATTTGCCTGTCAAGTTTTTAATGCTTTAGATTATTGTATGCATTATTTCATCTTATTTCTATACTTCAACCACTGTTTAATCTGTATGTTCACACATGTTTCTTATCAGAATTGAATGTCAAATATTTCACACCATAGTATAAATATATCGTACATATCAGAGCTAGATTTATTCTTGTACAAATACATTTGATGTTTGTACTTGAGTTGAAAAATTAATGCATGTACCAATGTTCAGTTGATTTAGGTGACAACAATTGTATATAAAAATGTTTACTCAGAAAACAAGAAATTGAACATAGAATTTTGGGAGGAAAAATCCAGAAGACAACAACATGTACCATGTTTCTTCATACACAAAAACGAAGATGTATTGACTACCTTACTCAAAATTAATGAAACTCTTTAATGTACTGAATGATAAGTATTATATGTGCAATGAATTGAATAAATGAAATGTAACATACAGTATGTGTTGTTCTTTGTGCAAACATGTGTAGGGCTAACATTATTATAGCATTCACTGACAAAGCATGTCTTTTGCAGTGTTTAGTAAGACTGCAATCACTATAATGGTTACCTGCAGTTATTACAGGGAACCAACCACTAAATGAAGACAATTTAACAAATGAGTAATGCTTTAGTATGGATTATTGACTCTTGTCACTGAGCAAGAAGAGCTATAGTGTCTCAGGTTTATCTCTTTCTGAGCAGCTAGGAAGCTGATCTGATATTGTCTATTAAAATTAATTATCGATATTTGTCACTTGACATAGTATATACAAGATGGTATATAATTCAGCGAGATGCATTTTGTTCCTAAGGAAACAAAGCATGTTTGGAGATTCCTCTGAAAGTAGGTCTGCAATCAGTCAATATTATAATGTAGCACAGAAAAAAAGGAACAATTTCCAAGAACTAACTTTTCTAATCCCGGTTCTGACATATTTCTTTAGAAGTAAATTTATTATCATTATGGTGCTGTAGAGATGTAATTAAACCTTCATCTTCCAGAGTTAAGTTTTTTTCAAAACAGCAGAATTAACAAGGCACTGTTTTCAAAATGTGGCTCTCTTAATATTGGTTTTCATATACCTGTTACCTTATGTATAACAATTAAAAGATAATCAAATCTATAGTTTATTGTCTAGTTAGATTATCTGTACGGCACTCATTAAATAAATCATGATATAATACCCCACACAACTTGAGATAACCTCAAATAGTAAAAAAATCACACTGACCTTGGCACGAAGGTAATAAAACTTGAGATCAGTATCAAAAGCTCAAATCTCTTTGTTTACAGTTTATAAGTTAATTATGATCATACAATAATTAAATTAATGATACATTAGACTAGTCTAGAAGCATAATAGATCTGATCATGTATCAAACATTAATCAGCTATTTTCAACCAGAATACTTTGAAAATGGAATTGAGATTTGAGCACAGAGTCTATTCTCAAGTATTATAACCTTGAGATCAAATCTTTCAAAGAACCATTTAATGATATTGGTTAACATATAAAAAAATGCATACTTTACAATAGAGACATCTTATAAAAAAGCAACAAGAATGAGTATGAATTGAAAAACTTTAATATCAACAAATATCTTAATAAATATTGTAACTATGATAAATTAAAAGGAAAAAACAGAATAAGCAACTAAAACAAGACATTGGAAACATCATATTAAATAAAATATTTTTAGACATTTATTCATAAATTTACTGTACAGTTGAAATCTTAAAGAATCGTGCATAGATTCTGTCCAACTGCTTTTAAAATGGTCCTCTTTATTGCTTAAGAAAGAATTTGGAATGAAAAGTGTCCCATTGTACAAATATGTTCCAGAAACCAAATGTATGTACAGTAATTTCGTGGCTCTTAAAAATTATGTTCTAATGACATTTTGCCTGCTAAGAAGTCCTACTTCATGAACAAAAAGAACTCAAGAAAAAATATCACAGATTATGAAAGGTAACATTTGTACATAAATGCAAACATTTTGATGATTTAAAAATAAGTTCTTAAACATGTCAGTATATTACACAGCTTGCTGTATTAAAACTATGAGCAATTGGCAGACCCTTGACAAGAAAATTAATAAAAACATGTCATGTACTTAAGTGGAACTACATGTACTCATTAACCTTTGAACTAATGAGTATTCATTTTGATGCATCAATGCCATACAGTGTATCGTACAAAGTTAGGCAAAAATAAAGTCATAAGCTTAATATAAAGTCAATTCTGTGAACAGAGGCCACCATAGAAATACAATAATTGGCCTTTATTGACAGATGAGCCTTAATCGGAGGTCATTTGTTCTAAATGATCAATGACAGTTATTAAAATAATGGCCTTTATTCAAAAGGTGGCCTTTATTCACAAGGTGGTCTTTATTCACAGGGTGGCTTTTATTCACAAGGTGGCCTTTATTCACAGGGTGACCTTTATTCACAGGGTGGCCTTTATTCACAGGGCGGCCTTTATTCATAGGCTGACCTTTATTCACAGGGTGACTTTTATTCACAGGGTGGCCTTTATTCACAGGGCGGCCTTCATTCACAGGGTGACATTTATTCACAGGGTGGCCTTTATTCACAGGGTGGCCTTTATTCACAGGGTGGCCTTCATTCACAGGGTGACATTTATTCACTGGGTGGCCTTTATTCACAGGGTGACCTTTATTCACAGGGTGACCTTTATTAACAGGTGGTTGCTTACACAGGTTTTACTGTATATCACTTTAGAGTGTACACAGAATACAAAATGTTAACAGTTACAATGGTAACTTGAGGTATATTTTACTCTTTTATCAATTATCAGCACAAAAATTCATTGTTAAGAATCTAAGTGTGTGTATCTCATAACAAAGGAGTAAGACAGACAATATCTCAATTTAAGAACTTCATATCTGTGCTGAGAATCAACCCACATGAAAGAAAAAATACCTCATCACCCAAAAATCCATTTAACTTGTGTGAAGAACAATGAAGCAGTTACCTCTTTAATTGGTAACCTATTGAATTTCCTGATCAAACTTGTCCAACTTTCTATTTCAAACAGTCCATCATCAATTTGAGGGATATCACAATGAGAATTTAGTAAAGAGCCTGGCCAGACTGCATGAATAGCAGGCTGATCTAGCTCTCTCCTATTAGTAAAAGCTTTGCAAGTTTGGTTCCAGCATTGTAAGGGTTAATTAATACCAATATTGACAAGCCATTGACTACCAGAGTTACAAAAGTTATTCTCCAGAGCAAGTTGTTCAGAAATGCCTTGATGATAATGCCTATTCATTAATATTCTATGCATTTCGGAAATAAAATAACCATAAAATAATGATAATATGAACAAAAGCAGTCAGTTATTATCATATCACAGTAAAACAATAGATATAACAATCTATTCAACTTCCAATGTCATTTGATGGCTAAATCTAACAAAATAGTTCTACTGACTTCTAGTTTTACATCTGATTCAATAAATAGACACATTAAATTATCAGACTACATCAATTTACTTACTTCTACAGGTACAAAAACATCTAACATACAGTAAAACCTGAATGTAACGACCATTTTCAGGTCCTGATAATAGCCGTAATATTGAGAGGGTCTTTATATAAAGATGAAAAATAGTGGAATTATTAAAAGCTGGTAAAAAACAATTGGTCCTAACTACTAGGTGGTTGCTATATTGAGGTGATCACCTGATGAGGGTTTATGGCAGATATAAAATACAGTCACCATTATGGATGCAGGTCACTGATGGAAAATAGGAACAATGGTCTTTTCAGCAAAATTTACATTTATTCAATTTGGTCTATAATATCACAGTTTGCTGCAAAGTGACCATCATGGCTTATCATATCAAATGACCATGAACTCAGATTTGACTATAAAACTCTTTTATAAATATTCTATTCAAATAACAATTAACTATAATAAAACTATAAATAATAATAATAACATAATATATCTAACAATAAACACATTATATATCAGTCTGAGTCTTCATATAGCACCGTAAGTGATAACTAAATGCAAAGGTAGATCTTGCCATAGTAATGGTACTATTAGTAGGCCTCAATGATAGAGTGGTCATGGTCTGTGACTAGTGATCTCTGACCCTTCACTGCAGTGAGTTCAAATCTCACCTGGGACCAGACAAATTGTACATATAAAGAAGCTGTCCAGCTAGTTAACAGAAGGACGATGGCTTTGTCCAGGTGGGGACTTCCTTCATCATCATGGCTGAAAAAGCTGCTTTTGATATGATATTCTATTCTATTTTATGATCAATAGAGAAAAAAATATGGTACTGGCCAAGGCTCTTTTGCTATGTATAAAGGCTGTGCACTATGTTTGCAGTGGAATTAAATCCACATGTGGCATATTCAAATTTGAGCACTTTTGAATATTAGGTAAATATTTAAGTAATGCCATTAAAATCATCTGAAAAATACCAATGAAATGAACAGCGAAAATTGATTGCCACAGTATTTCATGTGACAGAGATGATGTTTTATTGATGGTAACCATTGTCAGTTCAATAGCATTAGACTCTAATTCAAATAGCTTTAAACAATTCAAAGACATAAACTACACTGATACTCATGAATTAGGGAAAATTTTTTATAAGAATTTAAGATATATGGTCGTAACACTACATAGAGGATCAATAAAACAATGAAAATCTGCAGAAACAAAAGCAATAATATCTCATAGTAGAATACATGACTTTGACCTTGAAGCTCTCAATGGGTACCCATCTTCAGACCACATGTCTCCTGATGCAACATCCCTTCGTACAACATCAGTGGCATTGCTATGACGTCTTTCAATAATGTCAGGATCACCTGAATATTTCTTGAATTCCATCAATGTTGAATTTGTACAACTACTTTTAGTATAAGCATTAATAGATGGTCCTGAATTTTCATTAAATTCATCAATTATTTCATCATCATCATCTTCGTCTTCTTCCTCCTCATCAAAAGCATCACTTCTAATTTCAGATGGGATTTCCAGAACATGATCATCTCTATTTGTTACAGTATAATGCCTCAACCTGGAAATAAGGCTCTTTAATCCAGAAGGTAAAAAGCCACGTTGAACATTATACACTGATTTTAACTTAATTGGATCACTCCCCTTTAACAAATCACCAATCACACCACCTAGTGGCCACTGACAGTCATCCAGGAGAACAGGAATAACAGCCCGACCAAGTTTAGATGCTGTCTTAATATCACGTTGACATATCTGGCAATGTTCATACTTTTTAGTAACACAAGCAAGGACAACTCTGCAGCTCTGTAGTCCCTGTTGTATCTTATTGTACAGTGATTCACTTCCATCCATCTGATAAGCCCCCATCCAACACAAAAATCCTTCACTCATCAAATGTAAATAGAGAGGTTCAACCTGAATAAATAATTCTAATTTATTTCTTAATACAAAGAGAGCATAAAAAACAGTGCAGAATATCACAATCAATAATTATGCATGTTATACCCATGCCGTCATTTTTACCAGTTTGATATCAGATGAAAGTATTTCATTTGACTGACTAAACCCATAATAATTTCATAAACCATTGTTATTACATCAATGAAAACTTAAGTTAGAACGTCATAAAGCTCAGGTCATTATAACCTTCAAGACCATAGAATAATTTTGACAGTATCATCAAATGCTATGATAATGGACAGTAACTGAGAATATCCTCTGAGCTCAATTCTAGCTTCAATGTATTTTGGTTTAAAATAGATAGATGTTAAATGTTTAAATACATGTTCAGATCAATTATATAATGACAGAATAATGCACGCATAGTGTCACCATAGTATTTATCATACTCTACATACAAAAAAACGAAGATCTATAAAATATGAGATTTGAGCTTGGAGTCAGATCTCAAATCTTATAAACTAAGACCATGAATTCACTTGCCTGATTCTGTTTTCCCCATTGATAGGATACAAAAATGTCTGGAAGTAGTAAGCTTCTGTCATCAAATGACTTTCTCAAGTGTTTTTCCTTTTCGTCAGTTCTAGTCTCCCATAAACTTCTGAATTCTAAAATATTGCGCAGGCAGAATAATTGAAAACTATGTTGAATAATCTAAATAATTACATTTTTATTGGTAGATTGTAATTTTAAAATTAAGTCCCATTCAGGCACTCATTATTTCCAATCCTCACTCGTAATTGAAATTCTTGTAGGACTACCAGTAGTTAAAATTCTAAGCTGGTCATCCTGCTGGATGAATAGCCTGAAAATAGCCTTGGCTTGATCTCTAAAGATGTCAAATGATAGAAATAGAAAACAAGGACTGTGAAATCTATACTTATGATTCACTCTTAATTCATTATAGGGCTAAAAGCCTAATTGATAACATCTTAACATCAAAATCATGGTATGCTTTAACTCACAATTAAGCTGCAAAAAATTAAACTGTAAATAGATTTTCAGAATAAAGTGAAACATTACAAGTTAACATGTTCTATTCCAATCATGTTGTTGATTAACAATAGCACCAGTGATTCTTAATTATAAGTCAAACTGATTCACATTGAAGATTAGAATAAAGATGTATACTTAATAGCAGTCATCAACAGTTATAACAGTAAAATAGTGACAATATAAAGAAGATGAAGAAATGACACCAATTCAGAATAAAAAAAGCTCGTTTTTATTCCAAAACATGCAGAATTATAACACCAAATGTGAACCAACCTGGTGTGACCAACTTGTCATCTCTAATGATACCACAGTAATTTAGCTGCATCAGCAGTTCACAAAACTTGTACTTGGGCCATTTGGTACCCAGCAGTGTTTCTTCATCAGGTTTTACATAGAATCTGATACATTGGTGACCTTGGATCAAGGTCATCTGTTGCAAACCATTGCTGATATGGGGTTTACTTCTTAAGCATATAACAGGCACACCATTGAGTTCCAAATCAGACATCTACAAATAAAAATACGGACATTTTCATTTCTTCCTAACTATAAGTTCCTGTTCAGAATAGAAACATCTTCTATCTTCTAATAACAGCTGACATATGATTAGTTAAGGCTTAAATAAGTTACAGATACACTGCTCCATGTTTTAACTAAGACCACCCCCGCAAATGTAGACTTGAAAGGTAGTGGGTCAGCAGATATTCCTTTTTTTCAAAACAATTTAAGTTCATAGAAATAGTTTGTATGAAAATGACAATATCAGAAAGAAAGAAATTGACAGATTCAAAAGTCTTAGGACATCAGAAAAAAGGTCAGTTCTTTAGTGGAAACCTGAAACTATTTTATGCCCAATGGCACAAACTAGAGATAATCTATACAAGTAAGAATGGCTTTCATTGCAGACATTTTTGGAGTCCAAAACTTCCCAATTTACTTACCTGTTTAGCGAGAGATTGATCACTGTTAACATCAAATCTATCACAGCAAAATATTACAACTTTAGCACTAGTTGAATTATTTCCATTGTCCACACTAGAATTCTTCACAATGTTGCAATACCCAGCCATTTTAAGTTTTTCACTCAATTTGTTAATAAATGCAATTGATTCAACACTGCTGTATAAATGAACTTTAGGTTCATCAAACTGACTTGTAATTGAAGGACTATTGATCAAACTAGGATCTGACTTCTGGCCAGATTCATTTTCAATTTTGACCTTAATTTCGACACTTTCTTGAAGATCCTTTTTAGAATCAGATTCAGTTGGTGCAGTTATTCCAATCAATTCATTAACTTCAATACAATTTTCCTTTTTTGGTCCACTTGCTGAAGTGTCATGTGCTGATTGTTTTTCAACATCCTTATTATCAGTGTCTCCCCCAGCTTTTGTTGAATCTTTAACTACAAGAGTCTTGTCAAGAACAATATCTGGCTCATGTTTTTTGGGTTCCTTGTTTATATTAACACTTTCTGTGAGATTCTGTTCTGTTTTACCAACTTTATCATCATTTTGTTCAACCTGCTTTTTAACAGCTTTCTCAATGCCATTTGTATTATCTAATGTTTCATTTGCTTTAACTGAATTAACATCAACAGTAACTTCTACGCTGACCCGAGTATTTGATGAATCAGTTGGTGTTTTCTTGCCAGAAAGGGAACCTTTGTCTGGTTCTTTACTGGTTTTAGATGGTAACATAACGGTTTCCTTCAACAGTCTTGGCGTTTTCTGTTGAGTTATTCTGCTACCTGCTATAGTTCCTTTTACACCCTTGTTAATATTACTTTTATTGTCTGCTTTAATTCTGTTTTGAGCTGATTTCACTGCAGGGACTTTCCTGTAAATAAATAGCCCATAGCAATAATTATTCTTCCAAAAGATCAATTTAACTTAAACAACAAACAAGAGGGCCAAGATGGCCCTATATCGCTCACATGACAATCACTGTTCACTCATTAAAACATTGTTTTGAACCGGTGACCTAGTTTTTGACCCCAGACGACCTATGTTCGAATTTGTCTTACATATCATTAAGAGAAACAGTCTGACTAGGTTTGGTGAAGATACGATCAAAATTTGACATCTACAGTGTTAATAAGGTTTTCCTAAGATTTGACCTTGTGACCTGGTTTTTGACCCTAGGTGACCCATATTTGAACTTGTCCTTAATATCATCAAGAAAAACAATCTGACAAGGTTTGGCCAAGATCCAATCAAAAACATGACATTTAGAGCTTTTACAAGATTTTTACCTAAGATTTGACCTTGTGACCCAGTTTTTGAACCCGGCTGACCCATGTTCATCCTTGACCCACATATCATTGAGGCAAACATTTTGACAAGGTTTGGTGAAGATCCAATTAAAACTGTGACATCTACAGTGTTAACAAAGTTTTCCTAAGATTTGACCTGGTGACCTAGTTATTGACCCCAGATGACCCATATTTATACTTGACCTTTATATTATTAAAACAAACGATTTGACAAAGTTTGGTGAAGATCCAATAATAACTGTGAAATCTACAGTGTTAACATGGTTTTTCATAAGATTTGACCTAGCGACCTAGTTTTTGACCCAAGATGACCCATGTTCGAACTCATCCAAGATATTATGAAGACAAACATTCTGGCAAGGTTTCATGATCATCCAATCAAAACAGTGACTTCTAGAGTGTTCACAAGGTTTTCCAGCAATTTGCCCTAGTGACCTAATTTTACTACAGAAATTACCCATTTTCAAACTTGACCTACATATTATTAAAATAAACATTCTGACAAAGTTTCATGAAGATAAATTCAAAACAGTGATTTCTAAAGTGTTCACAAGGTTTTCCCTTATTTGGCCCTGGTGACCTAGTTTTTGACCCCAAATGGCCCAATATCGAACTCGTCCGAGATTTTGTTGATATTAATGTTCTGACCCAGTTTTGCTAAAATTGAGCCAAAAATGTGGCCCCTAGTGTGGTCACAACATAAAGTTTGACGACGCACGACGCACGACGCCGGACGCCGGACGGAGAGTGATCCTAATAGCTCACTTTGTCACTTTGTGACATGTGAGCTAAAAACTATAGTATGGTCTATGCAAATTTAAATGGATATTGACACTAAGAAAACCATTTCCTCTAGACTACTCCATTTCAACGGTCTTATCAACAAATAATTTACTATGCATTAATATGAATAAACAGTCATGAGGAAAAACAGGGAGACAAAATATATACAATCAAAACTGTGAATCTTTATACAGATGCCATTTTGTTGTAAATAATCTACAATGTTTTTTAAAAGAATGGCCTTTATTCACAGGATGGCCTTTATTTTTAGATGGCTGCTAACACAGGTATGACTGTATAATGATTACAAAACAATCAAATCTAATCACAAAAATTAAAGTCAAACTTCATATACTTAACAAATTTAAATCAAGGCTGAAATTTTAAACAGAAAATAGATTTGCTTGTAGTGATGACTGTTTGTTTAATTATGTAAATATAACTAGAAGGGGGGACTATCATCGTGTTAGTGCATGATCATGACATATTTTTTAAGGTAGAGAGATACAGGAAAATAAATATCTAAATACATTATTTGGAGGAGCAGAGGTGTAGGGGTAGAGTATTGGACTCCTAACACAGAGCTTGCAGGTTCGAATCCTGTCAGTGGCTAGATTTGACCAGAACTTTCACAATCCCTTCTTTAGGCGCAAGCACTGGTCAGAATCCAGGAAGTAGTCATCAAGAGTAATTAATGTAAGTTGTAAGTACTTGCACTGCAATCAATGTAAAAATGAATAAGTTTAAACTTAACAAATAACTTACCCTGCAGACCGGATTTCCGGTAAAATTTTCACACATAAGTCTTTCACTTGAGAATTATTTGATGTTTTCCAGAGATTTTTCAGCTTAACTTTCTGTTTTTGAATGAGTGAAGGTCTCTCTTTAAAAAGTGGTATTAGTGTTTCCATGGCAACAATAGAAATATCTTCATTTGTACTACCCACATATTTCATTAAATATTCCACTGATCTCTGTGATATTTCCTGAAAATCAAAACAATGTTATTAAAGATTTTTCAATTAATGAAATCAAAGGCATTAAAGTACATGTAGTATAAAACATGACTTTATTCTGATTAAGAACACTTTTCTGTCTTTTTTTGGATTGTTATAGATTTTGTTTATTATAATGCCACACCTATTGAAAGCCAAATTGGCTTATGAGACACCTATCTTTTGTGCACACAGTACTGCCCGAATCCCTTCTCTTTTTCCGGGTGCCTGGCTGAGATGGGCCTACATGGTAATCAATATTTAACAGGCTTGCAGCTCACCAACCGACCACATGAGTCTCTCACTACACTGAGTCGAACCTTAGTTCTCCCATTCCAAAGATGGACAAAGAAAACTTTTAAATAAACTTTAACATGGGACTAAAACAGAAGCAGTACTCAGCAATTCATGAAGTTTGTACAAGTAAAATGTAGAGAGAAATATTACATTGTTGGAGAATTGTCAAAGCTTTATACTTTAATAAACAAGTAATACAAAATAACGTTAGTGACTTAACCATGCTTTATATGTTTCAACATTTTCAATATGTATAACCATGTATTTCATATACTGTAGAAGTGGTTTTATTCGCGTTAGTTTTATTAATCGCTAATATTCATGAATCGAATACCTCGCGAATTCATAAATGTTGCGAATAAATGCTGAGTTTTATGTATTCGAAAATGAGAATGTCCGAAAATACACAACTTAATTCAGTTATAGTATTTTATCGTAAAAATAATCAGTTTAGTTAATCTGTTGAAAGCAATATATTAACAATAAACATGTACCATTAATGTTTACAATCTAATTTTTTATAATATTGCCTTTACTAAACTATCATTTGTAGAACAATTTTGGACATCATTTGAACATACCAATAACAGTTTTTCACACTTAATTACCTACTGTTTGTAAAACATAACTTCTACAACAATTACAAACTATTATACTGTTATTAGATATAAAATAATGAATCACAACTTAAATGTCTAACAGATCAGGTGTGACACACACATATCAAAACAACGACAGCATGTCTTTGATCGCACTTTAATGCTGCCTGACGACGTCGCGAATTCATAAAAACCGTATATGCTCGACTATAAGGCGCATGCGCTTATAAGACAGACCTATTAAATGAACTAGCAACCTGAGGTATTTAGCATTGACCCTTCTATAAGACGCTGTCGAATTTTGAGATCGAGCGAGGATAGTTATAAGTTCCAGACTGAGAGGGAGTTAATCTTTTGACATAAACTGATCTGAATTAAACAATAAGAGCAAATTATTGCTTTATTTCAAAGCAGAAATTGCATTGCACTACCGGTACGCGAATAAAGAAAACAGCTGATTTTTAACAAAAACCGCGAAATTTTGACCTCGTGAAATTAAAGCGTTCTACAGTACACAAGATACACACTATCTCACAAGACCTAAAACACCTGGTTAGAACCACCAACCTAATATGAGCTAGCTGGACAGCTTCATCACATGAGAAATTTAGTCCAGGGTGGGATTTGAACTCACGGTGGTGAGAGGCTGAGGATTACTAGTCACAGACTATTACCTCTTGACCATGGTGACCACTTGACCATTGTGGCCACTTGACCATGGTGGTCACTTGACCATGGTGACCACTTGATCATGGTGGTCACTTGACCATGGTGACCACTTGACCATGGTGGCCATGGTGACCACTTGACCATGGTGGCCACTTGACCATGCTGACCTCTTGTAAAATAAATACTAACAAAACTTATGATTCCAAACCTACCTCATTTTGCTGACATAAGCATTTTAGAACTGGCGCTCTTCGAGGTAAGGACTGCTCATCAAACTTGCTGTCATCGATAAGCATTGAAAAATATCCCACCACCACACTGGGATTATGCCTCGATACATTGAGCACTATATTCAGTATATGACACTTAGTAATCTCTGACTCTGTAGAATAGGTCCCCAGCAAAAGACAAATATGACTTGCCAGAAATATCTGAAAAAATGGTAATAAAAGATTTCTACCGTAAGTAATTCATTGGAATTGAAATAGGTCAAAGCAATTTTAAGTTTAATTACAATTTTCTAAGGCTGGACTGAAATTATTGCAACAATGCTGAAATTTGTCTATTTTATTGAATTAACAAGACATTTTAAACAGCAACACAATTCAAGATAATTTCCCCAAATTTATGCAGCTTCAATGGCCCTTATATCATTTATATGTTGGACCTTCCATTTGATTATTTAGAAAATTTGAAGTGATGACAATCCTCATTGTACATTTGCTTCTCAATTTCAGGTCCCAGTTGAAAAAATATATTAAGCTTTGTCAATATGAAAGACAAGAAGAGAATAAATCTTAAACACTCATAGCATAAAATTCATGTGAAGATGCATTAGAATAAAGCACTGAAACTGAGGATCAGAATTAAACTTCTGATTGGTTGCTTAACTGTAAGTTACATTTAAAACCAACCAACTGAAATGCTGCTTTTAGGGAAGAGATGGTTTTATATCATTGGGCTTAGTAATATGTATCTAATCTAAGAACAAACCTCTGGATGATTTTTAGACAATTCTTCAAGTAAAATCATTCCGAAATGTCTATATTCATGTTCTACTTGAAGTGTTCGGTTGAATATTTCCTGAAAAATGCTTAGAATGGCTTGCTCATCTTTCTTATATAGAACCAGTATTAAATCTGCATAGAAAGAAAAAAATAGAATAGTGACAAAAATTCATAGAAATCAACTTAAACTGAATGATTCATTTGACCTTGAGGAAACTACCGGTATTATTTGCTTGAACATTTATCCTATTAAGTCAAGAGGTATCACCAGATCTACTTAATGAGAATGAATTTTAGGTCAAAACAAAATTAACAACTATAATTGTCAAATAAGTCAAACCATGAAATTTCTTTTTTTTTTTACATTGCACTAACAGCCAGATCATTTGGCAACTTTTCCAGCTTTAACAGTGGTTGAAGTGTCCATGCATTAATCTGGGTAAAATAACTGTCCTTCTGTAAGCTAGCAGGACAACTTCAACACATGTAAAATTGTCTGTTATCATAATATAAATAGAGTATGGCTTTCTGATGGAACTAAAAACATGTTACTATTCACTGGTATGGCCTTCATAAGAGCTATTATAAGATTCGACTGTTTTGCAAACAGTTTCTTTTTTCAAAATTTAAATACCGTACCTTTATGCCTTTCTCTTTGTACAATTAATGTAATGTTTTACTCAAAAAAATTGCCTGTTTTATTTACAAGTCATGAAAAAATGGTAAAAATGAACTGCTTTGTCTAAATTTACATTAAAAACAAGTAACTTATAAAATCATATTTTTGTTGTTGTTTATATCGAGATTTACGCCCCTTTTCAACAGTATGAGGCAAACAGTTCACCAAACCAAACTTGGAACAACCAGTACACCATCCTCCGTAAGCAACTGCCTACTTTCTCACATAAAGAGACATGGTCGGTAGCAGGGCTCTAACCCAAGACCCTCTATATGTGAGAGGTTACAGTGATTTTAGGTCAGTTTCTTTAACCACTCGACCATGGAGGTGGGTTATAAAAGCATAACTATATGATAATAAACTAGATCTGCAGAGTTAAATTTAACAGACTATCCTATCTATTATACATTTAAGTGTAGTTAACTGTTTAAATAGATATGTCATGTCAATTAATAAGTGTATCCTAATTGAAGGAGTCAGCTAATTGCTGGACTTAAATCACAATATTGTCATAATTAACAACAAGAGTAATAGGATGCATGCAAGGTGACATTTAGGATAATTGCCTTCATCATATTGATAAGTTTGGTAAATTTAACCGATCCTGATTTAAGAAATAATAACACTTTCATTTAAGTAAACTGAGGATGCAACTGTTGCAAATGTTTAATAAACTGACTTAACATTTGAAATAAGACCAAATTGAATATGTTTCATTCAATCATTTTTGTGGCATTTGATCACAGGTTTGACTATACACATAGTTACAAAGAAATATTAAAATCATTGTATATGGTGGAAGAACGTACAGGATGATATTACCATATAAGATCTAATGGTAACAATACTTACCAAGAAAGTCATCATTTTGCCATTCAAGAAAAATCTCCAGTATTTTGGTAACATGATCACTCACAAATTGAAAACAATCTGATGACATTGCAGACAGGAAGTGTATACACCTCTTAGGAATGGTTGCCTGTTTTTGTAAAGAATCCTGCATTGCCAGTAATATTTGGGGAACCAGTGGAGAAATAGACCTGGCTGTTCCTTTGCTGATGTGCTGTAATAGAAAATATGATAATTTGCACCTAATTAAATGGATTACAACACTAGTAGACGACTGAAAATAATTAAGTGCTAATGAACGAAATATGGTTTAATCAATATAATTCAGTATTGTCAATTTTGTTGATATTCTATGAATGAAAAAGTTAAACTTAATTCAATCCATTCCATAATATTATATTTTATGCATTATGAGTGCTTAATATCTCAAAGACAGTACTGTCCTGAATCTTCTATTCAGAAACAACCCTGTATCCCTCAGGTAAATGAGAAGCAAGGCCTATCAAACCTGTTTAACCCACTATGCAGCATAGACTGCTTCAGCCAGGGGGGGGGGGGGGCTCTTCATGGAGACCATGTTTTATCAGTCTTCTTTGCATTTCTAATTATGTTGGAATTTTCTTGACTCTATGGGGTTTTAGGTGAGTTATATTATAGCGGAAAGGTGGATTTTTATGAATGTATTTATGTACATATGAAAATCCTTTTCTTATTATACCCGGTAGTCTAAAAATACAATTGAATACAAATAAACATCTTCCACATAATAAATATGCCAAATTCTGATGAAATAAATATTGCTAACACATTATTAGGCTAAAACACCAAAATTCTTTGATAATCAATTATTACCAGCTCCAAGTATTTCAGTACAGCATCAAGATACAGGGAATTCCAGAGACCAGTCTTCTTGTCACATGATATATCACATGACTGAGTTACATCATGTGACTGAGTCACATCAGAAGACTGAGTCACATCATCAGAGTCCACTGACAGACAGGACAAACATATGGACATGAAGAGACTGTTTAAATCAACAGCCACATATCCTTTGGACCTAAAACAGAAAAATATGAGGTATTCATACATGCTAATAGAAACTAATTTTCTTTTTTTCAATGGTGTCTATTCAAGAAAGCAGTATACAGTCATACCTGTGTTAGCAGCCATCTCCAAATAAAGGCCATTCTTTTAAAACCCATCCAGATATTTAGAACAAAATTACCTCTGAAAATAGGCCACCTGACAATAAAGGCCACATTTTGCCTCTCTCAATTGTGGCTTTTTCGCACATATTTGGCATTCATAGCATATTTAAACATTACTATCTTCTAGAAAGCACTGACTGTTTTTTGTTTGGATTTTTTTTCTTCATTTAGAAGTAAGTTTTAATTCATGACTTTAATACCATGCGTGAAACTGGAGTTATATCAGCCATCTGACTATTATGTTCACTCTTACCTGAACAATTTTTTATTATAGATAGAGCAAATAAATCTCTGAATGAAAGCTAACTATGTTTCAAGGTCATTTGACTTCCATCCCTTTGGAGGCTTTTGTTCACAGATTTGGCTGTTAAGACTCATTGCTAAATTAAAGTTAAATTTGATTTTATTCTTAAACGGGCTAATTAAATAACGACTCTTGTAGTAATCATATGGCTAATTATGGTGATAATAGAGAATAACTCGTAACTTCTGTTTGTGGAAGTACTTACCGAAACAATTCAAGACAAGCCTTCAACAACATCATGATAACATCAGTAACAGTCTTATCATTAATGGGACAACCAGGATCTCTCAGCAATGTGTCAACAGTAAACAACACATCCCGGATGAAATTTGTATCCTAGAACATAAGTAGCTATAGTTATCTATTGTAAAACAAGCTACGACACTCAATCACCTCATCACAAGGTCATGTCAAATACTTGTATTATAATTATACATCAATTAGTATCAAAAGTGTCAATTAAAATCCACTTAATGTTTCAACTTAACCAGTATGTGTGATTGATACAATCACTAACCATACAGAAAGTTAATTACAGTAAACCTGCAAATTTAATGAACATATTTAAAGCAGACATCTAGTTTTAGCAAACATCTGTGTTTAGTCTACTTTTTGGTTATTACATGCACATTTATAGGGAATTGTTTTTTCTTAGCAATACATTTTTGGACCCATTTCCAGAAAATGCGCTCAAAATGTACCTCAAACTCAACAATAGAAATCTTAATTTCATGACCGATGTAACTCTCAAGTTAACCTTTGTCACAAATAATTTAATAATCTATTCATTAAGTATCCACACAAACAATAGGTGAAAAAATGTCAAAAGGGATACACTGTATCATTATGTTCTAAATATATCAAGGACTTATATACATACATTCGCAACTGCTAAAAATATCTCAAACGATATCGAGAGACGATCCCACAATGCATTGCTATGTACTCGGCAATGTCCGACAGCTATAATCGGGTGTTTATGAACTTGATTATAAATACTAAATAATTCTGGCAATTGGGCACAGGAAATTGGTTAAGGCTGCAACAAATTCCTTAAAGATATTGAGGTACATTTATAATTCACAATGTCTTTAGTATATGCATTGAAAAAAGGCATCTGAGTCAAAAAACAATTAAATTCCAAGATGGCGGACATCAATTTTTATCCTTTTGTCTCCGAGATTAAACATTCTGAATACCACTGATATTTTCGCTGTTGTTAACTTTCAGATCATCACAGATATTTTCGTATTTTCACTATTGTAAACAAGGGCATGAAATCCTGTTGATTCCCGTGTCATTACCGTGGGATTTGATTACTTTTATCTGTTAATACGGAAGTTGCGAATCCATGTATGTATATAAGTCCTCGAATATATTCATGTTTATCAAGTTTTAACAATGTAATGGCTAATTGATCTTGATGTTATGATCAACATTATAAAGATGGATAAATGAGTATTAATACATATAGCTTATAATTGATTAATACTTAATGAAAACACTGGTTCCTTAATTGTATGCTTTTAGATCTAAGATTATAATGCATCTTGTTTAAACTGCATATGAATAAGTGGGGAAATTGTCTTTTTCATTTTGCTTCAATTAATGACTGAATTAATTTTATCCTTCACTACTGTTTTAGTCCTACAACAAAAACAAAAATGCTAATATTGATGTCCAGGTCATTATTTAAGTATGCATTCTCTGCTTGGCAGGATTAATTTCCCATAATTATATTTCAAAAAGTTTGGCTTTGTCATTCTTCTATTCAATTAAATGACTTACACTACTTTGTAACATGACTTTTTTGTTTGTGACACAAATTTTTATATAAGAAACTTGTTTTCATTAAGTTATAACATACTCCATTTATAAGGAAAACTTCACTGTATCTGACAATTTAACATATAATAAATACAGTACAACCTCTCCAGAACAGACCTCTCTTGACAACAACCTCCCTAAACAACAGTATGATTTTTCCCACTGCACAATTTAACTATTAATTTAACCTCTCTAGAGCAACAACCTCTCAACAACAACATAATCTGACTACTCTACCACAGGGTGTTGCTTTAGAGAGGTTGCACTGTATCTAGAAATGAAAGTGTGATGACTTTTAACATATCACATCATCTCTGAGTGGTAAACATATTGGATGGCCACCGCAGGGTCATGAACTATAACACTTGAAAATAAACTTGAAATTTACTGTCATTAATCAATTACCGGTATGAAATTCAAACAGCATTTATGATAAACTTTAAGTATCAATTACTGAATTGAAATCAATCCCTTGACAAACAATTACATGAATGGTCTACAGATTCACTCATAAAACAAACAGAAATGCTACAAAGGACAATGATTGTTTTACCGGTATTTATTTTAGCACTGGGATATGATGCTTGAAAGACTAAATATTCCCCATATCTAACAGTAGTATTAAGATTATAAGGCAGTCATTACTAGCAGTATCTATCACATGTGACCCTTATCAAGTTTTGAATAGTATATGTATTGTAAAGCACAGTCTATGGGTTCTTCTACATACCTGCAGATGGATGAGAGCAATCAGAGATTAGATATAATACTCACAGTGAGATCTGGTATTGTTGACTGTACACAAACATAGGATATGGCAGCTTTTAGCGCAGACTCTTTCTCTAAGCATTGTAATAAACACTTATGTATATTCTGTCTGACCCTTCCTTCAAACTGGATCTCCCTAATTATAGATGTAAACAACTCATGAAACAATTCATATACAGTCTAACCTGTGAACATAGACCACCCTTGGGAAAGTGAATATGTGACCTTTATTCAAAGGTCATTACGTTCTAAACAATCAGTGACTGTTTATAAAAGAATGACCTTTATTCACAAGATAGCCTTTATTCAGAGATGGCCGCTGCCACAGTTTTGACTGTATATTTATAGTCAAGCATGTGATAAAAGACTACAACATGA
Source organism: Lutraria lutraria (assembly GCA_964023205.1). Classification (NCBI taxonomy): domain Eukaryota; kingdom Metazoa; phylum Mollusca; class Bivalvia; order Venerida; family Mactridae; genus Lutraria; species Lutraria lutraria. Next base: position 22,902,991 of record OZ026845.1, on the reverse strand, counting down.
AAATGATAAAAATTCACTTTATGTACTGATATACTGAGAATGCAGTGTTTGATCAGTTAATCACTGAAAAACATAATTTTGTCCATCCTGGGCTTTGAACCTTTCACCATAACATGAACACTGCTGTTAGCAAGCCAGCCCCGTCCATGATCCATAGAGCATACAGAAGAAGTAAGCCCCTTTTCCACTAACAAGGCACTTCCACTTCAGTCTGGTACACTATCCAGCAAACTAACAGGCTAGGTAAAGTATTTGCAGGTTATATAACATAATATCTAGTGGGTTTTACACTATTTTTCACTGTTATTTCAGATAAATACAGGAGCTGGTTAACTTTTCACTGTTGTTTTCCTGGACTGTATTCCAACCAGCACCAAATTACCCTTCTACATTATGAAGAAAAACCGAAATTATTTGCCAAATTTTCATGGAAGGGTATAAACTGCTGCGGCCGAGATTCAAACCAGATTGTCGGGTAACAACTACAGCACACAAACCACTATACTACAACCGAATTAACTAAAGAAAAATACAACATGTCTTAATGCTCCAATTATACATAAGTTATGACCAAATGGGTATAAATAATTTTAAGGCAAGTCATGGAATTCATTCATGTCTAGTACTGATCTATTTTCTTACATTATTTGTTCCAGCAGTATTTGTACAAAATTTGCATATTCCTGGACTGTACTGACTGGGCTATCATTTGCATCATTCTGTAAGAATGCTCCTGGTATATCAGATATGATGTCAATGAACAGTTTCCACTGATCACAGTTTGTCTGCAATATATAACAATGACGGTACAACATTTTAGTAATCCATTTATAAGTACATGTATTCATTTCTTAACTTGTGTTTATTTTCAATGAATATTTAGAATGAATAAATCATTCACCACAAGCTTTTTGTTAATTTTAGAATTTGTAAACATGAAATTAAAATAAGGAAGAGTTTCTGTACTAGTTAGTAATTTTACCTCCCTTTATGATATAAAATCAAATATAAGTGACCCAGGTCCAACATTTCAAAATGTTGAATGGTAAAAGTTGATATTTAATCAATTAAGTTTGAATGTCACAGTTTATAAGGATAAGGTATAACTTTTGTTCTTGATCTTTAAAATTTTGTTCAGGGTCCATATCCTTAATATCAAAAGTTTACTGCATTTAAAATAACTGCATAACCAGTAAAATTATTTAAAAAAACGTTCTTAATATCGAGGAAGTTGCAGCAGGTTGAAATAAATAATAAAAACTGATCACCGTATTTGTTTCTGTGGGTTTAACGCCATTTTTAAACAATTTTTCAGTTACGAGGGGTGATCCAGAAGTTTGTGGACACGGTGTTTTATTAAGAAAGGACGAGTCCTACTGTTACAAAATCTTCACATGATATTTACAAATATGTTTTGAATCTGTCGGCTAAATTTCATAGTAAAGTTGCTATATTTCAATTACTTATGACGTCTTCAAATCATCTAGTATAGAGATCGCGGCGCAGTCAAAAATTACACTTAAATGTAAGCATTTATAGCTATTTAAAATCCACGGTGCACCTTGAAAACATTAAAAAATAGCGGGAGACTTTATAATAACATCAATTGGACGGACGTGACGTCATCATGTTAAATCTAGAAGACATTTGAATGAGAAGTTCTTTTAAAAATATACTTGAAAAGCTTAACGGCAAAAAATCACTGATTTCAAAATGGACGTCACAGATCAGTCAAAACTTCAGGCAGTTATAAAATTCTGTGTGAATCTTAGGAAGACACCTTCCAAAACAAACAAAAATGATCGAAAAGTGACAAACAAGCCATCAGTGTGTCGAGCATTTGTGTATAAGTAGCATCGTTGATTACTGGATGGTGGAGAGGTTGTTGAGGACAATGCTTGGTTCAGTGGAGGTGAGGGACAGGAAGACTGTGGAACAAGTGTTGGTGAAGATCAACAAGGAAAGACTTGAGAGGCGCAACTCAATCAATTTTATTATCTAGGTTAAGAGTGGTATGGCATAATACTCGGGGACTCCATTGGTTCGCCACCATGAACAATGCTTTCATTGAAATGGGAAATACTTTGAAAACTTATGAGACAAAGTGTTAAAAACGTTACTGTATATCATTAATTTTATTAACGTCGTGTTTGACGTTGTGACCTGCGCCGATGCTCCTTACCTCTGTGAACTTAAAATAGTGTAGACATTTCATTGATTTTCCAATTACAACATTTTTTTCCAGAATTATTCACAAATGTATAGTAAGTCAGGAAACGGAATTTAACATTTTTACGAATATTACTTTTTGATTAACACATACTGTCTACGAATTTCTGGATCACCCCTCGTATATATGAGTTTACCTAATAAGCTTTCCTGGAGAGTATAATAACCAGTACCAAATTACCCTGCCACAAGGAAATTACAATTTTTCCACATACGGTGGAATTTTAGTCAAATTTTCATACAGGGGACCAAGATTTGAACCCTGATAGCTAGGTAACATGTCTTGCGCACTAACCACTTAAACATGATCTCGGTCACTGTAAGGTAGTCTAAATGTTAAAGTGGATACAAAGTAAGATTTCCTAGTTTATACTTTGTTTCGAACAATATCACTGAACCATAATGTTTTACAAGTAAACTATTTTTCAATGATTATGTTCAAACAATTAAAGGGAGACTACTATAATTTGTAAGAAATTTCCAATGTAACAAAGTTGACTATTATTACCTTCCAATTTAGACCATTATTGTTTTTCAATATTGAAGAGTTCAGCAGAATTCCTGCCTCCTTGATTAGAAGAGTTCTTCCAGATACAAGATAATTTACCATTAATTCATGCCAACTTGCCACTTGTCCTGAGCTCCTGTAATATGCATGAAAATAACTAAAAAGAACTTCAACAAAGAACATCTCTCGTTTTGTACATCATTTGTTCCTGAATTACTTATTCAGGAATTTCATGTACAAAAATCAAATCAAGTTTAATTTCAGTACTCAGATCAAATGATTTGCACTTGTGTAATGAATATTGTCAAGGATAAACTATAATGTACATAAATGCTGCATGTGACCTATCATAAAACAAAAAAACAGCCCAACATGCATCAATGAAATCTCTGGGGCTTAACATTTAACCAACAGCCTGGATCATTTGGGTATTTTCACCTTCAAGGCTGGGAGAAAGACATTACAGGGTACACCTGATTAGAACCACTACCTTCCTGTAAGCTAGCCACATGTGACATATGGTGCAAGGTGGGATTTGAACTCACAGCTGTGAGGGACTAGTGATTGCTAGTCAGAGACCGTAACTGTCCAATTATGGCGGCCATGAGTTTAAAACTGTTTTAGAATCAATCATACCTGGACACACAAATTACTGCCCTACACATCATTTAGGTTAATTTTTTTTCATCTAGAAATTAGCACTATGTTTTCAGTTAAGGCTTCAAATCAGAATAAAAGCAACCAGTTAAAATCACAACTTAAAAGTACAACATATTTTAATGATGGAAATATACTTACAGCTTTGAAAACTTTTCAAGGATGAGATGTTGAGCAGAAATAATAAATTCATCAATATGCCTTTCCATGGCAATAGTTTTAGAAAGTTTCCCCAAAGTCTGAATACACTGGTCAAACATCCAGTTGGGTGTAGACTACAGAAAAACAGACATATTCAAGTAGACTATTTTGTGGTGCAAATCCTGGTACATACAGTTGCATGAAGTATAAGAAATAATAAAGATTCCATATAAAAACAGAAATCTGAACAATGAAGAATGTTCCCATCAACAATTTTTTATATAAGGGCCAAGGTATTTTGTGAACATAACCTTCCCTCTAGAATTGCTAACATAATATCTTAGCAATTATGGTTTAGGAATAGAATGCCAGACTCCAAGCCCTAAGGCTGTAGGTTCAAATCTAGTGGTATGGAGATTTCTCCAACATCTTTAAACTTTTTTCCCTTATGTGTAAGAGGTAAGTTACATCTATAGGTAGAATTTAGAAATCGACAGTTTACAATGACTTCTCCCTCTGCCAATATGAAATTTATTAATAATCTTAAAGGGCTGTTGGAAAAATTAGCAGATAAGGCTACGGTCAGACATAGTTACTTTAAACTAACATATAAGTCAGGCAGTCTGTCAAAATGGTTAAGGCGGCAAGCAATTTTCTTCTGTGAAAAGTATGCAAGTACAATACATGCACTTTGTTGGAAAGACCCAGAAAAGTCGAAAATAGGCAAGAACAATCTCATACTTACATCAAAACCTTTCTTGAAATCAATTTGTTCAAACAAACCAGTCTGATATGCTGTAAACAATCTCTTGCATTTCTTACTGTTGCCATGGTTACAGATAGTCAATAACAACGTCATGAAATCTTTAAACATTATGTCAAGCATCCGGTCAGCTCTGTGAAAAAAATGAAGAAGTATGAGTCAAAAGCCAGAGAAATAAGATAGTCTAGTGAACTGTTACCTAACTGACCCTTATTTTTGGCATGGGCCTTGGTAAAAGAAGCGTAGAACATTACTTGCATGTTAATAATATTGAAACTTGATGCAATCAAATTACACTCTCTTTAACAAAATGTTGGTTTGCTGTAATATAACTTGAACTGTTAACAGTATATACTTAGGCAGGCATTTTTTGGTAAGATAATAATTATGCTTACAAGTACTGAAACTGAGAAGCTATAAAAAAGAACCAAAATATTTAATAATTTTTGGATCTAAAGATTTTTAAGAAGTTAGTTGCAAACTGCAAACCAACACAATTTTAAGGATTTTCTTATCAATACAGTGCAACCTCTCCAGAGTGGCCCTCTATTGGGCAATAACCTCCCTTCAACAACAGCATGATTTACCCAACTTTATCATTCAACAATTATTTAACCTCTGTAGAGCAACAACCTCTCAACAATGACATAATTTTCCTTCTCCCAAAGGGTATTGCTTTGAGGTTGCATTGTACATGTAGAATTTTGCATTTTAATAATGATGACAGACTATTTATTACTATTTTTATCTTAAAAATTGACGATCGACTAAAAAAAACTAAAATAATTACGAATACCCACATAGCAGCTTGGAATATTTTCTCCAGTGTTAACGGGGCACGATACTGGGCCTCACTGGCCACTGTAAATGTGGAGTCAATGATGACATCTTTTATTGTCTTCATATGATGTCTTAGAAGTACCCAATCATCATATCCCTGAAGTGAGCAAGATCTTCCAATGAGAACATGAATATAATATTTTGTAAATTTTAATGCCATTTATCAGTTATATACAGCTGTAGGTTCACTTAATCAGTTTTCCTACATAACACATGAAATATTAAGTACATGTAAATCTTAACAGAAAAGAACAATAAAATTTGAGACAAGCTAGTAACTGCCAGTTTCTTACCATGTATGGATTTTCAAACTTGTATCTATTACATATGAGGAAACATAAGTGTGAAAGACGGGGTCCAATGTGGGGTGGCACATGGTTCATTCTACTCAAATAGAACAAGCAAAGGTCTAAAAGACCCCTCCTGGCCTCTTTCATCTGTCTGTCACTGTAAAAATCGTAAGTTTTATGTGATCTAATTGTGCATTTATAATAAAACCTGTGAACAAAGGCCCTTAATGAATAGGACATATTTTGGCTTTTATTGACAAGTGGCCTTCATTCAAAGGTCATTTTGTTCTTAATACATGTAATCAATGACAGACTTTAAAAGAAAGGCCTTTATTCACAGGGTGGCCTTCATTTGGAGATTGTCACTAACACAGGTTTGACTGTGTTATAAATGTACCTGTTGAGCCACATGTATAATGACATTTCTTATGAACTGACTTAAACGGACATTAACAATTTAACATGAATATTAAGTAGTGACTTTGAACACTTTCTCTTGATCCACAGATGCATTCAACATCTAAGTGTCCCATCTGTAGAGAATTCAAGAGATATTATACCTGTCTTCAAGACTTCCTGCTTCCATTAATAAATCTACATTTAACACAAGTCAAACCAATAGCCAGTGTTATTTGTAAACTTTACCAGTAATACCTGTTGAAGAAGATCCCAGATGTAATTCAGGGTAGAAGCAACGACCCTCTGTAAGCTAGCTGAGCTGCTTCCTCAAATGTTAAATTTGGTTTCTTGTGGGATTTTAACACACAGTGGTGAAGAGGCTAGGTGAATACAAGTCAGATACCTTAACCACTCAGCCACAGAGGCCCCACATAATGAATGAAACAAAAATGTATGCCATGTAGCATACATCATACTAACCTTAAAATGGCTTTGAAAATTTTATCGACATGTGTCTCCATTAAAGTAGCATAATGATCTGCCGACACATCTTCAACATAGACAAAGTCAGTCTTCAATGTGGAAACAAGAATAGTCATCTCATCGCCACTGAGAGCCTTCACAGAAATAATCATAAACAGCAATCATTTAATACTCCAATATATGTGATCAAGATAATTGTAATTGTATTCCCAGAGGCAAGAGGTTCATGCCAAATCAAATAAGGGATGAACTAACAATGATAGAACTGTTTCCCAGGGACACTGATAATAAACATTAGTAATTAGGTCAATTTTTCTCTTAATAACAGGCTTATATAATATACTTATAGTGTCAACATAATTCGAGGGCTCAGTGCAACACTGTAGTAACTTGTTCTCATTTCAATATGAGTTACAACACTGTTGCGTTTAACCTTCGATATACCACTTTACATATACAGTAAAATCTGAGAACAAAGGACACCCATGGATCGGACAAAATGTGGTCTTTATTGACAGGTGGTCATATTCAGAGGTCATTTTGTTGTAAATAATCAGTAACAGTTTATTTAAATGGTCTTTATTCACAGGATGGCCTTTATTTGGAGGTGGCTGCTGGCACAGGTTTGACTGTAACAGTTTCAGCCCAACATTAGTAAATCAATAAAAACATCAATTAGGTACTGTAATAAACATCATATTTTGTGTTCATATTGTAGCATACAAGTACCTGTAAATGTTTCCATAAAGGATAATGTTGATATTTTAATATGATGTCCATCATTTCAAGATGTGAAGAACCAGGTCCAGAACTTATAAGTCTACACCAGAGCTCAAATAGTAGGTTGTTGGTTTCAGTCCTAGATTCTTCATCACAGTCAGTCTCCAGGTAAAAACTGAAATCAGGTAAATAAATGCAATAATTGCAAATGATGATCAATTTCCGTTTACTAACTGAAATTACAAAAATGTACATGTTTTTCTTTGATATCGGCTACCAAAGATGATGGGGCCTCTATGGTGGAGTTGTTAAGTCCTCTAACTAGAGATCAGTAACCTCTTGCCACTGTAAGTTCGAAACCCAATCAGGACCAAATTTCATATCTTTGGAAGTCACCTAGCTAGCTTACAGATGACCAATGGTTCAACCCAGGTATATGCCTTGGGTCTTCCTCTATCAGCTGGAAATGTTGCAAAATGAACCTTTTAAACCTTTTAAACTATACACAGAGATGACTGCAAACAATTCAAAGACTTAAGGAATGAAAGCATACTTGTATTCAATATCTAGTTTTATAAATTTCATGATACAAACAAGCTTTACTAATTGTCAATATCTCACAATCAAAGGGAGATAATGAAATACTAAAATACACAATGTTACCATAATACATCATAAATTGTTGACAATGCTGCATGAGCTAGCCAAAACTGCGGGGAATAGCGGGCAGGAAAGTTGGTTACACACACCCTTTCTTCAAATACTTTAAAACATTCCTGAAATCAAGAAATTATATCACAATCTAGTATCTGTTTTTACATTTGTGTGATTATTTGATAAAGAAACATAGAATCTAATGACAATTTACATTTTAGAATACAATACCCGTAGAAAGAACAGTTAGTTAGTGTCCAAAAATATCATTTTAACATCAATTATACATGGATATTTATCGATGTTTGGCTCTTGAAAAAAGCAAAATGATGGCTTCTGACTCTTGAGAATTTAATAACAATGTATACCAAAGGGTGAAATTTACTATTACATTAGTAGGACATTTTGCTGACTTTACTTATAATCAGTTAAAGTCCCATAAGCATATAAATTTATCTGTCCTAATAGTTTCTGTTTGTTCTATAACACCGGATTCCGGTGTGTTTTCCTCCCGTGCATACCTTATAGCAAGAAAAAATGTTTCCAAAACCACTATCGTATTTTTTTCAATATCATTGAAAAAAAAAAATTTATAGAACAGCTATATTTTCCCGCAGTCATTATGCACACGGCATGAAGTGACGTCACATGCTCTATATATTTCAAGTTTACAAAAGCAAAATTCACATCGAAATGAGTGTTTTTAGAAGAAAAAGGGCTTGTTTCGTCGGTAATAATTATCCTGGGATAATATCAGAAATTGTTTGTTTTTTGCATATATTTTTTATAGCAAAAAGCTAATGGGACTTTAAGGGTCATTTTCTACCCTCAACTATTGATGTCTAGTGTACTCCCTGCTATGTTAATATGTCTCTCATGAATCACCTTTGTGATTTGAGACAATAAAGCATAGCTGAGTTGAGTAGTAGTTTGGCTTAAAAATATATAATTTGCGTTACCTGTAAATCTTCTATATCAGTCAGTTTTACCCAAACAGACATATTTTCCTCCAAAATCATGGCAGGATTATCTTCCTTGGTTCCAATATAATCAGAGCTTTTTCTTGCACCCAGGAAGTCCAAAGTTTGTAGATATTCTGACAGCTTCATATGATTATCTGTAAAATAATGCCTTGTTTACATTTAAAAAAAAATGCATTTTATATGCTTCACTTTGTTTTTCTTACCCATAAGAAAGTTAAACTGATGACACACACATTCTATTAAGAAATAACGTCCAGAACTCTTTTATAATTTAACAATTAAGTATATGAAACATGTATTTATCAAAACTGGGACCAGGCAAAATTAAGAAAGTTGTCCCCTAGCTTATGGTGCATGGTCAACAGTTCTATTGAGGCATATTTGACATCTAGAGACTTTCACCTCTGTTAAAACCGTAAAAGCTACCAAATGACCCGGGAAGTTGGTGTGATGTTAAACCCCAGTGTAAATGACTGTTACCAATAGATTTAAGAAATCATTCAGCATTATTTTATCTTAAATATACTTACTCATGTTTGCTAGAAGATTGAACTTGACAAGACACAAAACATTCCTTACAGCAAAAACAGATAAACACTGCAAACCAATTCACTTGACCAGCTTTTCATACTGAAATGATTTCAGCATTAGGGTATCAGAGAATTACAAACAGATAAAGTGAAAAATATACTTTGCCTGTCTGATTAGAGTTCAGCGTTGTTTGTGGTGAATGGCAGTCAATACACCAAACCAATTTTCTTGGACTGTCTGTATAACTATTCTACCTAGTACTAACTTACCCTTCCACAAGGAAGTGTCAACTTCTTCACATGTGGAGGAAAATCAACATTTTTATCAAATTTTCATGGAAGGGTATAACTTGTTACGTCTGGGATTTAAAAGCCAGATCACTAACCACTGGACCACAGCCACATTGAACATACTGACTAATAATGACTTTTTCCTTCCACTCAATGCCTAGGTCATATCAAACATCAAGTCACCAGTTGTAAAATGATCGCAGTAGTACTGATTTACAACTTGTGATCACCAGGTATAGAACTGAACTTAGATTTACTGGCAGGCAGACAGTTACTGAAATATTGGTAATAAGTTACATTTATGATTATTTCTATGTCTCCCTATAAATATATAATTAATCCATGTACAAATGATTCCTTTATTTTGTCAATACTTTGACATTGTGGTTAAAGATAACTCATAAGGACATACAGCCCTTATAGATAACTTGCAGCAAACAAAATGACTGCTTTATGAAACATATCAGTGCTCCAGCTAGCCTGTTTCTGCAGGGTGTCGTGCCCTGCCTTTTTCAAAGACCCTGCCCTACAAATCATGCTAACATCGTTTATAAAGGACCTAGTTTCTATCATAGATCTATCGATTTGTTTACGACCACAGCGTGTTGAAACTGGAAAATCCCTGCTTGCTGGCTGCGACATTTAATCACCCATGTAACTATGTTGACGACTGGTTACGGCATACATATGTAACAAGGTATAAAACTATGCCATGAAATGTTTTTAATTTCAATGAATAATTTTTATATTGTTGTATAAAAATTACTTTCTGTTAAGTTTCTTTATAATTGTAATGTTATTGCTAGACACACAAAAAAAATGTATTCCTTGTTCTAAGTTCTGTGTGTCAATCACTTAGTTTTTCCATCAATCAATTTGACATATTTTAAATTTTAACTTCTATAGATATGTTTTATCACCTCAGATTAGATATTTATCAAAGCAGACTTCGGTCAATCTGCCATAGGGCTTCTATAATTAATTTATTATAAGTAAGTAATTCTGCCATAGGGCTAAGTTATCAATTAAGTATTTCCTGCCAATTATGTTTTAATTCTATTGGTTAAATTTTATAAAGGGTCCAGCCCCTTTTCTCATTGATTATTTTGTTATCTATTATTAAGTTAGTCTTCACTTAGTCTTCAAACAAGTTACATCTGAATTTTATGTCATCTGGTCTCAACTTATATCTTTTGGAACTGAATATTTTAAATGTTTGTTACGATTGAATAAAATAGTGAAAATACTGAATTGGACTAGTTGGGTATAATTCCAAGACATACACATTTGGTACCCATATATGCAAGAGGTACCAACAGCAAAGACACTGTGCAGCCGAGGTGTTGGAGACAATCGGGGCGGTCGGCCGAACTAGCTAATTCCCCACCGACATATATCCAGGAGCCGACGCCTCAGCCCGGCCCTCGGTCACACATATGAGATCGTGGGTAATCACATTGTTTCTCGCGGAACCAATTGTGTCAAAACTGATATAACCATTTTGGTGAACATGTAATGGGTCCCTTTAATAGCGGAAAAATTTGCATCACGAAACATTTAAGTGGGAAATTTTTAAAGACTATCATACTTTCTTTAGGTAGATTCATAAATGTTTTTTATCAAGGGGAAATTTTTCTCTCAGTGGAGAAAAATAATGTTTTACTTGGGGAACAGGACCAAATACTGAACCCCAAAAAATGGCATAAAAAGGGCCAGTATTAACATATATATATATATATATTTATTTATATGTTCACAGCTTCAATGGCTCATTATCATGACTGATGACAGTCACATAAGAATTTTAGATGAACTGATGCATATATAATTTTCAAGGGTAAGACTAGTTCTGGGTCCCATAACTAAATTGGTCTTGGTTTATTTCGTCTTGTTGACCATTTTAGTTATGGAATTGTCCTCTTACAAAGTCAACAGCTTAAGACGCTTGTTCATGCGTCTATTGAATCTGATCAATTTACATATCTTTCCGGAATGCTACGGACTTAATCCAAAGCATTTAAGAGGAAAATTTTGAAACTAAGGGTAGTATGAAACATCGGCAAAATATTTGATAACTTTCATCCGTTGAAGGTATATTTTTGGTCATGTTGATAGATTATACTATAATTCATTGAATTGTACACAAATTTTACGGAAATTTGTGCGTTAAATAGAAAAACGAACGCGACTCAGATTGAGTCGTTTACCTGTTAGCTTTTAAAGAACAAGTGGCTTTGACGATGAACTGCAATGTAATGCAAACGTATCACCGTCAAAGACCCTTCGACTAGGGTAAGACATACCTGAAAATTGTATCAGATACTAACTTACCTGGTATATTGACTACCCGCAGTAACATGCTACTTCATAATTGTCAGTGACATCAAAGATGGATACTAATGACACATTTATCCACACAGGGGCACTTTAATAATAAATGGATCTAAAAATAAATTGCATTTAGTGATTTACGTTGATTTTGAATCAAAATCGTCTCACATCTTTATCGATTAGATTTATTTTCTTCTATTTGATAAATTTATTCCAATTAGACAGCAACATTCCAATACGAATTCTCCCGTTAGACCTCCAGTAATCCTTCGTTTTTCAAGAAGTTATATTTTTGCGTAATAGGTGGGTATAACGTCGGAGACATTTTATGAAGCAACACCGTTTACCCGGTGAGCTCGTAATAATATATAGTGCGTGAAAAATGACAATGCAACTCGTGTAGGCAAATTCCTAAGTTTGTCGCTGTTACGTCCCTTGTGTACCGTCGCCCAGTGATGTTCGGATATTAAAGGTACTATATATATAGTAACCTAGTATTGAGTCTTATTAATCGATGCCAATATTCAATAATGTTTGATACATAAGCCTTCGTAAATAACCTGTTCATTGTTTTTTATAATATTTTCACTATCACTTCAACGTGCTCATCCAAGAAGAATAACGTACGTGTAGTTATAAATGTTCATGCAACTTAATTCAACCGATATAATTTATAAGTTCAGCTAGGAAGTTAAGCAACATTTTTGTCTCAAAGAGTATATATTTCTCTGTAATTGTCCTAGATATATGTGTTTATAAATATGTATTTTAAAAAATTATGTTATCTAAAATTGCTTTAAAATCTAGTATTGTCCACTCACACGTGCACGATACTGTGGAACAGCATGGTTGTCACATTTTGTTCCTACAAGAAATATATATAGTGCCGTGACTTCCTAAATACGCTAAATCGTCAAAAAAAGTTTACAAAGATTAGACATCATATTTTCATATCAAGCAGCAATACAATCAGAGATAACATATAGATGTTATCTATGTCTCTGATAAAATCTAACCGAACACTAAAAAATGTATTGTTTTATTGCGATAAACACGTACCGTGGCGTTTTATCGATTACACTCTATCACATAATAACATATGTTGTGCAGTGTGTTGGTATATGATATACCGTTTTTTGTTAACAATTCTCATTAGTTACATTTTGACTGGGCGTGGTTTCAATTATTGATTCCACAGATGGAGGAATAAAAAAAGACAGAGTCATAGATAGACATGCTTCTGTTTATATAAAATGCTTTAAAAAACAAAACGAAGTTATTCACAAACTAATTATCACAATAAATTAAGAAAATCTATGACCCTGTTATTTGACTAGGCACGGTAACGTATTTCAATAGAATGGTCTGGACACGTTTAATTAACGCGTCGTGAGTTGATCGCGTTACAAAATGTCCGCCATTATCAAACCGTGAAAATGTCCGCCATTATCAAACGGTGAAAAACACTAAACTATATAATAGTTAGAATATCCAAGTTATTAATAGTATTATTGGTGCAGAACTTCACGAAAAGTTACATAGTAAGTATCTTCTTCCAACTCGTCAAGTAATCATCGACTTATTTATCACGAAATTCGACGAAAACCCAGATAGATAGTTATCTCAAAAATGTGTATTTTTCGTAAGCAAGTATAGACAACCTTTTTAAATCATATTGTGATGTAGTAGGAATTAATTTCATGTCTTCATTTCATTTCTAAAGACCATCATGCAGTTACTTTTTTCAGAGTTCTTTAATTGGATTTTCGTAATTGATTCCATCTCCCGCTAAAATGCTCACAGTCCGTTTTAGTTGCTACTTTCGGCTTGTTATTTACACGCGTGAAAAAAAGCTCTTCGGTAAGTACAGCACGACTTGATGTTTATACAGATAAGCGCCTGAAGGGCGCGATTCCTGACCCTTCTATTTGACTGACCCTGGACTAGTTACGTGTCAAGACTACTGACAATATTAGTTGATCGTGATCAGGCAGGATTAATGCTTAGGGGCAATAAAACAATTAAGACATTAGCCTAATGTTGATGGTGTTAAAAAATTGCATTTACAATACTGTTTTCCTAGCATTGTTTGTTATTAAAGTTATGCTATTGAAGTGTACCTTTAGCTGTTTTTCTCCATAAAGATTAGATATTCCAACCATTAGAGCATGTGGTATGTCAAAACATGTTCTTGTTTATAAGTTATATCTGAATAATATTGATGATACTACAAACCACTGAACTGACATGATTTATCGTCCACAAATTCTTACAGTTATGAGGAGTTGGATTCAAGCACATAACAAAATCAATCAGCAGTGAATACCTCATGCAGTGTTTTCAGCGCTTTGATTTAATAAATATATTGTTGCTTTATTTGAAGATAGATTTCAAAGAGGTTTCGGTGTTTTGCAGCCGAAATGTTTAGCTAGGGAATATGCCTCGGAATTGTTATTCTTTTTTTTTTATCTGAGACGTTTTACATAATTATCAGCGAGGTACAGGCCACGGAATTTACGAAGGACACATTATATACGTTTTCAGAAGTCTGAGTCACCGTTCCCTGCTTTATACGTTTTGTGGTTATTTTAAGGCTACTTATTGTAATATATTCCTATATATTGTTCAATTATATGTATATTAAGTTTATAGAAGACCAACCAAATAAAATATTGGTTTCAATTCAATTGCAATGAACATTTTACAGTACGTGAGCTTATTTCAGTATAAATTATAGTTTAGTTTTAAGTCTATAAATTGGTGAATACAGATATAACCTAACAGTCAGTCAACTTAACATATTATTAATTGCAAATAACCTATCACCGTTTTCTGCATTTGAACATATTTGACAAAGATAACGCTTCATGTAAAATTGCTTTTAGAGCTCATTAGTGACGTGCGGCTAAGATCTGGCCAAATCTTTAGTTATCGCTGGTTCACCTACTAAATACATTGAACCAGTAATGAGAGGCTTATGGACCAGCGAGACCCCTGTTTCCACAGTAGAGGGTATAATAAAACAGACAGGGTAATTGATAGACTAGCTTCTCTTTACATAATCATACGCTATGCTTATAAAAACAACAGGCATTTAGTCATATACTTAATTTTCATCACCATAAACCAATACAATTTATGGCCCTACTTTTTGTCTAAGTGTCAAGTCTACAGACCGTGACCAGACAGGATTAGACTGATAAGGGGCAATAAAACAATTTAGATATTGGATAATAGTACTAGTAACAGTTACTGTAGTTGCTCAATGTCTGCTCAATGTCTTTATAATTGATATTATTGCACCATTATAATATTACATACCAATTTGGCTCAGAACTGATGGCATTTACAATAGAAATGCTAACTAATGAAAATTATTATTTTGTTTTATGTTTTCTTGAAGCCGGAAGTCTCAGCTAGATGATCGGACATTGGCCCGGGTCGGAAAAGGGGCTTACAGTACATTAAATTTGTATTCGTCCACAAAGTATCCAAATACATTGTATAAATTCATAAAGCACGAAACTATTAAACAATTTGTTAACAGTTAATTTCACTTTTTGACATTATCTTTCATGGGCATATATTATCAGGATAAATGTGCTTGCGGAAGGTCAACAAACAATTAACGCATTTAGATTAATTTCAAAATGTTTTTGTCAAAATAAACTTTTGACAACAAGGCCTCGTCACCGGTTTACTTTGTTGTTATGTGTTATGAATTCTAATTTATTCATAAAATGTCATTTAATACAACATAAACAAGGGCTAACAGAGGTGGCCAGAGACGTCTTGAGCACCAAACGTTAACGACATCTGGTTACTAGGGGGATCATTCCCACTGGAACAACTGCAATTAGCACATTTCATTTGACCTTGTGAATTGTAAAACACGAAAAGCACGATATCATGCTAAACTCATGATCTGGCATTAAGCCAAATTAGATGACATTTACTTGGGCAGATAAGAAATGTACTTCAAACTAAACTACGCTTGTACGCGCAGTTATTTTCCTCATTTCTGTGCTCCAGTTAAACTTTTTTAAGTGAATCAACTTACTTTACTTGAAGGCATTCGTATTCGTAAGGATTTGTAATACAAAATGAAATAAAACAGATATTAGATACTTAAATGTAATCGTATTATCAACACTGTTAAATCACGGTCAAAGCTATTATAATCACATTTTAAGTGGCAAGAAAAAAGTCGTTTCGGAAGACCCAATTTTTTGTCGCCAATGACAACTAGCAAAGTCCAATACGAAACTAGTTAACTCGGTGATCAAATGTGTTAGAAAGGAATATAATTTTTGAAAAAAGAATCAGAAACGTTTTGAGATCTGCCATTCTTATTTAAAATATTAAATGTAATTATACAAAGTTAGTCAAGAAGTGGTTTAAACCAGATATGACAAAGCACCTCAGGTATAGTAGTCTAAAGCAGACATGACAAAGCACCTCAGGTATAGTGGTCTAAAGCAGACATGACAAAGTCCCCCAGGTATAATGGTCTAAACCAGACATGGCAAAGTCACCAGGTATAGTACTCTAAAACAGACAGGACAACGTACGATAGCTAGTGATTTAAAACATACCTGACAAAGTCCCCCATGTAAAGTGGTGTAAACCTGACCTGGCAAAGTCCTCCAGGTATAGTGGTTTAAATATGACCTGACAATGCCCCCCAGGTAAAGTGGTGTAAACTATACCTGGCAAAATCCTCCAGGTATAGTGGTTTAAACCTGTTCTGACAATGTCCCCAGGTAAAGTGGTGTAAGTGGGGCAAATGTTCGGTTACAACGAGTATGTCATGTAACCCATCCGCCTGTCATTGTGTTTCTTGTACATCACACCTACGGCCAGTAAGGCGTACTACCTGTCTAAAATTACGTAATTTAATGTCAAAATAAAGGGTTTTGCTGCGTTAAGTAGAGTACATCAAGCGTACGTCGACTACCCGTCAGTTGGCCAAGTGTGTATGGGGTGGTCACTTCTACTTTTTAGCAATAATTATATCTCCATATCGTCCTCAAAACAACGTGATTTTTTTGACGGAGTTCGTCGTTACTTGTGTTTGCGCTGAAAAAAGTTTTAGTTCAATGTTTAAATCAAAGTAATAAAAGTACTCTTGATACTTACATTGACTTGCACTACGTACAATATGAAACGGAAATTAGAATAACAATTACATGGCGGAAGTAGAAAAACGCAAATTCATGCGCACCAAGCGAGTGAGGGCTTTGGAAAGCTGAACTTTCGTTCATTTTTAAAAAATCAATAATACTCCGTGTGTGCCGATTTTTAGTTCTTGTTTGAATTGGGCGGATATAAAAATTTGGCGACATAATAGTGTATACATCTTGCAGAGGAATGTTATCAATGTCTGGTAATATGGTTTACATAGATTTACATTGTTATACTAGTACTTGGTAATAATTAGAGCAATCAATGCGGTTTAGAAAACCAAATATTTTCAGATAAAAGAAAACTTTTCAAACCATTCCAATGACATTTGTCTCCGGCCTGGATTTTCGCATATTATCAAGTAAGGAAAGTTAGCGGTTGCTCATGGCGCAAGGGACACACTCAACCGTTTGTTTGTTTGTTTCTTCGAGTTTCACGCCATTTTCAACATTATTTCAGTCAGTCATATCGTGACGGGAAGTTATTATAACCAACTTTCCTGGTCTTCATTTATAGGCCTTTAACTAGTACTAATCACATATTCTATCCGCAAGCTACTACTAAGCTACCCGACATAATTCAGGGGTGGAGGGCAATTTAACATAGGATGTAATATCTTTGTATACTTTGTCACGTACAGTAAGCATAAGATCGCCCGGGGTTCGAACTCACAACCTCTTGATCAGTAGACCAACGCTCTATTCACAGAGCTAACCGGACGCGCTAGAACTCAACCGATCACCGTACTTGACTTGATAGCCTCATAAACATGCACAGTCACGTTTATCCAAAACACACAAGATTCGGTGCATAGTTTATTATATAGCTCTGCGTTAAATTTTGTTAACAAAAATATTCATTTTGCGAAAATGGTTTGACGTTGTGTTTCAAAGCTGACTAATTACTGCTTGATTTGTTACATAAAAGAACATTCGTATTCTTGATATATGCTTTACAGATGCTTTGTAATGAATTTCAGAAAGAAGTGACATTTATCATCAAATGCAGGTCAAATTATTTACTGGCATCGCCAAGTAAATATATAAACAAATAATAAATTGGATGTAGAAAAGTATAAGTTATATAATTATACATGTACATGTAATTAATCAGATACTCAGCTCTTACTATAAATGCCTTTATGCATCACATTTTAGTTATCGAGTTATGGTATGTATTACAATAGTGATAGACATTTCTTTGTTCAATTAGGAACTTACTTGCATTGTATAATATGGACCCATTGCTAGTAATAGAGACTACACTATATTCTCACAAACAGCTATAATAAACTAATACTTATAAGTATAATTCGTCTAGAAAATCGAAGTAATGAAAGTACTAATTGAAACTGAACTTACAAAGACTGGTACCGCAACACGGAACGGGAACAAGTTAAATATTTGCATGGCGGATGTAGATAAACATAGTACTTGGGTTTGCAAAAAGATTCATGCGCGCGTTCGGTTCAGTTTCCAAAAACATTTCTTTTGATTTATGTTGGCAATTTGAATGATGTACCGTTTTGTGGGACTACCAGTAACTTAATTCTTCAAACAATGTTAGTTTATAAGTGCTTCATTTTCTTAAATAATTATGTGCATCGATCGATCAGTCTCCTTCTTATCGTTAACTGTGCATGTTGTACCTGTATAGATTACAGAGCTACAGCTTCTTCGAGCTGTGTAATTTGTATCGTGCATTGCACCTCTATCCAAACACTGGGAAAAGACTAGCTAGCTTCCGGTGCAAAAAATGATACGTTTTGTTTCTTATCTCCATACGATATTACAACGCTTACCTCCAATTTATTTCGTTCATGTCAAACTATATTTTACCCCCCCCCCCCCCCCGCGCCGACTTTAATTAGGTCGTCTAACTGAGATGTTCATCTCAAAGTTGGAACTGATTTGCGTACAATGAATCCTTTCACGACTATCATGTCATTTTGATATATACACGAAGTCTCAATCCAGAGTTGTCGTTCCCTCCAATACACACTGTGTGAGCGAATCGAGAACGACAACTCTGTGTAGAGATTGCTAAAGGTCCTGTGAGAATAAGAGTATCACGATAGTTACAACTGACTGTCAATTAAATGAATATTGGTAGGTAAGACAAACAAATAAGCACCACACATTACTTCACCTGCTGTGAGTATCCGAATACCATAATACTCATGGGTTTAAATAGAAAATCGATTATGAATTATGAATATTCTGAACAGAAATCGTATGTCCTATCCGAAAACTAGTAGATACAAATAGACGCGTCGTGGTTTCGAATTCATAACAAATATTATGTTATATGAATGAAAAATATATCTATATTTCTGCAATATATATGACCTGACTTTTATCTCATTGACAAGCTAAACGCAAAGACCATGAACACTTTAAAAATGTCAACTTGTACAATATGCCAGTATAAAATTTTGGTTATATCAAACAATCTCTAGGAGTTTGAGATAACAATCGATAATCAATCGTACTTGCATTTTACCAAAGCATCGATCCGCCCTAGCTGCCACTCCATTAAAACGGTATTGGTGATTGCAATCATTATTCAATTGGTGTTCGTACTGAATGTCGAAACGGACCCATCCCAGATGTGATATGACATTCGTACCACCACAGGACCAAACAGCGATATAGGTATTCCGAAACGATTGTAGGGCATTAGCCCCCCCCCCCCCCCCCGTCCCTGAAAAATGATCTTGTGGAAATTTGCCCCCAGTAGAAATGGTAGTAGGACATTTGCCCTCCAGTGCTTATTTCATAGAGGACATTTGCCCAAATGCTTATTTTTCAAGTATTGCAATGTAATATATAATGGTGTTTGGGGGGGGGGGGGGGGCAAATGTCGACTTGAAAAATAATCATTGAGGGCAAATCCAATTAAAATAAACACTAGGGGGGGGGGGTGTCCGTATTCCTTCCGGAACAGCCATATATACTCTGGATTTGGGTGAACTGTTAACTATTTCTTTGGCATCTAATGAATGCTAAATAAAATACCGCTTACTCTCGATTATAACTTACCTGAAAAGGGGGCTCGAGATCTGTAACGTTTCTTGGGCACTACATTTCGAAAATTACAACCATGATATTTGGTCACCTATGAATTTAAGGGATTTAGTTGTGAGAGGTGTCTACCTATAGCTAATTTCATTATGAAAGTCAACTGGGACTTGACATTTAGACAAAAAACACTGATGGCATTTCAAATACAATGTATGACCCCTTCGTACTTCTTGAAGTTAGACTGTGTTGCAGTTTTGGCATTAAGGCGAAAGGCACATGATCGACATATGGACCAGCAGTCCTGTGTATACCACAGTAAGGGGGGGGGGGGGGGTAATAAAACAGACATGATCATATTGATAAACTAGTTTCTGTTTACCTGTTTACATAAGCACTTATACTAAATGCTTATAAAAACAACACTGAGTTAGTCATAATTAATTATCTCTATAAATCAATAAAATGTACTACCCAATTTTCTACAGACACTGAGCTGATCGTGAACAGGCAGCATTAGATGCGATTGATACGGGACAATAAACAATTTAGAGATCTGACCCCCGGATCCAGTGGTTGTATGTGGGTGGCCATTTATATAGGAACTGTTCAATATGACTTTAAATAACCATTGTTCATTAAAGACATTGAGCAGCTACTATATAAGTGACCCCCCCCCCCCAAAAAAAATCCACATGTGGTATAATCTTTTAATTGTTTTATTGCCCCTAATCAGATAAAACCAGTCTGGTCACGGTCTGTAGACTTGACACCTAGTCAAAAAGTGGGGTAATACATTTTATTGATTTACAGTGATAATAAGTTTATGACTAAATTGCTTTTGTTTTTATAAGCATAGAGTAACAGATTATGTAAACAGGTGCTAGTCTATTAATGACCCTGTCTGTTTTATTACCCCCTACTGTGGAATTAGGGGACTTTCTGGTCCATAAGTCACATGCCTCGCATTCCTGGTTCAATGTCTTTAAACCAAATCACAGCAAACTGATCCAATTTCAATCACAGAATAGATATAATTAATCAAGCAAGTAATGGATACAGTGACACACTGATAAGGTAATCTCTCAGTGATAACAGGGCCATTATCTTAAAATTAGAAAATATCAATAATCCAATACCATATACATGTACCGCGTCATGGTTACTTATTGTCAGTTGGGATATTATGTAATAGGTAAGATATATGTAATAAGCCGTGTACAAAGTTTAATTACATTCAACTTTGCCTAATCAATATTGGAGGCAGTTGACGTACAATTCGACGTGTACATAAACACAATTGACCTATCGAGCACGAGTTTATTATTTTAGAACGCACACACCAACCCAGTAGGGGGATATCGATCAATATCTAAAGACTGAGTCGTTCACACAAAAAATCTTCATAGTGTTTTAAATTCGAGTATTACATTTTATTCTCATCAAAAGTACAACAACCTTGTCAGCGTGCCAAGTTTTACAGCCGAGGGGGTGTTAAGATAACAATATGTATGCTAGCTGTAATTTAATTCGTTTTACTTGAAAACGTAACGAACTTTGTCGATGTTAATCAAAATATGACCTGTCGATGCAATTGTTAACATTTATTAATAAAATTATGTGTTAGTAGACCTGTCCTTTATTCAATAAATACGTCTAGTTTAAACAAAAGCAACTTGAATACTAATGTAAAATTATACTAATATTACAAAAAATACAGTGCAATCCATGTAAACAGGGACTTATGTTCACAGCGGACGGGGCACTCCTTGTAAAGACCAGCTAGTTAACACGCTATGTACAACCCACAGCGTAATAAACCTCGTTGCTATTGACAACCGTCAAGTGCGTAATTATATCGCTCGTTATCAATAGCCTGCGGATACGTTGCTTGGCAACTATCGGTTGTTTATAATCGCTTGGGAGTGGGTTAAAGCAAGATTTATAGCTCAACGGAAATCGATATTGTAGCATTTATAAGGGTATTCGACCCCTGTTTTTTGGTTGTTTAGCTTTATAACACATTTTAAAGATGCATTCACATTAATAGGCTTGATTTTTTAGTATACTGGTAAGAAAAAATGTTTGTTAAAATTTGTAAAGATGCAAAAAATAATGTAAATGATTTTATCACAATAAAACAGACTAAAGACAGCTATTAAGTTTCATGAGGGAAAAAATCTACGTAACATTATATTCAATCACTTCTTCGCAGTTTAGACGTCTATATTGCGATATACACACACAACAGTTTTTCAACTGTTAACTTTTTAGACAACCCTTAGTGTATATTAATCTTCGTTCTTGGCTCTATGCCAACAATTTAGATTGGCAGCCGCGATGGTTTATTTTTGGACTATATAACCACACAGTTGTGTTCGTTGATAGGATGGCTGTCTATACATGAATGAAGAGTATGGTTAAAACGTGACTTTAAAGGTTTGGTTTATAACATTTGTTATAAGGATTTCTGTGTACTGAGCAATCGCCATTAGATTAGGATTTTAAAGTATGTGTATGTAAGTAGATGTTCATCATGTGTAGGCAACTATGACGTCATTTCTCTACATATGACGTCATAATTATGCTAATCGGAACTAGATTATAGTGGATCTAATATAGGGGATATGTGTACACTAAGTGTCTATCATTGATTAAATGTAACCTGTAACTGAACGTTTCCTACCGATGGCTAACATATAATTTGTGCCCCGTTTTACGTTGCATTGCATTTATGGCATATTCAAAGTGATTAAATTGCGTTCCATCCGGTATTTTAGATCACTTTTTTTCAACGGGTCCGTTCGTTGTGAATTATGTGTTGGGTCGATATTCTCCCGTTGATAGCGAATAAAAGCTGAAAAAAAACTTCTGGCACAGAGCCAACTTGTAGTACAGCGCGTTCGGTAACACAGCGGAATCTTCACAGACGGGTTAAAAATAATTTCCGAGAGATTATATTACACATTCAGACGATTTTTATCAGACCCTTAACTGCGCGGAATTTGGCTCCGTGCCAAAACCAATAATTGCCGCTGACTCGTTGTAAATCGTTAACGCTTGACTGCGTGTACTGTGTGTAAATAGCGAATGCGTACAATGTACACAAACCAGACACAGGCGGTTTAAATGTCATAGTGGATCACGTTTTTGTGTATGGATTTTATTTTCCTGTTCGGATTAGCAATTGATTAAATAACTGATCAAAGAAGTGATGTTAGAACGTTCATATTGGAAAATGTATCTAGTAAATTGAGAGATATTTTTATAAAGTTTATCGATTTTTAGTTGAGAAAGATGTGCTATTAATAGACGCTCAATGATATACATACTCGTCGTGTGTAATAAACATTTATTATCAACGGATTCGTAGAGATATTTAGAGACCATTGCATATTGAAGTTGAACTTCTGAAGACAATAAGCCGATGCACGCACGTCATTTAGTGATTTGCTATGCGCGCTAAGTAATAATGATTGACGTCATTTATATTACGTCACAGTAATTACATGACGTCATACTGTTTTCTTCTGAAGTCATCGAACTGTTCAAAGTGGTATGTAAGCTATTTCCATACTTCATTCTCGCTTTATGGTGTATGTTGGATCATTTTTTGTTATCTGATAGCAAGTTGAGTGCTCGCGGATTGAAACCATTGAACTTAAGTTTATTCAAACTGAGACTCAACTCGCATACTGCGCACATTACATAATGGGCGTGGCTATTTCAGCATGGTCGCGAAAGCAGGTGCCCTGACGTCACCCCCAAATCTCAGAAAGCTTAATTAAATTTCCTACTTTTAACATGATCGATCGGATCACGTTTAACCGAGTTGTATAGTTTTGGAAGATTTCTTGAAATTCTATCGAGACATCCACATTTTAGTATATTAACTTGTATATGTATGTCCTTGGTATTAACTTAATTAAGAAAGAACTCGAGAAAGAAGAAATGGGCTATATGTTTTGCGGTGCAACCTTTTTGCGATATGATCATTTTTTTTATCAAATCCTACATTATGTGTTTCGTCTGAATCATGCAAAGATACAGTCTACGTCTTTTATTCGTAGTTCCAGTGAATACGGTAAATTTATCGCGGATTTTAATCGGATATCTCAATTTCATAGTTTTACTGAAATCTGGGGCCAACATATTTATTATATGTGTGAAGTAATTTAAATAACTCAAAAATATTGAATAAAACTGAATGTTAGTTATGTTCGGTCAGTAATAACATGCATACTTGCATTCAATCCAATATTGCTGTGAACATGTGTTTGTATGATCTAGTCGATTTTTCAAAATGGCGGCGCCTTAATAAGAAATAAAATCAAAGCACTGAGGGTATTGATCGACGACATTGAATATAACGACCTGTAAAGAATGCACACTATGCAATAGATAATCACAAACGTAAGAGTAATGTTGACACTGTACGTTGTAGAAGATCTACGAAACCTTGAAATAAAATGTATTATCGCGAAAACATATTACATTTGGCGTACCATATTACACAATTTTTGGATTTCAAAAAACAATTGTTTAAACTACAGTGCATACAAACTATTAATTTGTTTCATGGTTCCCTGATTTCCAAATTGTTGAAATTAAGTTGACAGTGTATCTATATATGTTGCTATATATAGCTCTATATATCCCTTGTATGCTTAACTGCTTATTACCGTTATGTGCCTAAATATTAACAATTTATCTTTCATATATGTCATTTGAATTCAATTCAAATTAATACTGCTGTATAATTGTATCGCATTGTAATTGTAACCCAGTTTTGACATTTATGCAAATGATAGATGGTCCGCACATTGGTTAGAACTTGGAGTTTAGTAATTTTGCAGGAGTTTCCTGCTTTTACTTTGTATCTCACATTTGATTGGTCGATTAGCGGTATCAAGGTTATCAAGCAAAAATCAATCTGACCATCATTTTGTCAAGAAATGTGATCAGTTGATGTATTTTTTTTTATTGTTATTGAGAGTATTTTTTTGATAAGAAGAAGTATTGTTTATAAGGATTGAATGACAGTTTTCTAAGAGAGGTAAAAAGTTAGACTAGCAGTAATTAATACAGACGACCAGTATACATTTGAAATCTGTGCATTTTACTGCATGCTAATTACTATTGTTCAGTGTTTTACTATAGCCTGTCTTTGAAAGGTATTTTTTTAGTTGGTTTATGAGTTTTGTTTTGTTTTGTATTGCAGTAACTGGCTAGATGCCAGGAATAACTTGATATACTTCCCAATAGTTCAAGCAAAACAGAGCTGGGACTGTTAATTTAATTACTTCATTTTTCTCAGTTGTTCAACTTTTCTCAAAGTTATTTTGGCTTTGAGCCAAAAAGATAACTTAAGTGGTTATAGAAATAAAATTGAATGGTTCATATGACCGTTGTTTGTAAGACCTTTATTGAAATATTTATTACGCACTGAATCGAACGCATTTTTCTTTTTTGAAGTTAGTATATATGGTAATTGCCAGACTCGCTTGGACCATCCAGTTTTCACAAATCTTGCATGAGCACATGCAGGCAACATATAATTAGACATGCGGAAAATTACATATATATATTGTATTTTGTAGAATATCAGTAAAGGAAAATATTTGTAAACTTTTATTACTCTTTGTTTAAACTTGGTATTAATGCATGTCCAACAGAGCATAAATAGTGGTCCTACCCGGACATGGGGCCTTCCTCCTCCATTAATGCAGGGAAATTAGTCACCTGACCTTTACTGTTGTTGTGACATCAGACTCAGAGAAAAAGAAATCAATCAATATGCATAGATAATTGTAATTTGACTCCACATAGAACTGTTTAGAAAGAATTATATATGTCATTGAATAGCAAGTGAACCTGTATTCATTGGTATATAATATATGTTCTCTACAATGATTGTAATATTGTAAATGATAATTATTAGTAACATTCTGATAGACAGGAATAATATTTGAAATGGTTAGTGAAAATGGAAGAGAAGAGACTAAATATTTTTGAGAGTGAGTCTGGGTCAGGTCAGTTAGGTGTCAAGTAAAGGTTAAGAAGAGTTGTAAGATGGTTGTAGACATGATGGTAAAGGTATATTTGTGAAAGTGAATGCCAGAGAAAGTTGAAGTATTGATAAAAACATAAGGTTATAAATGGACATATACAAAATGAAAAGTATCAAATTGTACTTATAATACTGTGTCATCATTGTATAAAAATATGAAATTAATATATCAAGAAAAAGTGCTGTTGGATTGAATATGGAAAAGAAGTGACTGGATAAAAAAAAACGTTACACACAAATACTAGTAAAGTACATATTATGTACAATCCATCTGTCTAGATTACTTATAATTGATTAAGCAGAGTGAATATTCTTTAGCATCTGCATGAAGCATCATATAATAACATTACTTGAAACTTTTAAAATATTGGCACCGCATTGGAGCGCGGTGTCCTTTAATTTATAATAAATGGAATGCAGTTTCTCAGTATAGTCACTGCGGCAATGGAAGAATCCATGTATAAACTGGTTGCCGCTGACTGTATGTACAAGGTGCACTGCAACATGGAACGGGAACCAGTTTAAAATTAATGCAGTCTACTAGTCATTTTTTGTGTTTGGCCATCCTTGCCATTCTGTTGTTTGATATTTGACCACTATTTGTTTTATACATATTGTCTGCACTACAATATGTTTATGTATGGATGTATAATTAAGTTGGCTGGGAATGGGATATATTTCTGAAGTAGCAAGTGTCATAGCCATTGGCATTTTTAGAAACTGAACGATATAAATTGTCACTTACTTGGTGCATGATTTTTTATGCGGACCTCAATACTATGTTTATCTACATCCGCCATGTCATTGTTAAATTAGTTCCTGTTTCATGTTGCAGTACAAGTCCATGTTTTAGTTCAGTTTCCATGAGTACTTTCAGTACTTTGATTGTATGTTGAAATTTCACATTTTTATTCTGAATGTTTAAGAGGTTTTGATTATTTGTAAGTTGAAAACGTTTAAATATGTAATTATTTTAATATTGATTGCATTTGTGTTATAAACAAATGAAGTCACACATTATGAAAGTCTGAAAAATTTAGGCAGCAACTTCGTATGCCATTTTATCCAAGACCACAAATGAAAATAAAAATTTGCATCATATTAGGAAAGCAGAAATTAGGCCCCAATGGATCCATTCCCCTGACTGAAAAGTTTGTTTATGCCCTCAGTATATAAATGTATTATAATATGAAATTTTCTCTAATTTAAAAGGGGATTTTTTTTATCAAAAATAATGTGAATTTTAAAACCAAATCAAAGTGCTGAAAGTACTGCCGGAAGGTGATTTTTCCATACCTGAAATACCAGATAAATATGTACATTTTTTCAAATAAACTCTTAGGCATGCTAATGTTATCATCAACTTTAGTTCCATGATTCAAATCAAAGTACTGAGAGTACTGTCAGAAGCGAAGTTCAAATGTGTTAGATAAAGCCATCATCAAAAAAATTAAAGGCCTGTCTTATCATTATTATAAATTAGAATTTGAAGGTCAATTAAGTATATGTATAGTCTTGACACAATGTTCATCTTTTAGGACAATTAACCACACTTAATTAACAAGTAAAAGCTAGGTGCTTAGACGAAATACCCCTATTTCAAATGCTGAAAGTCATGACAATCAGTGAGAAATAGCAAACTGCACATTTTGAAGACCAACAAATTCAAAACCTCAGGGCTTTGATCTTTATACAGTTAATATGTAAACCATACAAACCATCTGTTGTACTCATACATAACTTTTTACTGAACTTCTGGACATGATTGTGTCATTATTATGTAATCTCTCTATTATGGGAGACAATATATATACTAGTAGTGTTCCAGCACTACTTTACTGAATATAACTATTTTCAGTTTGTAGTAAATTTTGTTATTTCAACTGTTTATGAACGAAACTTTTTTGCGGATGAATACTATTATTATACTGTTTAAATTGACAACACACTGTATTAAATATTTCCCAGAATCCTGCAATATATCCTACGTTTCTCAAAACTGCAAAGTCTGCAATGTATACAAGTGATACTATTTTCTGTTCTGTTATTGGGCCAAGGGACATTCGTTTCAATACGACGTCACGACAAAGGAAGGTATCACCTTCCAAAAACTTTTTTAGCTCTCATGAACACTTAGTGCTCAGGGTGAGCTTTTTGTGATCAGTCTTTGTCAGGCGTCGTGAGGCGTCAACGTTTACCTTGTGAACACACTAGGGACCACATTTTTAGTTCGATTTTCACAAAACTGGATCAGAATGTTAATATCGACAAAATATTGGACGAGATCGAATATGGGTCATTTGGGGTCAAAAACATAAGGGACTTAAACTTATTAAGGGAAAACCTTGTTTAAATTTTCCGTTAGCTGGAGTACAAAAATTTGTGAAAATTCGCTTTTCCGATTATTTATCAACTAGACTCAGTACTTGGGTTATAAGTCAATGCCATAACTGGGTATTAGATTTTACGGAACTACTCCTTGTTAAATTACTATATACAGTATATAATACACGCACCTGAATAACAGTCGTCGGGATTTGTTAGTTTCGTTCGCACGGTAACTAAGCATACATTCAAAACATTTCTTCAGCTGTTGATATATTTGTTATAATTACGGTATCAGATTACCTCGTGATATTGATGTTTGCTGACATCATTTCAGCTCGAATGGTGATTTGTTGTTATTGTTCGCAAAGACTAGCCACCAGACTCTTGATTCTATAAAATCTAACTTAAATTCTGCCTTTGTTCCATAACTTTGGTGACGTTCAACATTGACTATTATAATGAGTTATTGAAAACATTTACAGACCAGTTTCGCGGACTTGGCATATCATTGCACATAGTTAAGAAAATGGAAACAAATGCAATTGCTATACACTGAGCACAACCTGTTTATCTATTTGGCTGCGTTGAAATTGACCATTTATAATTCTTAACATTGTTTTGATCTTGTTTTTGTTCTTCAATTTTCAAAAAGCATGCATTGTTGATGCTTACAATCGGCCGCAGTGCAAAGAATTAAGCATCTTTAGAAAATACTTCACAAAAATTAGATCCGCAAATAGCTGCTTCATTTCTTTCTTGCATATATGCTAACTGTACAATCTAAAAAACAACACATCAGTATTGAGTTAAAGTTTAGTATTTTTAAAATGGACAATTACAAATGTGTAATGCGGATTAATTAACGTTTGTGACAAATGGCAAATGTGTGAACTCGGAAGCTAGACTTGACACATTTACAACGCTGAGACTTCAAATTTATACTAATTATTTTGTTCCACGAACGAACACATTGCGAACCTGCATGTATACCAAAGAACAAATGGTTGCCAAGAACGTTTGTTTAATTTCATGTCTACCGCCCAAGAATACAGCTTTGTACATTCTGTCTTAAAGAAATCACAACGTGTGTGCTAGCTGCGTTTGCCCCTTAAAGATTATTGGACTTAATAAAATGATAGTACATGGTATTTAACGGATTTGTATGGCCCGCCATTCGAAATGCCCGAAGGACATAATTAAAGTGTTACCCTGTCCGTCCGTTGAAAGTTTGGTTTCCGAGCGACAACTCAAGAAATACGCATTTGAAATGGTTTCATATTTTGATGAAGGTGTATTATGATATTTTCTCTCAAGAGCTATGGTCCCTTTTTTGACTTAGCGGGGGGCATTCGTGTCCTGATGCCATATTTTCTAGTTTGACTTTTGATATTCGGTGAAATAACTTAAATATACTCAGCAAAAAAAGAAACTTTACATTATTCATGTATTGATATTTCAATGCTCATTAAACAATTAACCAAAGACAGACATCGTGACATTTTAACTGTCCATCCCGTTGAAGAATTCAGGGAAAACAACTCAGAATTACTGAACGGAAAGGGGAAGAACTGATTTTTTTAAACAACATTATGGGTATTCAAACTATCCGTTAATGGGCTGTTGACCTGATTTAATGTTGTAAACATCAATACACGTATTGTTGTAAAGAAAAACAAGTTTGATACTGAAAATGTCTAACCCTGATTGATTAATGCAGTTTAAGCCAAACATTGATATGATTCAAATTACCTCCCTTTGAATTAAAATAAGAGCATATTTACTGTTGAATTTTTGGTCATCTGTTTGCATAAACTGTTAATTTCTTGAACGAACTGTGTCGGCTCTAGTCCACTGCATATCATACCACTAATTTTATCAATCCACGGGACCTTTAGGTGAATACATAGTCAACTAAAGTTGCGTCAATGGAAATCTTACCTAAAATATGTAAAGTTTCTTTTTTGTTGAGTATATTAAGAAGGCATGGCACAAATGATATTCGGTGACTTGTGTATATGTTATCCATGTGTCAGTGTTCTCTTGTATACGTAGATAATGATTATTTGATTTCAACGAAGTATATGCTTCATGCTTAGGACCTAATGTGGCGAATTGATTATCGATAATGCAACGCTAATAGGGCTGGTTGGTGGGTCAAAAGTGCTGAATATAATATGTAAAAGTTGTCTTTACCATAACACGTTTGATATTTTAATATTCCTTTTATGTTTGACTGAATTAGCTGTAAAACGTGGTTACGTAATATATGGTCATTATTTTTTATAATTATATAAGCATAGCTTTAATTTTCCGTTCGTTTATATTTTAGATGATGCAACCAACTATCAAGACAGAGCGCATTGATATGCCTAATTATCATTTGCAACAGCAACAAATTCAGCTGCAACAACAACAACGGCAACAGCGAATGGCACCAAGAGCAAGTACCACTTCAGCAAAAACAACTGCACAGCATACTTCGCAAAGTTCTAAAGCAAGCAGTTCCGTTTCTGAGAGTATAGAGAACCAGCCGGATTTTCAAAGTATTAAAGGGGTTTTTGGTTGGACTGCTATCGACAGTATAAACGTACCATACATTCTACGGGCTGACAAACAGTTTGTATCGGTGAGGATCGTAGAAATGAAACTACTGAATCGATACCCGAATTCGTATCCTGATGACCTCGGAAAGCATGCTCCTTTGACTAGCTTCTTTATTACTCCCAATGAAGCAAAACTACTCAATGAAATAAATTTGCAGCATTGTGGTGGCGAGTATGGTAAAAAGGAATTCACATCTAAGGAATTAATTGTCCAATTATCGGATTTTATACGGTTTTACGATCTTGTGAAAAAGACTTTCCCTGATGCTGCTGCTGCTCGACGGGAAGCAATGGAGACTGCAGGTTGGCTTCAGATAAAAAATACTGTCACTCCATATATTAACAGAAGAGATGGCAAATATGTACCTTTATCCGTTATTCAGTATGCCGCTGGTCTGCTTACTAATGAAAATGTTACTGGACTCCAGCCTACCAAACGAGAATGTGAACTTTTGAATGAAGCATGCAAAGCAGCAGGGGTTGAATTTGTATTTTCAGACGCAACAACAAGATTAATTAACATTGGTGACATACTTAAACTCTCACCAGTTGACATTACGGAACTCCCATCCAGTAACCCATTAAAACATGCTGCATATATGGAACTTCCTACTACCAGCAATCAAAGGACGGCCGAAAAAAAACAGGTAACGCTAGACAGTGTTCTTAATCAAGCAAAGTCAGGACACCCAAGCCCCTTCCAACATTGTTCTAAAACAAATTCTCCCCAAGTGTTAAAAAGTGTAAGCAGCCAAGTGACACCTGTTTCTCATTTTCAGCCACAACATCAGCAACAAACTCGTTTTCCAGTGTTTGACAATATGGTTGATACGAGACTAAATGACATTTTGAAAATGCATTATAGTGCCCAAAGTAGGCCAGTTATATCCAATGGACCTCCTAACATGAGATTAGGTCAAGTACCTTTGAATTCAATGACTCGGCAAATAAATCCTGTAATGCAGTATTATATTAACATGCAAAACGGACAACAACAGAATCAACGACAACAAATATCTATGAACAACCAACCAAAAGTTGTTTCACAACCATTGAACACTCCTGAAATGAATATTAGCCGTTCCCCGGGTGCTTCGTCGAATCCATCACCTAGGTCAAGACCTCCTTCTCAGCCAAGACCGTCGCCAGGATCTAGACCTCCGTCCGCTTCTCCACTGTCTCCAAATGGACATCAGTATCCACGAGATGTTGTGTTTCCGCAAAATGTTATGTCTCCAGTTACGCTTAATCAGCCATCATCGAATAGCAGTCTTGCTATTCAACAAATACAAAACATGTTTCCACAGCAGTTTCCAATGCCTAAAGGTAATGTTAGTTTAAATACTGTTTCCAGCTCAGGTGAGACATCAACTGTTCCCAATTTATTGAATGCGTTTGAACCGACATCACAATTAAGGAACCCATATCAAGATAAGCAACAAATGCATTATCCATCGTTACAAGCAAATCAGCAACCGAGTGCTAATCAAGAACTTCCTGGACTATTTAGTCCTACTGGGACAAATGTGTCAACAAATCGACAAAAAGAACTAGATCCAAATAAAACTTGCAATAAATCTCCACCACCACTTCAGTTAATGACTGATTCTTTGTCAGACCTCACTGAAAACGAATCGTATAAGGATACTGACAATGTCCAATCATCACCAATTAAAACCAAGCCGTTACCTACAACTATTTCGGCTGCAAAGACTGGGGTTTCCTTAGTAGACTCTATAAAAGGTGCTTGGTTGAATAATAAAAGTATTTCATGTTTATACCTGGAACAAGAAAAAGACAGAAACGGTCGATTTTGTCTTGTGGAAGCAGTGTGCAAATTATACTTTAATGGATGTAGTGTAAATGAGTTCTTGTTCGCTCTGGAAAATGTGTTAAATGTTCCTCTATTAACTTGTAATGAAATGGAAGAAAAGGCTTTCATTCAGTATTATAGTTTGCCAGTTGTGACTTTGAAATGTAGCAAAATGATTAAATTTGACGATTTGGATAAATATTTTCCACAGTTAACTTACATGTTTCCAAGTAAAGAGGCTATAGCCCAGAGTGAAAGTGAAATCGAAGAGCCCGTGTTTACTACGGATGAATTAGAAGCTCCAATATCTGCAGATACAAACATTGCCAATCAAAGAGGCGTAAAACGTCCTGTTGACAGTCCAAATGAAGCACGATCATCGAAACAGCAGTTTGTAGGAGGTAAGTAACCAGATATTGCGTTGTCTAGAATTGCTTACGAACGTTGATATGATAGATCACTTTCCTTAGATAGCAACATTTCATTTCTTTTCAAAGCATTAAGTTCCTCTTATGAAAAATTCGGATTGATTATAAAATAATTTGTTGCATATTTTAAACCGTTTGTCATCATTAAAAATTGGTTTCGTAAAATGTAACAAAATATTTTTCATTCAATTTTGTAGGTGGAGACGATGCCATTATAATTCTCGACTGATGAACAGCTTTACAATACTAGTATTACAATATTTTTGTTTCAAAACTTTTTGTTCATATGTATGGGATCAATCTTGAGAAGGACATAAAACGTTTTAGTTTACGTTACCTTCCTCATGAGAAGTTAAAGGAATCCTGCATTATCCTGTTATTATCGAACCTTTTAAGTTCTTACAAAAAGCCAACATCAGACTTATTCAACCTATCTTTGCAACTAACATTCCCTGACGACTGTGAATTTGAAACTTAGTTCTTATCCATTTTTTATAAAGATAAGGGTTAGAATAAGTGACCCTACAAGATATAATTTATCAGTATTACTTTTTTATTTATTTCGCATTATGATAAATGATCGGATTGGGACATGTCATACGCTAGTACCGTATATGTTTAAATTACTTTTAAATATTAATATTTTTATTATTTACATTTAAAGAAAACAACTTTGTCAATATATATTTCCATAACCTTTATTAACTTTTCTTGTTTTCATCCATTTATTCGTTTGCCAAGTAGATATACTAATAAGTAACCATGATGTGAATGGACAAGACGCCGTAATATGCCATACATGTATATATAATACTGTATATATACATGTTTAGACTTAATAAATGTGCATTGTTTGTAATGGTCAGGGTAAAAATATTAAATCGTTTGTTTTATTTCTACATCAGTGTGTTCAGAAATAAGGGCATTATGTCATGTGTATTTTCCTGAATATACATGTATTTATATCGATCACTAAACACCATATACATTTATATATTGTGTAAATTTATTTCTAATCCTTCATTGCCTTTCCTCTTTGATCCTTAGTTATAATCTGAACATTGTCATTTTGATTGATGTTTCATCCGTTCAATTTATTCTTAATTATTATGTTGCATGTTTTCTATTTATAAAATTAAAATGTGTATGATTTCACATGGAAATACTTATTCCTGATACAAAACTTTCTGAAAATGTCCGTTGTTTTAGTCCAGTATCAAATCTGTTTATCTAAGTTAATCCGATCTGCTGTGTAAAATTATAACCTATATTGATATCAATTCTATATGTTTGTCAGACAGGACATCGCGTGTTCCTTTTGAGAACATAACATAAGGAAGGTCTGTTCCTGATCATATACAGTACATACTGAACAAATCCAACGAAACCATAAATATGTTATTCATGCTTTTAACTCAGCATTTTAGATGCTTTATGTTACTATCGCATTGATTGTGTTATGCACAAATGTCCGGAGACATTATTATTTATTTTGTTCACAATGTCTTTCTCGGTACAGAATGTGTAGTTTCCT
The DNA here is from genome assembly GCA_964023205.1 of Lutraria lutraria. NCBI lineage: Eukaryota > Metazoa > Mollusca > Bivalvia > Venerida > Mactridae > Lutraria > Lutraria lutraria. Next base: position 22,868,192 of record OZ026845.1, on the reverse strand, counting down.
TTGTATACTGATTTTGTAAAAAAACAAATTAAAACATTTTTAATAATAACTGTTGGAAAATTTCTGTTCCTGTTTTGAATTGTTTTCTTTTGTTTTACTCTGTTTGAATACAAAATAGTGACATAATGAAAATTATGGACCAAAAGTGCTGTCAATTGAAAAAAATAATTTACAAAGCAATATTCTTGTTATTGTTATTTATCAATGTACCTACTAGATGTCCCATCCATACTTGATTATATTGTATCTGTGTGTTAGTTTGTTTATATCGAGTTTACGCCCCCCCCCCCCTCCCCATTTGAACTGTCAGGATCATATGAGTCGGACAGTTCACCTAACCATCGTTGCTGGGAAGAACCAGTACTAGATAAGCGACTGCCTACTTTCTCATATAAAGTGACATGGTCGGTACCGTGTTATATATTGTAAGAGTGGTGATGAATTATGAAATGAAATAATGAAATACACCAAGTAGTGTGTCCATATTGGGGTTGCGTGATGTCTGTTGTTGAGAAAACTCGATTAAAAATGTCTTCCCTTTGTACATTTGTCCATAATATGAACTATTGAATATAAATTATAATAGAATTATATCGTCTCATTGATACTTAAGGAAATCCACGAAATTAAATACACATTGAAATGAATGATTCCACAGTAATACACGAAGTTGTTAACATACCTTTATAACGCATTGGTTACTTTGGTGGAAACTGGCGAGCAAACTTTAGTCGGTGAATTATTAATTTCGTATAAAACATCTGGGTGCACGTGTTCATATTCAGCATTTATCAAAGCAAACAAAAATGGCCAAACAAAAGTATGATCCGAGACAGACAAACAAATCTTCAAGACTTCTACATTGCAATCGAAAATAATGTACTATTTGTTGTAGTTATTAATATTTAATATCTAAAAACATGGTACATAGTACATGCATATTTCGTAAAACAGCAGTTGCAGAAAGAATCGTCATCAGAAGCCAGTAAAATCAGATAATCTGAACCATTTCAAATATTAAGGCATTTTGAAAAAGGAATTAAATGCAATAAGAAATTTAAAATATTGATAACATTAATTTGGTATGATCGAAACAGTATTGAAATGCATTTTATTTAACATCGAATTTACAGTCAATAATCATACAACCAGTAGCTACTTGGAAGGATCAAAAGATGAATTTCTCAACACTCGTAGTGGACAAAAAAGTCGATCAGGTGAAGGCAGATTTTCCCACTCGCACCAGGTCCATCCTGGAAACGGAAATACAACACATGCTATTAACACAGAAGAAGACAATGGAATAGAAGATGTGCAATGACAATTTAACATTAGGTAGTATTGGGTGGCCGTACACTGAATCGGTTTGTCTGTTTTAATACATGCTACCAAGTGCACATACAGCATCTAAAGAATATGTTATGTCAATAACTATCACAAAACATGATTTTATACTTGTATAATTATATTATAATACACAATTCATTTTATATAGATTGAAACATTGTGAACAGGAACCAGAACAGTGATATTGAATACCGATATTCAATTGATTTTGAGGGAACACATATTGATCCGCGTGTGATTACAATGTCAGATCGACATGGTAAATTGTTGATAGCTTTCCTTTGTTGCCAGCGAGTGAAATGGATTATGGCGTAGTAGCTCATAAAATCTTTATTGAAAGTGGCTTGTCTGTAAGTGCAATATAAATTGTTTTCAGAAAGCATTAATCAGATACATGTATATTAAAGACCATGTTGTCTTAAGTGTTCTAGCAACAGTATAAAAATTATACTTAGTAGTATACTATATAAGTACTAGCTAGTACATGGACTTGAATTTCAGAATCAAATTAATACTCTGTGGATGTCACGAACAAACCAAGACGACCCGTACCAATGTACATTTGACTTCTACAAAAAAGTACAAGAAATATAGTTTCACTTTGCTCATTATGTATATCTATTATGAATAATATTTGATAAACACGTTTCGATACCTTCACATTTATCCGGTTCTAGTGTTTGTGGTTCCTGTAAATGGAATTTTGTGTCAACTTCTCCTTGCATGAATAGTGTGATGTAATGATAACTATTATGAACCTCCACAGCATTAACAGTTGTGCAATATTTCACGTCACGAAGATGAAGTCCTGTTTCTTCCTCCGTTTCGCGTATTGCGCATGCGTCCCAGTTTTCGCTGCAACAAATAGACTTAATAAATAATACTGAAATATCGAAAAGCCATTTTTGTGAAGAGACAACATGTGTGAACAATTTATAAAACGATATTTACTACACAAGTGAAAATTACATTTATAATTGTATATATATATCGATCTGTAAATCCGTTTTTCGATATTTAAGGAAGCAAGTTAAAAAATCAGAATTTAATTTAACTGCCGTTGTGGATATATGCATTGATGTATTTCCATGCAATTTATACCTCAGCTGAAGCTGAAGCAGAAATTGATGGCTTCCGACATAGATATTTTTAAGCAAGTATACCATGCAATATTACTTCGATGTAAATATAGATTTCGTCGGAGATTACATAGCCAAAGAGTAAAATGTGTTATCCTTGCGCGTTTGTACTCGGAAGATGCCATGTCTAACGTGTCTCAATATTCATCTGTAGAGTACAATTATTTCAGTTACGAATACAACTTGAATTATTTGGACTAACATACACCGGAATGAATTCATCAACTTAACTGCAGAAAAACACATCCTTAACAATACTGGTCTGTAAAATATCAGAAAACTATGTTTGACTTGTATACATATGTTATAAAAGTATGAATATTAGAATTATAGCAGTAGTGCATACTGTAGCTTAGGAATGATAAATAATTAACCAGATTATAAACCATCCCGTGTCGGTCTTGTTACCCTACTAGGGTCTGAACACACAAAGAAAACATCGTTACAGTAATTAAAGAAGGTAAGTACATTGTAATACAATTATTTGTTCTATCACATTTGGCTTTCCTTGCCATCCCATTCATACAAATATTTCAGATTTTCAATTGATTACTAGTGTTACTTAATGTATGAGTTTAGTATTTTAATATACTGTATTTTCATTTATTATATCATATATACCAAAGAAATACTGGAACCGACCAAATATGTCAAAATTTCTAGAACTTCTGAATTCAAACAGCAAACATATTATTAGAAACCTTGGAATATTTGTTGAAAAAGCTTTCACACTTAGAAATACTATTATGTAGACTATTTTTTATTTCATTTTGCAAAGATTATTTTATCACTCTGTCGAATTGTTTTCAAGAGAAATCACTCATAACTAGTGTCAGGAAGAAAAAACTTATTTAATTATCATATGAGAAATATTTGTAATACATATTGACCTTCTCCGAGCGTGATATAAAACGTTCGCCTTTTAATATATGAAGTACTCTTGTCTATTATTTACCATTAATTAGTATGCTACTTCCTTTGATTGTACAATCATATCTATACATGTATATAAATTTCACTGTTCGCCAATCTTATATTATGCATAGTTGTATCCTTGTGGGCTTTTTAGCCTTTTGGAAAATAAAATGTTTCTTCTTTATTTTCGTTTGGCTCAATTTTCGTGGTTTTTACTAAAATGCCTAATTCGTGATGACATAAATTAGTGGATTTTGATTTTTGAAAACGAAATGCCTTATCTGAATGATTTGATTTCGTGGATGAGCCGACCCACGAAATTAAATCCCCAACGAAAATGAATGATTCCACAGTATAGGTTCGTATTTTATGCTTTATTTTGTGTCGCCATGACCGAGTCGTATTCACACATATTCGGAATATCAGCATATTTTTTATTATATTAGACATACAGTGGATATAGAAGCCTTAATTATACACCTCAAGTGACGTCATACATACAATTCACAGCGCATGCGCGTTAATTAAATCATTTAATTAATCAATAAAAGTGTAATAAATGTATAGCAGAACAGAGTATAAAGGAGTATAAATATTTTGCAAATTAATGTGAAGTTAACACATAATGACTACATCATGATTGTTTAATGTAAAAGCTTTAATACAAAAAAAAAAACAGAATTTATAAAGAATTGACAAAAGAAACCCCTTATATAGAAGATGGACATTCTCACAATCTTCATTTGCCCACAAATTAAAACGTGTCGTACTTTATATAATACCGATTAATAACGTAAGTTGTGTACAAATTCTACCATAAATTCTCATTAAAGCGTGATATATAGGGGCTTTTTTGACGTTTTGATATTGCCAATTAATCATTCACGATGTATGACCAAATACAAAGGCATGTTGTGTATTTCAAACATTCATGTAGACAGTGATATATTGAATAGTTGTCGTGTGTCAATATTTGTTGTTACATAATCTAAATAACACAAATAAACCAATTCAGTTTAGTCACTATACTTATGATGCAATAATTATTGAAACTGTCATTGTAGGTTTGTTATGATTTCAAACTAGGTGTTGCACATTTTGCTTCTGATCTGATAAAAAATCAACGAAGAATTGGATTTAAAGTTTTAAACGCATTAATTCAAATTGAAAATTTAAAATAATTCAAGAACGTCAATCAGTACGTCTGTCGTTGACTATTCAATCATAAATGGAAGTAATATGTTTAAAAAAGATTATATAGTGGCCAATGTTTCTTTACACGACTAGATCAAGGCGAATTACGGGAAAAGAGACCTTAAATTTTTTAGTAAAGAGATGTCTTACCCAAATTCAAGATGGCCGCCCGGAAGAGCAAACAATCCTTCTCCGGGGGCAGTTCCTTTTCTTTTTCCTAATAAAACGCAGCCTGGATGATGTTTGCTTGTTATGATCACACCAACTCCAACTTTCGGTCGTTTCTCTTTATCAAATGGAACAGACATACTGAACTTAACAGGTGTTAAAAACAAACCTTTCGAATTGAAATTGAACACGTGGTTCGGTACGGAATTTAGTATCAACCTGTGTTTGGTATTTACGCAAAGTGAAATTTTAGTGCCGCTTACGTATCGGAAAAAATTCTTTTTATATGATCCGCATTATCTTAAAAAATTGATTCACTTTTTACTATAAAACACATTGTTCAAGGTCAAATCGTTGAAAATAACATACGAAATTTTAAAAAGGAAAACGTCTACATAATTTTATAATTTTTATGTAATATAACTCCAAATTTGTTGCAGGGACAGTTTGAGCCGGATTGTCATTCAGAGAAGAGTGTTGTGTGCATTCCTTCTATCGCTTGTTAACAAGACGTGTGAATAGATGCACATTATAACTGTCCTGCTGATATTATAATAAAATCACCAAGGTAGCACTGGACGAACGAATGAAGAATTGAAGTGGGGTACCGTACCGACACATACAGTGCGACCTTTCCAAACCAATATCCTTTGCTTGGGAGTAGCAGAATTAAGTTGTTCTTGAGAGGTTGTTGTTCTTGAGAGGTTAGATTAATTGTTAAATCATGCAGTGAAAAAAATCAAAGTGATATTGCAGGGATGTTGTTGCTCAAGAGAGGGCGGCTATGGAGAGGTCTATGGTTGATCTGTATATAATTATATATGCTATGGTTGGATAGCCACTTTTTGCACTTGGTATCCAATGATAGCTATGAATATCTTCTTCTGAAAAATGCGAATTAAAGATCACCAGTCAAAAATGCCAAAATATGTACGTATAAACTGAGAATTCATAGAACAGTGAACACTGAATTATACATGAAAGGAACAAAAATGTAACTAACTTTTGATAAGCAATAATCTCCGAATAACACATTTGTATTTCTTTATTCGGCAATGCATTTGTATTCGTGAACAATTTACATATTTTTACATACTCATGTACACATACTGTGTTTGATTATTCAAGTTGATAAAAACGCGTACATATAATTGGGATTTAATGTACTAGACATGTTCGCCTTGTAATTATGTCAAATTTAACAAGGACATTATTATGGAAAAAATGCTAAAATTGATTTGAGGTACTATATGTGTCATATTAACATCTGGGTAATACAGTCAAACATGTGAACAAAGAAAATCGTCATTGTTTCGATTAATCAATCATGGTTTTTGAAAGAATGACTTTTATTCACTGGATAACCTTTAATCAGAGATGATCTCTAGCACATGAACGATGATTTAAAATTTAGCTTCAGTTAGGGTAATATGTGAAAATAACCAAGTGTTTTGAATGTGATTTAAAGTACTAAAAGTGACCCTCCAAAATCACGGAACGTCTAATCGCTCAATTGTTTTATTGCAACTTATCAGTCTTATTCCGCCTGGTCACGTTCAGCTATTAAAATGTCTGTAGATATATAAATGACACCTCGCCAAAATATGCTCATAAATTTTATTGCTTTATAGTGTTGATTAGTTTATATTTAACTTTCTGTAGACTGTAAAGTTTGTGAACAGAAGCCGTAGTCTATCATTGACCAAATCTGTTTTAATAACCCCTATTATATGGATTACACTGGACTGCTAGTACATAAGTCACATGTCTCGCATTCCTAGTTTAATGTGTTTGTGAAACTATCGTATGGCAAACTAATTTCCGATACCCCAAAGACTGTAATCATTCTGTTTGGGCAAAAACGTATATTGATGTAAACCAATCACTAATCGAAGTACTAGTTGTAAGTAATGTCAAAGAGGAGGCGTACGCCTGGCCTTAATAAAGCCATTTTTCAAATGTTTCATCTGATCAAGTGGTTTATAGTGCTTCTGTGGTGGAGTTTTTGTATCATCACTATGTCTCATCTCTTCACGTAAGGTCTACTGGAAAACTATATAGATGGTTCTATCCGGATGTATGGATGAATCTTCTTCCAGCGTTAAAGCTAGAAAATGTGCCAACTGACCCTAACTGTTCGTGCGACGTTAAACCCAGAGAATTAAAACAAGATCCAGTGCCATGATGACCCTATATCGATCACCAGAAAGAAATACTCGGATAGAAAAACATCATGAGCCTATGTAAAATCAAGTGACCCCTGGGGCGAGGCCAATTTTGACCACAGGGCCATAATTCAACAAACGTGGTAGAGGTCAACTAGACGATGCTACACACCAACTATATCTATTATAAGCTCTAGGCACTGTGATTTTGGACAGTTTTACATTTAACGTTTTTCCTATTGGTTGCAATGGCAACCACAGTTTTAAATAAAATATTTTTTTGAAAAACTTTGGTAGAGCTTCATGCAAGGAACATTTCTGTAAAGTTTCGTTGAAATTAGCCAACTGCTTAAGAAGGAGATGTTGTTTAATGCAACTGTTGACGCACTGACGGACGCACGGACGACGGACTACGCGCGATCACAATATAGCCCACCATGAGCACTATGTGCTCTGGTGAGCAAAGCCGACTAATGAACTTGGCTGTTCGCGCGACGAACGTTTAACTCCAGTGAAAAAAATGGTTAAAACTCGATCACAGACAAACAAACCAACCTTGTGTTCGATGACCCTAAAATAGTGAATACAGTGACCTGCTGGATCTCGTCATGTTTGTAGCTGATCAGCTAATACTGGTATGCATACACACATCATGAAATGCTTTCTTTCGTAAAAAATAAATCCATGATATATCAGGCGAGAGTCTGTTGTCCGATGGTTAACATAGTTTGTGTCGACCCTAAGCCGGTTTCTAACAGCCAACAAGAGCCAACGCTTGTCTGTTCACCAGCTCAGTGAGATCTATCCACCTATATGCAGTTTCATTGCATTTAAGGTTTTGCACAGACGACGCAAACGCAGACGACGCATTGATCACAATAGCTCGACCTTTTCTTCAAAAACTGCCGAGCTAAAATGTTTAGAACAAAATAGAAAAGAAAATTAAAACTGCGTGATTATGATGGAACTATAGTTTAGTTACTTTTTTGTCTACCCACTTGCAGACAAAATGTTATGTTAGAGCAATAATTTTAAACAGTGCAAATATTCACCTTAAGTTAGTGTTACGATATTATATTCAGTGGTCACATATTTGTGCTCATCGTCGTATTGTTTAGGATATGCCATGGCTTTCATTCGTGTGACCGATAGTTGCAATTCTTTTTTGAAAAGTAAACAAGAAATGTTTTAATGTGTATTTCTTCGGCTCTAAAGTCACCTTATCTCGATACTTAAATAAAGGGGCTGTATCCATTGTCTTTCAATACTGTGAGAGAATAGAACAGCGCCTTGGATTCTGGTAGCTTTTCCCAGTCACACCAACTCCATCCTGAAAACAAACAAACAAACAAACAGCATTATCAAAGGGCTATTTATATACAAATGTATACATAATGAGTCAGTAGTTGCCCAATATCCCGCATCTGTTTTGTGTTACATTATCTAACATTTGTCTGCGAAACATGCACGATCACATACAAGGTCCTTGATCAGTCATTCGAATGGGTAATGTATAACCGCTCTATCCTTGCATCTATGTCAACCAGGAGACGAACTGAGAATATAAAGCGGGCTTGGGAATTTCAGGAAATAGTTAAAATCGATACGTCTCGATTTATAATGTCCTTTTTAATGATCGACAGTTTACGTAATACATGAAGTACATGTTGGGAAATTAAACAACGCCTCGAGTAAAACACTATTTCTTAGTAAACTATTTCATAGAACCAACTTCCTTGCGGCAAGTACATTAAGTACACAATGTGAGAACTTCCGGGACTAGCCATAATCTTAAGATAGTCAGAATAGAACAGATAATTTGTTCAGACGTGTACAAAGTACGTACATTGTCATACATCATATATTAGTATATTTGTAGAAGTATATTTTACATTAAATTTTGTAATTTCACGTGATTTATACTTGTATTTATAAAATTTTCTCTCTGGTGTACACAATGTACTTTGTACAGTACTGAATAAATCATCTGTATTGTTCGTATACGATGTTCGATAGTTGTTAGCACAGTCATGCATAAACGTCACGTGTAATTATTATTACTACTTGTATAATATCATACGTATTATTAACTGTGAATATTTACCTCGAATTTGACGACAGTAACTTGTACATTCTGAAAATTTCATCAGAACTTTTAAGGCGTAAAAAGTGTTTGTGTCTGGTTATCCGACATGTCCTAATCCCCCCCCCCCCCCGGTACCTCGATTTTCTTTCTCATTTTGTAACTTTTCCACACAGGAGCCAACAAGCATCTACCTACCTTCGAACTACTGCGTATTGATATTTTCGCGATAATCAGCAGATTTCGAATTATGTTAATTTTCTTCCCAATAAACAATATACGACAGCTAGTCGTTGTATATAGACACCGGACCCCATATAACCGATGTCGGGATCCACCTTAATATTCCAACCAAGGGAAGGAAGCAAAAAGGATCTAGATACATGTATGTGATACTTGTGTCCTATTTTGTGAGATTCCTTGATTTTCAAATGCATATATAACGATACAGTAATAAAAAACACGAAGCGAGCCACGCGTTATTACTTCATCAGAAGATGGCCTTGCACTCGCTAGGAGACAAGTTAATTGATTATAAAACATTTTCTTTTATTATACCTTCACATTTGTCTGGTTCTAAATTTTGTGGTTCATCACGGAAAGTTGTGTCCACTTCTCCAGTCATAAATATTTCAACATAATGATAACCCTTGTCTGCTTCTATAGCATTCACGACCGTACAGAATTCTACATTTCTTAACACTAAACCAGTCTCTTCCAGGGTTTCACGAGTGGCACAATTCTCCCAACTTTCTCTGAAAACAACAACAACAACATACATTTAGATAACATGTGCCAGGTACTTAGGAAAAGGACTTTTGGGCCATATTCGTGACTATGAAATTATTCTCATAATTTTGTCCATTTTTGTAACAATAAAATAAACAATTTCTAGTACAATTAGGCCACATTTAATACTATACACCGTAGCAATAAGGCCAGATAAAAACAAACTCTTGTGAAAAAATTACTCGTCCCCACTTATTTATTTTTATAGCGATTTTGACAATTTATTTTCTTTGTTCCTGCTGTTCATTTTTTTCAGCACAGGCATGATTTAACCAGGAATGCTATACAATCCCTGATTTAACCAACAACTTACAGCTAAAAAGTTGGGTCGCGTTACCTCAAAATTGTTTCAAATGTTCAAGGATGGCCTTAATTAATACGTTCATGTTTCACTTATCACATGACTTAGACTATAGGTATGTTAGATTAACTGCCAGTTTCGTATATATACATTATGTATTTCATGCGAGAAAACTCATGTTACAAAACAAATGTTTTCATAGTATAATGTTGTTATGATACGCCCATGGAAAGTATCATTGATTTTTACCAACTCGTACATGTATCTTCACAATCACTAAAGAAATCAATCAAATAAAAATATCGACAAATAAATACTCGCGTGTGATTGAACAACCATTCTTAAGTCCGTATACATTCATGTGTCAGAATAATTGAATAAATTAATGTGCATGATTAGCTTTAATTTGCTCACCCAAATTCAAGATGGCCACCCGGAAGTGCATATAATCTTTCACCAGGTACTGTACCTTTTCTTTTCCCCATTAAAATACATCCTGGATGGCGCTTACACGTAACGAATACACCGATTCCAACTTTCGGCCGTTTCTTTTTATCAAATGATTTAGACATGGTATTTCCACACGCCAATTTGTAATTTATTTTGGAAGTCAGCCAATTTTGATATTTTGAAATTCATGTACATGCATTGATACTGGGACAAATGATTTTATAATCGATCAGGACTTGTACAGAAATGTCTATAACGTTATGATGTCGATATTTAGGTTAATTTGGTAGGTCACTTTCAATCATCTTCATACGCATGTAATTGTACAGTCAACACTTTGTTAATTAGCTGTCACCTCCGAAATAACGCCATCCTGTGAAAAAAGTACATTCTTTAAAGAAATCATCATACAATGTTTAGAACAAATGACCTAGCTACGTGTATAGGTATATCTTGTCAAAAAGAAAACACTTTGTCTTTACCAAAGGTGGCCTTTGTTCACAAAATTGTCGGTATTTAGTTTAATATTTTAATAAATTGAAGAAAATGATACTCGACCAGGAGAAAATTTTGTCGGCAAAAGCATATTACAGTATAATATTATTAGATATAGCCGTTTAGAAACACGGGAGACAACTAATCTATTGCTTCTACTGTATAACACACATGTATCTTTACTTCCCCTTACAATAAATGCACGCATGAGAACTATGCCTTTAATTAGTAAGCACAGAATTAATAAATGAATAAATGAAATAAAACAATTTAAATGAGTGCTATTTATCCAGGCGTTACCAAAGGACCAACCTGCAATGCATTATGGCATGTAGCTTTTAAAATCCTTTAACAGAAATCCACATTTTAAGATCAGCTATATATATTGCCCATCAAATTAAAAAATCAAATATTAAAAAGAAAATCTTCGTTCAGTGAAGAAACTGACTGGTGTTTGTCGTTTTGTTAGGCGACATTGAGGTTGCACAGACAGTGTCTGTAGGAACCGACCCGATACAAGATGATTATGACATTCAATGAACATTAATTTTTTGTTCCCTTTTATTAAATCTAGATTTGATTCTAGGAAATTAATTAAAAAATAAGAGAAGCGTTCTCAAAACAATAAGCAATAATTTGAATCCATCTCTGAATAAAGTTCTCACGAAAAATAACGGTCAAAACGCGTAATCGTCTATTAAGAACAAACTGACCTCCAAATAAAAGCCACCTTTTAATACAGGCCACATTTTGTCTACCAATCAATGGCCTTTGTTTAAAGGTTTGGCTGAATATTGAATATGTCGCTGACCATTGATGTAGACACATTCAATTCGACATTCATATGGCTCTGAGAATGCCCCGCGATGCACAGTTTAGTGGTATAAAACAGTAGCCCTGATAATAATGTTGGGATGTAGAATTATTAATATTGATGAAACAAACATTTATGGATGGAAATATGTTTGTTTCCACATTTCGATTCACATATATTATAATGTAATTTCATACATTTCAGGTCTTGTAAAGACAGCCATGTTCATTCTGTACCAGACATGATTGACACCATGATTAAGTTGTCTAACACCAAACAAACACAGAGTCTTCTTAAAGAGATGATGGTATCCTTGCAAGTCCACAGTAAATGTAAAGATACACAACTACAAGCACTTGTTAAAGCAAAGAAAGAAGCACTTGATAAAGTCCAAATATATCAGAAAGCATTAGAATCTATCCTGCGAAAAGCTGCAGAGTGTTCAAAGAACGAAATGGAAGCTGCCTTCAGGGAACTGGAAAGGGAGATAATAAATGAAAAGGATTCTGTTGATAACATCAGTGAAGATCTGCAGGCTACTGACGACAAGCTGAATCAAGCTGAAGGGAGCAGAGCTCAGCGTTTTGTTTGTACGAAAATCGCTAACGAAAAGGTTAAACGAAGCAGAGAAATCAAGTCCAAGCAAGACATACTTCAAAACACAGACATTCAGATATCATTTGCTGAGAATGAATCATTGATGTATTACATGGAAGATTTAGATTTGAAAGTAGGTACAACAATGGAATTGTTTGTTTTGATGTGAATGGAAATTATTTGTCAAGTATAAAAGATACTGACATACAGTTTGTAGATGGTGTATGTGTAGATGCTAGAGGAAACATGTTTGTTGATGGGTACAATTCTAACAATGTTGTACAATTAAGCAAGGATGGGAAGAAACTTGGTGTGGTAGTGAGGAAAGAAGATGGATTACGTTTTCCTCACTCTGTGTGTTTTTATCCCAAGCTGAATATAATGTTTGTTACCATGCATAACTGTGATTTGTTGAAAATGTATGAAATTGAGTAACTGTATGTATTTAGATAAGAGGTCAATATATATAACAGTTACTATATAAACTATAATGAGCATTTCTTATATTTCTTCAACATTTATTAGCTTGATAGCACTGATGGAAATAGTCTCAGCGTACATGTATATGAAGCCAGCAACATCATATTAAGTTTAAAAAGTTCTAGCGACTATTAGACATATTTATAAGTAATTATCATATGTACATTAAGGTATATATACATTACTCAGTTGTTGATCGTTATATTTAATGTATATGTTGACCCTATCATTTGTATTCATAGGCTGTACTTTTATAATGATTTAGCATTTGATTTACAATTTCAATAGTATAACATATACATGTGATAACAGCTGATTTCTTATAATGAATTTTAAGTTCTTTCGACTATAAGGGAAGTAACCTGAAGGAATGTTTATAACTACATTCGTACTGCATGTACTAGTTACTTCCCTTGTAGTATGATCCGTTCGTTTATCAGGAACTCATTATCATAATGACTTTAGTCCGTTATAGGATAAAGCATGTTATGATTCAATGATACATAAGTATGTTGTGTGTTGTGCATTTATTTCATTTCTCTTATCTAGTGACTGTAAGTAATTCTAATTTAGTGTTTAGTGACCAGAGTTTCCACTTTTATCATGCTGTATCATATAAATGACTCGCATCTTTAAACGTGATGGAGACAACTATTTTCGTAGCATATAACATTTAGTTGAATTCTAATAAATGACAATTACTTAAATTATCTTTAGTTAATACTTATTGCTGAAGAACAATAATTTACGGACAAACATTCACATCATATCTTGTCTTAATTAGTGTAGTTTCGTGTATAATCTAATTGTCGTTCGTTGATCAGGAAGATGTTGCGCTAAAGTAATTAAGTGGTTAGGGATGTGTTGTATGACCTTCACATTGGGCTATATTTTATAGTAATATATTTCAGTAAACATACATTTTTTATGGAAGTTACTTTCTTTTACATAATGACTTGACTTCAGTATGTTTATTTGTTAATGAATAATTAATAAGTTACGACGTGATGGTAAAATATGTCCTCTTCGGAATGACTGGTTCATGTTTACGCCATAGTGACGATTTTACTGAAATCAGGTTGGGTCCAATATCCCAGACTACAAAACATAAACTTTTTATCTGAATATCTGTGAATATGTACAAATATTTGTCACTTCAACTTTTAATATTTTATATAAAATTGTATTTTCTATATATTAGTGTCTTAAGCCAAAATCTTATCATTTGTGTATAATGTTACTGTCGTATGAAATGCCTTGTCTTTAATAAATATCTATCGTTTTGTACACTTTGTTGACATTGTTGTCAAATTTACATTCAACTACTCAAGTGATCTAAAACGTAGTATAATTGATCATGGTTCATGCAAATTACAATAAAATATTGTGAAAAGGTTAAACTGATAATAACACGACGTAGTGTTCAGACCTATGATTAACTGCCTTGAATATAAACTAAACCATCTCATGAGAGCTTTAACGAGAAGAAAATATGTACGCCTATAGATTGATTTGGCCATTTGTCAAGACTCGTCAGTTACCATGACTTATATGCCTTCCCCTGGTCACAAAAGGCAGAACTGATAGTGAAAAAGCCTTAACATTGATTATCACACACCCGTGCCGTTTTTGCCGTGCCGTAAAAACGGTATTGCACGGTCGTGCATATAATATGTAAATGAGCCGATTCACATGAATTTATGGCTACGCTGTTTGTCAACAAAACGAAATAGCTAACCTAAATTTGTTGTATTGATTTTAACAATTTGAGTAAGCAAAGACACTGTTTATATCATAAATGGAACTATTTTTTGTGCTCCAGATTGAAAAGTCTTATTATACATGTGTCACTCTTTTTTATTAGAAGCAATGTCAAACAGGTATGTTGGTTTTCGCCGTATTTTCAGAGTATGTGATAAAAAGAATATTAAATTCGTGTAGATCCGTCTTGGATTTATTGAACTCGCCAGAGGCTCGCTTCATACCGTTTTATTTAACTATTTCAATAAATTCAATACGGAATCCACACGCATTACTACCCTGTGCGAATACATGTACGCTATGACAGTAAAATGGCGATTGCGTGCTATAACAGTGAACTATAGTTAGTATTGGTGATGATTATGATGAAATGATGTTCTTGTGGTCATGATATGAATACTAATAAATTAGTAATAAAAACATAATAAAATAACACTATTACATAAGGAAGGCAAATATATTGTGTAGTATGAAATGACGAAAAGAAATAAGAAAAGTTTCCTTTGAGAGGAGGTACTGGGCCTGTCAGAGTTGTTCATCATGTTTTCTAAGGTATATCGGAAGGTTGTCTCATCATCAAAGTATACCATTCTGCAGAAAGTGAATATTGTGTAGGACTATTCTCGACATTGATTTGTGAAGTAGATAAGAACTTCAATAAATCACTTGAGCGATGATTATTTTCCTTTTCAGGAGTAAATGACTTCATCATCTCGTCTGAATGTCTACAGAAAGTAGTCCAACAGTATGCTTCTATTCAGGGCTATATTTCTAATTTTGTGATTAGAAGTTCCACGATGTTTGGTATGTTGTATGAAGGAACGGAAAATGAGTCACCCCACATACTAAAACACGTTGTATCCACTGAAAAGGAGGATTTCTTGAGCCGTATCAATTCCTTGGCACTTGTTTCAGCGTTTGCTGCAGTAGTTCCTGTTCCTGGCATGACACATATTGTTGACGTCCTTATCATTGCTGAAGAAACTTACTTATACATGGGAGATTTTGGCTTGTCTGCTGTTACAGATAAAATTAAAGTTTTTTCTGTAGTCTTTGTTGACTGCATGATTCTACTTGTAATAAAGAAACTTGCAATGTGGTGCCTTAGAGTACATCCTCCCTATAATTGGCATACTTGTAGATTTTGTGTTGTCTTATATATTGTGCCGTTACATTCGTTTAACTATAATACATACATTGGCTGAGAAGGCATTAAAATAGCATAACATATTTTTATCTGACCACCTTGTAGAATGGTATCACAGTCTTACAGACTAGCACTTGAAGCACCTAAAGGCGCATTAGCTTTGAATTTTGTCATTCAATTAATACAGAACCATTGATAAAATGATAGTAAAACATAAGAAAAATATTTCATTTTTGCTCTAGAACAATATTTACAATTTTACATATATCTTTTTTTAATGTCTTTCTTTAGCCATATCTCGTCAAAATATTGTCAGATGCCTTTACTTATTTTTTTGCAATATCATGGAAAAAATACAGTGCTACATTTCTATATCTTCTTCTTGATTAAAATTTTGGAATGTTTTTATTGCATGTAAAAGTCAGTTTAAATGATAAGACATCATTTTAGATAAAATAAGACATACTTTAATTTTAACATTCGAATTGCTAATGGGGCTTTAATTAACATTCCTTAAATGCATAATCATAATCACTTTCTTCTTGTTATGAATTTAATACCAAGTTACAGGGCCTTCCTGGGGCCCCGAAATGTTATTCAACACTACCCTGTTACATCGAAATAAAGGACTAGATTGGGGGGAGGGGGATTACTTCATTGTATCCAATTTCCCACTCAATCTGAGTTAATTATAACCATGTTACAATGTATATCTTTCTGTAAATGAATGTGTGATGTGAATTTTGTTTTGCTATTGTTCTCGGATAGTTATGTAATTCTTACTAAATGGCTGTTAGCATGTTTTTTGTTCATTTTAAACTTTTTATTGACATGTCTTTTGGTTGAACAATGCACACATGTCATTCAAAATTTACACTAATTGTTCGATTACTTGGTGTAGATCAATTCTAATTATTGTTCTGCATAAAAGTTAAACCTTGTCAATAAATATAAAAATCGGAATGTGAATGTACTAGTATTGTGTGATTTTATTAAACTCTCAAAGCTGCATAATTTTACGATCGAAGTTCCGTGAGATTAGATCACTTTCAGGAGTTTCACGACAATTTACGTTATACCGTTTTTTTATCGATGCAGTGCATGATATTTAATGAAACATTCCTGTATGGTACAATAAACGTAAATAAAGTTTTATAAAATCGCACGAAAGTCATAGAATTCTGCATTGTTACACTGTACATTTTCACTATTATATATAATGGAGTTATTTGTGGAAGGGTTGAATATTGTTTTAAATAGCGCCATGTGGTATAGTTGAACTTAGATGAACTTACAAATATGAAAGGCATTCCGAGTTGGTGATGAATTTCAAAGCGGTCTTCGATATTTTGTAGCGGAAATGTTTACCTTTGGAACCATGCCTAAATTTGATACTTGTTTTCATTTTTTTTATCAATGACGTATTACGTAATAAACAGCGGGGCTCTTGGTACGGTTCTATCATTAATTCAAGTGTCAAACGAACGAAGGACGTTATCGAAAATCTGAGACAGAAAACGAGTAGTTATGACGATTGTCATATTATCTCAAAGACAAATGCATCACACTCTGTGTATAATCAGGGTTTGTATGCAGACGGTATAATTAGACATGAAATGTTCTCACCCTGAGTGGCGTTGGGAAATTGCCAAAGATTTTTCATACCCGTAGTACTGTACTTACCTGTTTCATTTACACGGGAAATTTGTCAATGAATCAAAGTAATTTGTCTGGAAAAGCGCTTTGGGAACTGAATGGTATAGATCAGCTTACTATGTATAGCCGTCATTCGCTCGGTGCGCATGCATTTTTATGCGGACCAAAGTACTACGTTTTTCTACATCCGCCATGCAATAATTAAACTAGCTCCCGTCCCATATGATAGTACAAGTCCATGTAAGTTCAGTTTCCATGAGATTTATCAGTACTGTGACTTATCCCTTCTCCCCTTCACCTCATACATGTTCTCAAGTCTGAAACGCTCAACTCGTGGATCTTTAACTGGGTAAACATATACAGTCAAACCTGTAAACATAGGCCACCCTTGGGAATAACAAAATGTGACCTTTATTGACAAGTGGCCATTAATCGGAAGTCATTATTTTCTAAATAATCTATCACGGTTTTAAAAGAATTACTTTAATCACATGGTGACCTTTATTCACTGCTTACACATGCTTGACTGTATATGATTTTATCATAGTTTCATTAATACAAATACTGAAACATCACAGAAATATACATTTGTATAAATAAACAAGTATTGACAGTTCTCCTCGGAGTAATAAGACATTAATAATGGTCGAGATAGTAAATATAAAACACATGTACCATAAAAACAGGACCTTACGTATTATAAATATACGTTTAAGTCATTTATTAAAAGCGTGAGGAAAGTGTACTGCTCCTCGGACCCAATGGAAATTCTAAGGTCGCCAAACAAACAATTTTGTATTCCTAATGAGCTAGTCCTTTGTTTCATGATATCACTTTCTATCACTATTATTTTAAATAAACCACTGATGTACGACAGAGTACTGATAAACGATTGAGGCCTGCATGAGTAATACATTTCTTACAAACTGAACTGATGTACTATCAAGGGTCCTTATTTTACTTAGGTAAGACACTCAAACCTGGTTGCACCCGACATATCGTAATTTTATTCATGTTGACTGTGAATGTTCGAGCGTTCAATTAACTACATTTTGTAATTTGTGAATGACATGTCGTCTTCATCCATTTTCGAACAGTCAATGGATCCTTACCATTTCTTTTTCATGTCAAGTCTGTATAAATGTATAACTAGTACTTGAATTGCGGATGCAAACTTATATTTGATACAGTCATATACGGCTGTGAGTTTTTTGTAATTTATATGGGTAGGTAAGTATGCATTGTATTTAATACCATTATTGTTGTAGTTGTTGTAGTTTTAAATCAACTGTAATCTTGCAAATAACATGTGCCCTAGGCTAGGATAAATTTAATCTGTGTAACTTTAAACTTGTAACTACACGGAAAACCCGGTTTGTCCGAAACACGTGCTTTTGTGTGAGCGTATTATAATAACAAAAAGGGATAAAGAAATACCTGCCTCGGCCAATGATATTCCTTGTCAGCTATTCAAGACTAGTTTGAGTGAATCATGAATTAATTTTCGCAGGTAACCTTAGTGACCAGGAAAATACAACGAACGGACGTAGAGAGATACACGTTGATATATAGTTCGCTTTTCTGTATCTTGTTTGTATAGGAAATGTGTGTTTATTGATTCAACAAACGTGGTATGTAAATATATATTTGTGACGTTTATTTCTTTTTTGTAACAAAATTTTAAAAAAAATATTGAAAACAACAACAGAAAAAGGCTTGATATTTGTAAGTGTATTACTACTATAATTTGCTTGTGATTCTTGTAAAAATCAGAGTTTAACGTTTTTTCATCTTACATACCATATTATATGATTTGGAATTTATATATTTTAATCTCTTCACTTATATAGCATCCCTGTTTCATCTGATCATTTTCTATTGACAAAGATAATATCACTTGTATTTTAGTATTAATTACCGTGATATGCGTAGATGTTTTTTGATAGTTTGTTTATGATGAGTGTGTTTGATTAAAAACTATTAGTATGTAATGGTTCAAGTCGGGCTCTAGGTACTCGCGCAGTTGTAAACATACAAAGAGCAAGTAAGCCAGTCGAACTCGCTCATAATGATTGGTCAATTTACCGGAAGTGAAGTTTTAAAATGCTCGGGACATAGCGCGCCAGATCGCTTTAGTACTTTCTTGTGAAAAGAGTCTTGAAGTTGAGGTTTGGTTGTAATTATTGTCTCGGCTATTCTGATCCCTTCCAGTGTAATTATCGGATTGCATTTGCAGTCTATTCGGTTCGTACCTTGTCTGTTTCGGTCTTATCCATTTCGTACTAATCTGTCTTCACAGAAAGATGAAAAGATCATTATAAATAAAATTACATTGTATATCATTGTCACATTTGATTAACATCACATTTACCTCTTTGCAGTTTCTTAATATCATCACTTGAGAGATGGAACTTACTTGTATGGTGGTGTATGGATTCAAAAGGTCTTTGTAAGTATGCATTTCACCAGGTCTTATTGTATCATATTAAACATGTTTTTATATTAGAACCATTTTTCTTGGCTATAGACAATTGAATGCATAACATTAGATATTATTATACCTCACGTGACTTATTTACTCTATAGTCTCATGTGACGTCAGAGGGTGACAATCCGTAATGTTACCCTCTGACATTACATTTCGGCCCGCTTGCCATAACGAAACTGCCCTCACGCGCTCACGCGATATTACCGGGTGTCAGGTTTTATTCTGTCTCTGTCGTATCGAATACTATCCTTGTCTAGACACTTTAGGCACTTAGTAGAATATAATTTTATTTTGACATCCGGTTTTGCAGTAGACATTTTGACAGCATAAGTAACTATGGTGTCAGAAAGAAGCTTCGTTTCAATTTCTATTATAGTTTTCGTTATATTTGTTAACATGTTTGTTAATATTGTTTTGTTCGGTATAATAAAATAAATATCACATCCCACATAGGGTGATAGAACGTAATGTTCACCCTTGACAAAGTAATGTCAACCTCGGCTAACGCCTCGGTCGACATTACTTGTCTCGGGTGAACATTACGTTCTATCACCCTATGTGGGATGTGATATTTATATAATGTTATTTTGCAATAACAGAGTCACTGAGTCAGGGGTTTTCAGTATTTTGGGAACAATTGACCCATATCCTTGGGATTGGAATTTCAAGGTTGGTCTTTGTAGACATGTTGAGCAGTAAATGATCTGTTATAGCATTTCAGATCTGCATCTAAGTATCCTTATTGTAATATTTCTTGTATTTTCAATATTGCATTGCTAGAAATTTGCTGGGTCTGGGAATTTATGCAATTTGTATTAATTTCAGGTTTGTTTGTGGACTTTCTACAGAAGCAGAGTTTCTCCAGCAATGGCTTCTTGTGTTGTGAATGTGTGATTATATCAGTTATGATACTCGCAACATAAGTGACAACTTTGCTCCACTAAGTTGTGCAGTGTACACTGATGGTTTTGGGTGGAAGAAGGGGTCCAAACCTGACCTAACCTTGGCAACCCAGGTTGACTTCCAAGTTTGGCACCCATGGGGGTATAGTAATCGTTGAAGCAACACGTCATGCTCCTACGCAGTCGACGCAGGTGTGCCCAGCCCAAACAGTAAGTTTGTGTTCTTGATTCTAGCTATTTGTTTCTTTTGATGAATTGTTCACTTAATTTACAGTCAAACCTGTGTATACGGCCATCTTTGATTATAGGTCACCCTATAATGGCCAGTGTTTTAGAATTCCTATTTGATTATTTAGGACCAAATAACATCTAAAGAAATGCAACCTGTCAATAAAGGCCACAATATGTCTTTCTGAAGGGTGGTCTTTGTGGACAAGTTTGACAGTAAATGATCTTTAATAGTTTTCAGATTTGCATCATTCTGCATATCTGTATTGTAATATTTCTTGTATTTCCAATATTGCATTGCTAGACATTTGCTGGGTCTGGGAATTTATGCACTTTGTATTAATTTCAGGTTTGTTTGTGGACTTTCTACAGAGGTGGAGTTTCTTCAGCGATCGCTTCTTGTGTTGTGTGATTATATCAGTTATGATACTTGCAACATAAGTGACAACTTTGCCCGACTAAGTTGTGCAGTGTACACTGATAGTTTCGGAGGGAAGAAGAGGTTGTCCAAAGACGACTTGACCCAGGCAATGCTGGTTGACTTGGAAGTTTGGCACACACTGGACTAGACATGGTTGAAGTAACACGTCAAGCTTCGACTCAGTCGACGCAGATGTGCCCAGCCTACACGGTAAATTTGTGTTTTTGATTGTATTCTTGCCATTTGTTTCTATTGACTCTTTTACAGTGAAACTTGTGTTAGTGGCCACATTCGATAATTGGTCACCCTGTGATCAAAGGCAGGCGTTTTAAAATCCATCATTGATTATTTAGAACATGATGACCTCTAAATCAAGGCAACCTGTCACAAGAAGTCTCTCAAGGGTGGTCTTTGTAGACAGATTTAGCAGTAAATGATCTGTAATAGCGGTTAGGTTTTGCATCTAAATATCAGTATTATAATATTTCTTGTATTTTCAATATTGCATTGCTAGAAATTTCCTGGTGGGTAGTGATGTAATGATAATCGATTGTAATTGAATAATCATTGCTGAAAACTTGAGGTCCGCGACTATCGATGTTAGTGGTGTTAAATTGATGTCTTTCTGGTCGGGAAACCGCCGTTATTATTTGAGCAACTGTCTTCTTTCCACTCCTTTTTGTCATTGTTATTTGAGAAAATGAAATTTTCCCTTGTCCAGAGAAGTTCAGGTCATCAGTCTAGGAGTATTTTTGGTTTCAGATTTTAATGACTGTATATTGTATGACAAACAAGTAACAACTAAATAAGTTTGTCAAATAAGGATATGCAATTGCTTTCGATTATTTTCCGATTGTAAATGGAAACACCCTTTCTGATTCGATTTGATGATCGATTCTTTCATAATCCAACAGAATCCGGCAATATATCTCCCAACTTTTATCAAAATTGCTGTCAGCAATGTGCACAAACAAGTGGTACTATTTTCAATGCGGATGTAGATGTAAGAGGTGTTACTGTCCCTGCAATTCTAAATGGCCAAAGGGCATGAAGTGTTACCCCAGTTCGTCGATCGGTCCAATCAAATTTTTGTTTAATATTATAGTAATTTAAAGTTCAGGTCAAGTTAGATTTCCATTAAGATTCGGACATTTTCTTAGGAGTTATGGCCCCTTTTGACATAGCTCTCAGCAGGGGCTTTGGTCCCCTCTGGACAAATTTCTATTTTCACCATTGTGTAGATATGCCTGTGAAGTGATTTCATCTGTTCAGCATTGACAGGAAAGTTTTTTGTTTATTTCAGCAGTTGGATGTGATGGCTTCAGATATCTCCGAATCCGTTCAATTTGCTAGCTTTGGAAGGCTGACAGACTGATGTATAGCGATTTTTGGAGCATTTGTTGATTTTTGTATTTGTCTGAACACTGGTGCATGTAGGATGATTGTGTTATGTCCAGCAAAAACTCGAATTAAGGATAAAGGCTACACCATGTCGAAAGCTGCCCGGGCACCAGTAGTTTTCCTACTGGGGTGGTGTTTCTGCATCGGGCTGCCTAGTTTTATTTTTTGAATTATATTTAATTGATAACATTTAGCATACTGGCATAGCATTTTCTTCCTGCAATAAGATAAATAAATGTGTCTGATTATGCAGAAAATGAATGGAAACAAAATTTGTGATTTCTGCATAAATAATTAAAATTTAAATCAGTTTGCACAGTGTTATAATTTGAGATTATTGTAGAGTAGGTTGCTCTAGAGGTCAATGTACGTCATGAGTTGGTTGGCTGTGCAAAATTTGTTCAGATGCCACTCTGAATTGAGGAGTAGACATGGTTGAAGCAACACGTCAGGCTTCGACGCAGTCGACGCAGGTCCGCCCAGCCCAAACTGTAAGTTGGTGTTTTGGATTTTAGCCATTTCTTTCTATTGATGAATTGTTGACTCAGTTTACAGTCAAAGCTGTGTTAGTTTCTGTCTTCGATAATAGATCAGCCTGTGAATAATGGCCAGTGAATAAAATACCTCATTGATTATTTGGATCAAGATACCTCTAAATGAAGGCAACCTGTCAGTGAAGGCCACAATATGTCTTTCTCAAGGGTGGTCTTTGTAAACAGGTTTAACAGTAAATGATCTGTTATAGCGGTATGGTTTTGTATCTAAGTATCGGTATTGTAATATTTCTTTTGTTAACAGTATTGCATTGCTAGAAATTTCCTGGATCTGAGAATTTATGCACTTTGTATTAATTTCAGGTTTGTTTGTGGACTTTCTACAGAGGCGAAGTTTCTTCAGCGATCGCTTCTTGTGTTGTGTGATGATATCAGTTATGATACTTGAAACATAAACATAATGTGAAGTGTACACTGATGGTTTCGGGTGGAAGAATAGGTCCAAACCTGACCTAACCACAGCAACCCAGGTTGACTTCGAAGTTTGGCGCCCACCGGAGTTGACATGGTTGAACGAAGTTTAGCACCCTCCGGAGTAGACGTGGTTGAAGTAACACGCCAGGCTTCAACGCAGTCGATGCAGATATTTCCGGCCCAAGCGGTAAGTTTGTGTTTTTGATTCTAACCTTATATTGTTCACTTAGTTTACAGTTAAACCTGTGTATGTAGCCACCTTCGATTATAGGTCACCCTGTGAAGAACGGCCAGTGTTTTCGACTTCCTATTTGATTATTTAGAACCAAATAACCTCTAAAGAAAGGCAACCTGTCAATAAAGGCCACAATATGTCTTTCTGAAGGGTGGTCTTTGTGGACAAGTTTGACAGTAAATGGTCTGTAATAGAGTTTCAGATTTACATCTAAGTATCCGTATTGTAATATTTCTTGTATTTACAATATTGCATTGCTAGAAATATCCTGGGTCTGGGAATTTATGCACTTTGTATTAATTTCAGGTTTGTTTGTGGACTTTCTACAGAGGCATAGTTTCTTCAGCGATCGCTTCTTGTGTTTTTTTATTATATCAGTTATGATACTTGCAACATAAAAGACAACTTTGTTCAACTCAGATGTGCAGTGTACACTGATGGTTTCGGTAGGAAGAATAGGTCCAAACCTGACCTAACCACAGCAACCTAGGTTTACTTCAATGTTTGGCGCCCACCGGAGTAGACATGGTTGAACGCAGTTTGGCACGCTCCGGAGTAGACATGGTTGAACGCAGTTTGGCACGCTCCGGAGTAGACATGGTTGAAGCAACACGTCAGGCTTCAACGCAGATGTTTCCGGCCCAAGCAGTAAGTTTGTGTTTTTGATGCTAATCATGAATTGTTCACTTACTTTACAGTCAAACCGATGTATGTATTCACCTTCGATTATAGGTCACCCTGTGAATTATGGCCAGTGTTTTGGAATTCCTAATTGATTGTTAAGAACTAAATAACTTCACTTTGTATTAATTTCAGGTTTGTTTGTGGACTTTCTACAGAGGCAGAGTTTCTCCAGCAATTGCTTCTTGTGTTGTGTGATTATATCAGTTATGATACTTGCAACATAAGTGACAACTTAGCCTGACGCAGATGTGCTGTGTACACTGTTGTTTTCGGATCAAAGAGGTTGTCCAAACCTGATCTAACCTCGTCAACCCAGGTTGACTTAAAAAATTTGGCGCCCACCGGAGTAGTCATGGTTGAAGCAACATGTCAGGCTTTGACGCAGTCGACGCAGATGTGCCCGGCCCAAATGGTAAGTTTGTGTTTTTGATTCTAACCATTTGTTTCTTTGATGAATTGCTGACTCAGTTTACAGTCAAACCTGTGTTAGTGGCCACCTTTCAATATAGGTCACCCTGTGAATAAAGGCTAGTGTTTGAAAATTCCTTATTGATTATTTAGAACAACATGACCTCTAAACATAGGCAACCTGTCAGTAAAGGCCACAATATGTCTGTCTCAGTGGTGGTCTTTGTTGACAGGTTTATTAATAGATGATGTGTAAAAGTGTTTTGGTTTTGCATCTAAGTATCTGTTCTGTAACATTTCTTATATTTTCAATATTGCATTGCTAGAACATTCCTGGGTCTGGGAATTTATGCACTGTGTATTAATTTCAGGTTTGTTTGTGGACTTTCTATAGAGGCGGAGTTTCTCCAGCTATCGCTTCTTGTGTTGTGTGATTATATCAGTTATGATACATGCAACATAAGCAATAACTTTGCCCGACTCGGATGTGTAGTGTACACTGATGGATTCGGTAGGAAGAATAGGTCCAAACCTGACCTAACCAGGGCAACCAAGGTTGACTTGAAAATTTGGCGCCCACCGGAGTAGACATGGTTGAACGAAGTTTGGCACCCTCCGGAATAGACATGGTTGAAGCAACACGTCAGGCTTCAACGCAGTCAATGCAGATGTTTCCGGCCCAAGCGGTAAGTTTGTGTTTTTGATTCTAACCATGAATTGTTCTCTTAATTTACAGTCAAACCTGTGTATGTGGCCACCTTTGATTATAGGTCACCCTGTGAAGAATGGCCAGTGTTTTTGACTTCCTATTTGATTATTTAGAACCATATAACATCTAAAGAAAAGGCAACCTGTCAATAAAGGCCACAATATGTCTCTCAAGGGTGGTCTTTATACACAGATTTGACAGTAAATGATGTGTAATAGAGTTTCAGATTTGCATCTAAGTATCCGTATTGTAATATTTCTTGTATTTACAATATTGCATTGCTAGAAATTACCTGTCACTTTGTATTAATTTCAGGTTTGTTTGTGGACTTTCTACAGAGGCGGAGTATCTCCAGTGATCGCTTCCTGTGTTTTGTGATTATATTAGTTATGATAATTGCAACATATGAGACAACTTTGTGGGACTTAGATGTTTAGTGTACATTGATGGTTTCAGGTGGAAGAATAGGTCCAAACCTGACCAAACCTAGACAACCCAGGTTGACTCCGAAGTTTGGCGCACATCGGAGTAGACATGGTTGAAGCAACATGTCAGGCTTCTATGCAGTCGACGCAGATGTGCACAGCTCAATTGGTAAGTTTGTGTTTTTGATTCTAGCCATTTGTTTATTTTATGAATTGTTGACTCAGTTTACAGTCAAACCTGTCTTTGGGGCCACCTTTGATAATAATCACCCTTTGAATAAAGACCAGTGTTTCAAAATCCATCATTGATTATTTAGATCAAGATGACCTGTCAGTAAAGGCCACCTGTCAGTAAAGGCCACAATATCCAGGGCTCACACTGGCTAAGCTTTTCCTTGCGTCAAGGTATGGCCAAACAAAAAAAAGTTGGGGCCAAATTCTTGAAACTTGAGCCAAATGTGCTGTTTGGCACTGTTGTGAAATGGGCAGGTACCAAACTGACAGATATAACAAAAACAAATTAAGTCAATGCCTGCCTTTAATGTCACATAATTTATATGTATAGTGATACCATTTAAAGACCTATACTAAATTGGTGATACGTACTATAGATGCTACATTTTACACATGTATAATTATGGAATTCAGTAATAAATATATATTTATAATCTCTCATAACATATTAATTAATACTAAAAATATTTTTTTGCCACCTGATAGTTTGAAAAATGTTTGCGCAGTTGGGAAAGCTTGAATTTCTTTTATTTTGTCATCTTTAAAGTCACAATTTTACGTGTGTCAGTGCCTGTATTAGGATCATTTCTGTGTTATACTTATTATTTTTATATCTTTTAACTATTTTGATTAATATATATGATGTAACAATGAACAGATTTTTTTTCTAAATTAGATGTACCAAGATACACACACTCTATACACATAGTTTAACATTAACAAGCACAAAAAAGTCAATCCTTTTCAAAAGTAACACATCTTATGTTTTAAATTTCATTTCATTCACTAACCAATTCAAAAACTAGACTCACAACCGCATAAAATATTTTGTTTTATTTCTACGTTTTTCCGTAAGATACGTCTCCGTATGGCTATCAAATACTGGAATCGGACCGTACAGTGGGCGTTTATTCATGATTATGATAATTAGTTTCATTCGATGATGTTTCGACTTTATTGCTATACACCGATAAGTAAAGCGAAAGTAGATTTGCGGGAAATGTCGATCCAAAACAACTACACACATTTTCATTTTTTCGTCATTTACGTGCTAAACTGAACATATCAACAGTATACCACATACAGGCACTAATTGTGCAAAATGTGGGTATGGCTCATTGTTAGAGGTGTGAAGTTGGTGATGCGAATCGCAATCGGGATTAACAATCATATCTGAAACGCACGTCTTCTTTTTTACTTCTACAACTGATGTGCCAAATTTATTTTTTTGGCGCAGTTGCAATGGCCAGCGTGAGCCCTGAATGTCACTTTCTCAGGGGTGGTCTTTGTTGAAAGGTTTATCAGTAGATGATGTGTAAATTTAAAGTGGTTCGGTTTTGCATCTAAGTATCCGTATTGTAATATTTCTTGTATTTTCAATATTGCATTGCTAGAAATATCCTGGGTCTGGGAATTTATGCACTTTGTATTAATTTCAGGATTGTTTGTGGACTTTCTACAGAGGCGGAGTTTCTCCAGCTATCGCTTCTTGTGTTGTGTGATTATATCAGTTATGATATTTGCAACATAAGCGACAACTTTGCCCGACTCAGATGTGAAGTGTACACTGATGGTTTCAGGTGAAAGAATAGGTCCAAACCTGACCTAACCACAGCAACCCAGGTTGACTTCGAAGTTTGGTGCCCACCGGAGTTGACATGGTTGAAGCAACACGCCAGGCTTCAACGCAGTCGATGCAGATGTTTCTGGCCCAAGCAGTAAGTTTGTGTTTTTGATTCTAATCATGAATTGTTCACTTAATTTACAGTTAAACCTGTGTATGTGGCCACCTTCGATTATTGGTCACCCTGTGAAAAATGGCCAGTGTTTTCGACTTCCTAATTGATTATTTAGGACCAAATAACCTCTAAAGAAAGGCAACCTGTCAATAAAGGCCACAATATGTCTCTCAAGGGTGGTCTTTGTAGACAGAGTTGACAGTAAATGATCTGTAATAGAGTTTCAGATTTACATCTAAGTATCCGTATTATAATATTTCTTGTATTTACAATATTGCATTACTAGAAATATCCTGGGTCTGGGAATTTATGCACTTTGTATTAATTTCAGGTTTGTTTGTGGACTTTCTACAGAGGCGGAGTTTCTTCAGCGATCGCTTCTTGTGTTGTGTGATTATATCAGTTATGATACATGCAACATAAGTGACAACTTTGCCCGACTAAGTTGTGCAGTGTACACTGATAGTTTCGGGTGGAAGAAGAGGTTGTCCAAAGACGACTTGACCCAGGCAATGCTGGTTGACTTGGAAGTTTGGCACACACTGGACTAGACATGGTTGAAGTAACAGGTCAAGCTTTGACTCAGTCGTGGCAGATGTGCCCAGCCTACACGGTAAGTTTGTGTTTTTGATTGTATTCTTACCATTTGTTTCTATTGATGAATTGTTGACTCATTTACAGTGAAACTTGTGTTAGTGGCCACATTCGATAATTGGTCACCCTGTGATTAAAGGCCGGCGTTTTAAAATCCATCATTGATTATTTAGAACATGATGACCTCTAAACCAAGGCAACCTGTCAATAAAGGCCATAAGAAGTCTTTCTCAAGGGTGGTCTTTGTAGACCGATTTAACAGTAAATGATCTGTAATAGAGGTTAGGTTTTGCATCTAAATATCAGTATTATAATATTTCTTGTATTTTCAATATTGCATTGCTAGAAATTTCCTGGTGGGTAGTGATGTAATGATAATCGATTGTAATTGAATAATCATTGCTGAAAGCTTGAGATCGGCGACTATCGATGTTAGTGGTGTTAAATTGATGTCTTTCTGGTCGGGAAACCGCCGTTATTATTTGAGCAACTGTCTTCTTTCCACTACTTTTTGTCATTGTTATTTGAGAAAATTTGAATGAAATTTTCCCTTGTCCAGAGAAGTTCAGGTCATCAGTCTAGGAGTATTTTGGGTTTCAGAGTTTAATGACTGTATATTGTATGACAAACAAGTAACAACTAAATAAGTTTGTCAGATAAGGATATGCAATTGCTTTCGATTATTTTCCGATTGTAAATGGAAACACCCTTTCTGATTCGATTTGATGATCGATTCTTTCATAATTCAACAGAATCCTGCAATATATCTCCCAACTTTTATCAAAACTGCTGTCAGCAATGTGCACTTAAAAAACAAGTGGTACTATTTTCAATGCGGATGTAGATGTAAGAGGTGTTACTGTCCCTGCAATTCTAAGTGGCCAAAGGGCATGAAGTGTTACCCCAGTTCGTTGATCGGTCCAATCAAATTTTTGATTAATATTATAGTAAATTAAAATTCAGGTCAAGTTAGATTTCCATTAAGTTTCAGACATTTTCTTAGGAGTTATGGCCCCTTTTGACATAGCTCTCAGCAGGGGCTTTGGTCCCCTCTGGACAAATTTCTATTTTCACCATTGTGTAGATATGCCTGTGAAGTGATTTCATCTGTTCAGCATTGACAGGAAAGTTTTTTGTTTATTTCAGCAGTTGGATGTGATGGCTTCAGATATCTCCGAATCAGTTCATTTTGCTAGCTTTGGAAGGCTGACAGACTGGTGTATAACGATTTTTGGAGCATTTGTTCATTTTTGTATTTGTCTGAACACTGGTGCATGTAGGATGATTGTGTTATGTCCAGCAAAAACTCGAATTAAGGATAAAGGCTACACCATGTCGAAAGCTGCCCGGGCACCGGTAGTTTTCCTACTGGGGTGGTGTTTCTGCATCGGGCTGCCTAGTTTTATTGTTTGAATTATATTTAATTGATAACATTTAGCATACTGGCATAGCATTTTCTTCCTGCAATAAGATAAATAAATGTGTCTGATTATGCAGAAAATGAATGGAAACAAAATTTGTGATTTCTGCATAAATAATTAAAATTTAAATCAGTTTGCACAGTGTTATAATTTAGATTATTGTAGAGTAGGTTGCTCTAGAGGTCAATGTACGTCATGAGTTGGTTGGCTGTGCAAAATTTGTTCAGATGCCACTCTGAACTGAGGAGTAGACATGGTTGAAGCAACACGTCAGGCTTCGACGCAGTCGACGCAGGTCCGCCCAGCCCAAACTGTAAGTTGGTGTTTTGGATTCTAGCCATTTGTTTCTATTGATGAATTGTTGATTCAGTTTACAGTCAAACCTGTGTAGATCAGCCTGTGAGTAAACGCCAATGTTTAAAATACCTCATTGATTATTTGGATCAAGATACCTCTGAATGAAGGCAACCTGTCAGTGAAGGCCACAATATGTCTTTCTCAAGGGTGGTCTTTGTAAACAGGTTTAACAGTAAATGATCTGTAATAGCGGTATGGTTTTGTATCTAAGTATCGGTATTGCAATATTTCTTTTGTTAACAGTATTGCATTGCTAGAAATTTCCTGGATCTGAGAATTTATGCACTTTGTATTAATTTCAGGTTTGTTTGTGGACTTTCTACAGAGGCGGAGTTTCTTCAGCGATCGCTTCCTGTGTTTTGTGATGATATCAGTTATGATACTTGCAACATAAGCGACAACTTTGCCCGACTCAGATGTGAAGTGTACACTGATGGTTTCGGGTGGAAGAATAGGTCCAAACCTGATGTAACCACAGCAACCCAGGTTGACTTCGAAGTTGGCGCCCACTGGAGTTGACATGGTTGAACGAAGTTTGGCACCCTCCAGAGTAGACATGGTTGAAGCAACACGCCAGGCTTCAACGCAGTCGATGCAGATGTTTCCGGTCCAAGCAGTAAGTTTGTGTTTTTGATTCTAATCATGAATTGTTCACTTAATTTACAGTTAAACCTGTGTATGTGGCCACCTTCGATTATAGGTCACCCTGTGAGGAATGGCCAGTGTTTTTGACTTGCTATTTGATTATTTAGAACCAAATAACCTCTAAAGAAAGGCAACCTGTCAATAAAGGCCACAATATGTCTTTCTGAAGGATGGTCTCTGTAGACAGGTTTAACAGTAAATGATGTGTAAAAGTGGTTCGGTTTTGCATCTCCATATCCGTATTGTAATATTTCTTGTATTTTCAATATTGCATTGCTAGAAATTTCCTGGGTCTGGGAATTTATGCACTTCGTACCATTTTCAGGTTAGTTTTTGGACTTTCTATAGAGGCATAGTTTCTTCAGCGATCGCTTCTTGTGTTGTGTGGTGATATCAGTTATGATACTTGCAACATAAGCAACAACTTTGCCCGACTCAGATGTGCTGTGTACACTGATGGTTTCGGGTGGAAGAATAGGTCCAAACCTGACATAACCAAGGCAACCCAGGTTGACTGCGAAGTTTGGCCCCTCCGGTGTAGACATGGTTGAAGCAACACGTCAGGCTTCGACGCAGATGTTTCCGGCCCAAGCAGTAAATTTGTGTTTTTGATTCTAGCCATTTGTTTATTTTATGAATGGCTGATTCAGTTTACAGTCAAACCTGTGTTAGTTGCTACCTTCGATAATAGGTCACCCTGTGAATAATAGTCAGTGTTTTGAAATCCATCATTGATTACTTAGGACAAGATGACCTTTAAATAAAGGCAACCTGTCAGTAAAGGCCACAATATGTCTTTCTCAAGGTTGGTCTTTGGAGACAGGTTTAACAGTAAAAGAATAGTAACAGTGTTTCAGATTTGCATCTCCATATCCGTATTGTAATATTTCTTGTATTTTCAATAATTTATTGCTAGAAATTTTCTCGGTCTGGGAAAATATGCGCTTTTTATCATTTGAATTTCAGTGTTACTTAAATTCTGGTGATTCTTTTGTATTTCTATTTGTGATGATATATATAAGCGGCACAATATGATATGTTTTCCAGACTTGGATATACAGTGGCGAAGAAGGATGCATCTAGTGTTCTTGCCAGCTGTGCTGTCTACGAGTCCAGGCACTCCACAGTCTGACCCTAGGTAAGTTTTGTTTATTTTATGCATTCTGTGCATTATTTTCTGTGTAGCTTCAGTGATATTTGGACTATATGCTTCCTACAATTGGAGTCCTGTTGTCTGTGAAGGCTAGTTTTCCTAAATAGTTTTCATGTTTTTAGCTCACCAGTGCACAAAGTGCTCATGATGAGCTATTTTGATCGTGTGATGTCCATAGTCCATGTGTGGGTGCGTATATGCGTGCGTGCATCAACAATTGATTTAGACATCTCCTTCTTAACCAGTTGGCCAATATCAATGAAACTTTACATGGATGTTCCTTGCATGAAGTCTACCAAATAAATTAAAAAAATTAATTTCATTAAAAAATCTGGTTGCCTTGGCAACAAATAGGAAAAACTTTAAAAATCTTCTTGTCCAAATTACAGGGTCTAGAGCTTAGATATTTGGTGTGTAGCATTGTCTATAGGACCTGTACCAAGTTTGTTCAAATTATTTCCCTAGGGTCAAAATTGGCCCCGCCCCCAGGTGTCACTTGATTTTACATAGACTTACATAGGGAAACTTTGAAAATCTTCTTGTCAGAAACTACAATGCCTAGAGCTTAGATATTTGGTGTGTAGCATTGTCTAGTGGACTTCTACCAAGTTTGTTCAAATCATGGCCCCATGGTATATATTGGCCCTGTCCTGGGGGTCAGTTGATTTCAACAAACACTGAACTGTCGTGGTAGATAACTCTATGCCATGTCAAATAATACCTTAGTGTAACAATGCTCAGGTGAGCGATATAGGGCCATCATGGCCCTCTTGTTTTTATATTCATAAACTCATAAATCTTATTGCGCTCTTGTTGATGTCACCTTCCAGTACAAATCCTTTCGTCTAAGAGTAGATTTTTTTCTCAGTCAATATGTCCAGATCAAACGTTCTGGTATACAAATTTTGTGCCTGCCCGGCTAGTTCAGTGGTTAGAGCGTTTGTCTTCTGATCCAGAGGTAGTGAGTTCGAACACAGGGCAAGGCTCACACTGTCCACCTCTGAATAATGCGGGGTAGCTTGGCAGAAGCTTACAGATAGAATGTGGTTAGTACTGGTTAAGGCCTAAATGAAGTCCAGGAAAGCAGGTTAGGATAACTGCCCGCCATGATATGACTGAAATTATGTTGAAAATGGTGTTAAACCCAATCAAACAAACAAACAAACAAACAAAATACGACATCTAGAAGCAGAAATATTGTATAGCAATTCAAATTAAAGAATGAAACAGTAAAGATACATCCTACTAAAGCTATTATAGCCTTATGTATTTGAATATTTGTAGGTATTTTTTGGAAGCAGGCACTAAATGGTAAATGGTGGATATTGCAGGAAGATGGTGATATTTGGATTATCTGTGACATGGCATAATGTGAATACTATGGGAAGATGGTGATATGTGGATGCCAGTAATATCCAGCACACTAGAAAGGTCAGTATATTTGTATCTCATTTTCTATCTTTCTCATACTTCGGGTTGTGAAGAATCTTTTGAAGATGTGGTGTTGACTTGTTCATTTTGAAATTTTCTAAATATTTTGTCCAGTCTTGGTATGGATGCAATAGAGGAATTCGAACTTGTAGTACTGAAAAAAGAATAAGTCTGTTCTTGAATAATCATCAAATAATCAAGGATTTACTGTATTTGTGTTTTTGTGACCATATTCTGCAGTTTTGTTATTTCTTTTGCAGGTCAACTGATGTGGATTCTATGGAAAGATGGCAGTATGTGGATGCCCTTGATATTCAGCACCCTATAAAGATCAGTAGTTTTCTACCTCATTTTCTCATCCATATATGTATGTGGATGTCTTAGCCTTCTAGCATTTAATAATTGTTTCTTTTCCAAAAAATTTGATCTTATTTTGAAGGAAAATCAACATTTTTGTCAAATTTTCTTGCGAGGATATGATTTGCCGCAGCTGGGAATCGAACACTAATTGTTTACACCAGTCCTGATGTCAACAAATTTTTCTTGCATCCAACAATGTGTGTTTTTGTGGTGCGGCACTATGTGCATTGTGGCTTTCTCATACTTAAAATTTAATTTTATGATTTTCAAAATATTTCATCTTGGTATGGATGCAAATCAAAGCTAATTTGTAAACACGGAAAGTAAACTCTCAGTCAGTTTATTTTGTGTATGGCTAAGTTCTCATCTTGCTAGCTTTTGGATGCTGATGACGTATAGCGATTCTTGGAGCATTTCTTTGACTTTTATAATTGTCTGAACACTGGTGCATTTAGGATGATTGTGTTATGTCCAGCAGAAACTTGATTAAAGGTTCAGGGCTACATGCCTACTTTAATTTTGGATAATACTAGTATTTATTTGATAACTGTTAGCACAATTGCCATTTTGGGTAGCATAATAATGAGGATGCTTTATAGCTATGAAAAGTCTACCTAACTATTTTACAAAACTTCTACTTCACGCCAGCAATTATTTCTATTGGGTAAAATGTCTTGAATTGACGTTTTCTATTTTTGTCATATTTTTGTAATTTTAGGGTTCTTTTTTTGCAGTTCTAGTTATGCCCCCCTTTTGAAGAAATGGGGGTATATTGCTTTGCACATGTCAGTCTTTTTTTGCTCGTTGGGTAATCAAACCTTGTCCGGCCAATTCGACTGTGTTGGCCCCTTAGGTATTCACTTGGTTTGATGGTTCGTCACATATAGATAGATGACCCCTGTTGATAAAATCTATCAATAGGTCAAAGGTCAACTATCAATTTGCCCTTTAGGGGGCATTGGTGTTTAACCAACACCTCATCATTAAAATGGCATTTTGTACCCTCATTTAACTTAAGATATATCCAGTAACTTTGAAGACTTAAATTGTTGATTTTTTGATAGCTTCATTTTTAAGATTTTCTAAACTTTTGTTTCCTGAAAGTAGACTTATTTAAACTGAACATATATTGATATTGATAAACTTCAAAAACTTCAGTAGTTTGTTTTTTCTTAGCTTTATTTTTGTAATTATAAATTCAGAATTTTTTGGATATTTGTTTCCAGAATTACTAAATGCTCTATGCTTATTGTTAATATTTTATTTATAAGCCTCTTGTGTTGTTGATTGTATTGTTACAGTTGTTCATGTATGTGTGTTTATTGAAATATTTCTCTGGTCCAATATATAGAATTATGTTCTATATTATTATACATGTGTCAGTGTTATAGATGACCATTAATTTCACACTGTTTGATAGTTATGTGAGAAATAATTGCCTTTTCGGGTAGCATATTAATAACGATGCTTCATAGCTAAGAAAAAGACTACCTAACTATTTTTACAAAACTTCTATCTTATGCCAGCAGTTATTTCTATTGGGTAAAATGTCTTGAATTGACATGTTTTCTATTTTTGTCATATTCTTGTAATTTTAGGGTTCTTTTTTGCAGGTCTAGTTATGCCCCCCTTTTGAAGAAATGGGGGTATATTGCTTTGCACATGTCAGTCTTTTTTTGCTCGTTGGGTAATCAAACCTTGTCCGGCCAATTCGACTGTGTTGGCCCCTTAGGTATTCACTTGGTTTGATGGTTCGTCACATATAGATAGATGACCCCTGTTGATAAAATCTATCAATAGGTCAAAGGTCAACTATCAATTTGCCCTTTAGGGGGCATTGGTGTTTAACCAACACCTCATCATTAAAATGGCATTTTGTACCCCCATTTAACTTAAGATATATCCAGTAACTTTGAAGACTTAAATTGTTGATTTTTTGATAGCTTCATTTTTAAGAGGTAAATTTTGAATTTTCTAAATTTTTGTTTCCTGAAAGTAGACTTATTTAAACTGAACATATATTGATATTGATAAACTTCAAAAACTTCAGTAGTTTGTTTTTTCTTAGCTTTATTTTTGTAATTGTAAATTCAGAATTTTTTGGATATTTGTTTCCAGAATTACTAAATGCTGTATGCTTATTGTTAATATTTTGTTTATATGCCTCTTGTAGTTTTAATTGTATTGTTACAGTTGTTCATGTATGTGTGTTTATTGAAATATTTCTCTGGTCCAATATATAGAATTATATTCTATATTATTATACATGAGATGACCATTAATTTCACACTGTTTGATAGTTATGTGAGAAATAATTGC
Source organism: Lutraria lutraria (assembly GCA_964023205.1). Lineage (NCBI taxonomy): Eukaryota > Metazoa > Mollusca > Bivalvia > Venerida > Mactridae > Lutraria > Lutraria lutraria. The sequence goes on along the minus strand of OZ026845.1, from coordinate 22,831,569 downwards.
CTTTTCGGGTAGTATATTAATAACGATGCTTCATAGCTAAGAAAAAGACTACCTAACTATTTTTACAAAACTTCTATCTTATGCCAGCAGTTATTTCTATTGGGTAAAATGTCTTGAATTGACATGTTTTCTATTTTTGTCATATTTTTGTAATTTTAGGGTTCTTTTTTTGCAGGTCTAGTTATGCCCCCCTTTTGAAGAAATGGGGGTATATTGCTTTGCACATGTCAGTCTTTTTTTTGCTCGTTGGGTAATCAAACCTTGTCCGGCCAATTCGACTGTGTTGGCCCCTTAGGTATTCACTTGGTTTGATGGTTCATCACATACAGATAGATGACCCCTGTTGATAAAATCTATCAATAGGTCAAAGGTCAACTATCAATTTGCCCTTTAGGGGGCATTGGTGTTTAACCAACACCTCATCATTAAAAACGGCATTTTGTACCCTCATTTACCGTAACTTAAGATACATCCAGTAACTTTAAAAACTTAGATTGTTGATTTTTTTTATTTCTAAGAGTTAAATTTTTTGAATATTTGTTTCTTGATTACTTTAAGTACACTTATTTAAACTGAACATATATTGATAAACTTTAAAAACTTCGGTACTTTGTTTTTTCTTAGCTTTATTTTTGTAATTGTAAATTCAGAATTTTTTGAACATTTGTTTCCCGAATTGGTTTATTACTATATTTATCAACTTTAAAACGTTAGTTTGCTCTTTCTTAGCTTTATATTTGTTTAGTTTTTTAATTAGAATTTTATAACTATTTGTTTCCTGTATTACTAAATGGTCTATGCTTTTTGTTTCTATTTTTTGACAAACTTCTTGTCTGTTTTGTCCATTGTATTGTAATCATTTTTCATTTAAACTTCTTTATATATGCACACGATTTTTTAGACAATTTTTATAAAGTACTCTTATGTTAATATATAAAACAAATTTCGGTTGTTATATGTAGATTTTTTAATAATTAATTTAATAATTATACTGTCAAACTTTAATTTTGCATTTGTAAAGAGTGTGGCCCCATATGCTCTGCAATCTGAAACTTGACATGGGGTACAGGTTTCCAGTGATTTTTTTCCCTACAGGGTTTTGATCTCTGGTTTTTCCTGGGCCATTCAGTTTGCACACTAGAATTTTGAATGATTTCGCAGTCAATTATGTTTTTCTAATTATGAATGAATGTTATGCTAATTACATTTTTATTATTTTGAATCAATCTTATGTAAGTTATGTTTTTGTTATTCTAAATAAAAATTAATGTAAATTAAGTTTTTGTTATAATTGTAAATAAATGTCATTATTGTTATTGTAAATGTAATTGATTGTAAATTACGTTATTGTTATTGTAAATAAATGTTAGGTAAATTATGTTTTTGTTATTGTAAATAAACGTTATGTTAATTATGTTTTTTTGTTTGTATTATCTTGACATTAATAGAATGTGCAATGTGCAGTCATGTGAAGTGATATCATGTGTTGGAGTACCGGTAATGATCAGTTATGTCCGAACTTAACAGTTTCGATAAGTTACCATCTATATTTTTTCATTATTATTACATATCTCTGAGAGGTTCATATTAGTTCCTTTTTCGCAGATATCCAAATAAAGATAGAAACCAGTCCTGAGTTTGAAAGAAAGCAGAATTTTAATTAAGTATCAACAAATATTTAGTTTAATATCAATGATAATCACAAATTCACTTATGACAAGTTATAATACTGAAAAATACTGGTGGTAACTAAGCAATTTTGTTAAGTGTATCTAGATACACAATACAATCCTGTGAACACATTGGCAACAAGCAAACATTCAAACAAAGAAATTTAACCACATTAAAATTTAGCTGTCACGACTGGCTAAAAATAGAATCTTATCAAAACTAATGATAATATATTTTAATACCATCAGGCGGAATGTATTGACACTTTGAGAAAGTTGTAACACGGCCTAATTGATATTAATTGAGCCTCCAAGGTTGAGTGGTTATGGTTTAGCTACTGCGAGTTGGATTCCCACACATGATCGAACAAAACTTCACATTTGTGAAAACAGTTCATCTACTGTATGGTTATAAATAAAATTCCCAGTTTTGTCAAGAACTTAATCAAATTTTACATGCAAGATTCCTTCTTAACACAACATAGAAAGAAGTCCAGATATTAGCATTTCTGTGTCCGTCAATATAACTTCAGAAAATTAAATAGAAATATAGATCTTACAAGTATAAAAATAAATACAAATGTATTCTCCACAATTATTTGAATTTGTTTTGTATACATATAGACTCCTAAGGTGTAGATATTGACTCAACCTTCAATCAAGATAGAAATCATGAAGTTTTAACATGAAAAGCTGCAACTCTATATAATAAATCAAATTACTAGACTTATCATCATGAGCAGCAACAATTATTAACAAGAGTGCCACATCACAAAATACGCCCGTCAAGGGGCATAACTCAGATGTATATGTGCCAATTAGACTGGTTTTCAAATTTCTCATGGTCATAAACATTTCCATCAAGTTTGATGAGGATCCAAATAAAACTGTTTGAATTAGAGAGTGGACATGGCCCGCCTGCCGTGGTTGGGTGTTCCCATAATACGACCCTTTTTTCAAACGGGCATATAAAAATTCAAGAAAAAAAAGGAATCAACTGCGGTCAGTCTTATAAATAGCTCAACTGCAAATAACAACCATTTATCTATAAAATTGTACTTATAGATTTGATTTAACATGTACTTACTATAATATGTCCTTATTTGTATCTTACATGTATTACAGAACCACATTTTAAATGTTTTCTTCTTCTATATTTCTTTGTATTTATAAATTGGAATGTTGTTTGGTTAGAATTTCTAAAAGCAAAGTTTTTTTGGATTTTCTTTCATTCTGTATTTTTAGTGGCTCATAGTGTCACTTGTGACATCATTTTTATAAATACAATATCTTATTCTAATTTATAATAAAAATGAAGATATGAATCATTTTGTTCTGTAATTGTACAGACAAGCCTGTGATTAGTCATTGACATTCTTTGAAAGAATCACCTTTACCCACAGGTGTGTCTGTACTTGTTTACAAGCATTACATACAAAACCAAAGTTGAGATTTGAGCACAATGGCTGTACTCAAGTCTTAAATAATACCTGTCAAACTGGCATAGAAGAGACACTCTTGAAGATGTACTTTTATCATTTAATTCACACAATTGTTGGCACTTAGATATTTGACTCAAGCTTGTAATAAAAGACATAAAACATTGATACTTCTTTCAGAACTTCTGTAATGACTAATGAGTGTGTAAGTTCTTTGATATCTTAAAAGATACCATAATTATATGGCTTTGTTCCCCAGAATGTTCACACTTATAAACACTTGCATTAACGTTGGTATATTTATCACAGCTGCTTATTTTTCAGCCTAAGCTTTGAAATGTCTGCTGCTGTTGTTCTAAAGATAATTTCCATGGGCATATTGAAAATATGTAAAGTTGGTGCAAAAATAGTTATAATGCTTATTTTCACTTATCCAAAATTTTATTTTCAGTGCAATTTCTCCAAAGCAACATCCTTTGGGAGTTGCAAAATAATCTCGTTGTTGAGAGGTTGTCGCTCTAGAGAGGTTAAATTAATAGTCAGTGTGCAGTGGGAAAATCATGTTAAAAAATGAGCCACTCTGGATAGGTTGTGCTGCAGTTGACTCTGTAGTGTCATACATTATGTGTAATACTCCAGAGTTTGCTAGAAATATTTATTCTGCATTTGAAGTAATCATTAAATGAACTTTCTTTATTATATGAAAATTAATGGTTAAATGCAGTCAAACCTGCATTAAAGGTCAACTCTGAATAAAAGCCACCCTGTGAACGAAGGATATGCTTTTATAGGCCTTTTAAGCCTGTATTGATAATTGAGAACAAAATGGGCACCAAATAAAGGTCACCTGCTAATGAAGGCCACAGTTTCTCTTTAACAAGTGTGGCCTTTATTCACAGGTTTGACTGTTTTTGAAAATTCATGGTTAGAGTACATGATATCCAAGATTACATCTGCATAGAACTCATGACATACATGTAGAAGCATGTCTCACAGTCAAGCACCATAAAGGAATTGTGATGGTTTGTTTTAACATGACTGTGTCACTAATTTGTTGCGCTTTTTTTATTTTTTCAGATTTTTTAAATATGGCAGTTTGTCTTGACCATAACAAAGCATACCAAAGTAAACTATCTATACTGTTTCGTTATTTTTCTATGTATTAGATATTAAACAACTTGTTTTCCTTCTGACTAAAGGTAATAGTTTGAAACTAGATCCCTGTACACTTGCACATGCTTTAATGGTAGTACACTAAGTGATCGTGCACCTGCTTATTGATCACCCTCAGATCTTCTATCTGTAAACATCATCTCTCGACTTACAGATAAATTGCCTTATTTTTGTGTGAAATAATTTAAGTAATTTAAAATGATGTTGCGCACCAAGGATTTACAACTTTTTTGGATGGACGCTTGACATCATGTGATCACTTTGTGCTCTTGTGAGCTAGAAACACATTTTATCGGCAGATGTGCGATGACGTAATGTACTACCAGTGTTTGCTCATTGAGTCACTTGTACTTTGAATGTTGATGAGTACCAAATAATTTGTGTTTTGCTTCTTCTATATTTATCAAAATCAGATTTTACACAAGAAAAAAAAAATGATTTGAAAAGTTATTTCTGGAGTTAATCATGTCACTAACAGCTGTTATCATTTGGCAACTTTCCAGCTTCAACTGTGGTATAAGACCCTGGGCTTACACTTGGGTAAACCAGCATCTGTCTGAAAAGCTAGCTTGTTAGCTTCCTTACACATAAAGCAGTGATTGGCTAATGATTACAAGTCAGAGACCCGTAACCATACAAGCATGGGGGCTCCTGATTTCAAAACATGAAATACAGTGAAACGTTCATATTACGACCATCGTAGGGCCAATAGAGTCAAATTAAAATCCTGAAAATCATACGCAGCCGACCAATTTGGTCAAATAAGAGGCGTTCAACCGCATTGTTTCCATATTTATCTTGGTTTGTATTAAGGGAAATCCTTTATAGCAGAATAAATTGACCATAACTTTGCCATTTTGTTAGATATTATCATCAAAACACTTATTTTGCTCAGAAATCATAGCTCTTGCATGATAGATAATCCAGACTACCACATATATCTGAAATACTGTCACCCCCTGCTAAGTAAATACACACCAACATTGAGGTTTGTCTCAAAGTGAATTTCAAAGGAAATATTGGTAAATATGACTTTTATATTGAGGTTTTACAGTATTGAGAAGAAATCAAACCTCATCTTACATTAGACAGACCCAAAAAGGTATAACAACAAAAATACATCAGTCAAGAAGATTTTATTTAATATTCAAAGTAAAATATCAAACATACAAGCAGCTATCAGGTACAAGATTTGTGATTAACATTTCAGTATTGAAATACTTTTTTTCTTTTTTTTTTTTTCTTTTTCTTTTTTTATCTTTATTTGAATACAAATTCGAATAAAGATTTGTATGAATTTAAGTAAAAAAAAAAAATCAAAATAAGACGCCTTACTTTAAATAAATTTTTAGTAAGTTAACAATTTAAGATTTTTCTAGGGAAACTCTTCAATCCAATGTTCGTTTTCCTTGATATTCAACATAAATACCATCAGGTAGAAATATAGAAATTGGACTTTTGCTTCATGAACTATCATAGATAAGTATTTTTAATGACAAAAATATTACAAAATTTAAATAAACTGATAGCATATTCTGAACTGGTTGTTTTCCATTCACCTTGAGGATTTTTCATTATATCTATTTTCATGATGTGAATTTGTCAAACACCAGCAGTTACATTTGAATACAATACATGTAAATAGAGCAATATGTAACAAGTTTGTTAACAATAGCATAAAGGAACTTAATTCAAACAAATATGAAGAAATCTGTTACAGTTGATGGTTGGTGTATAAATACAAAATTAATGTTGAAGCTCTAGGCTTATGAACAAGAAGATTTTTTTTCAATTTCCCTATATAAGTCTATATAAATCAAGTGACCATAAGGGCAGGGTCAATTTTGACCCTAGGGCAATATTTTGAACAAACTTGGTAGAGGTCCACTAGGCAATGCTACATACCAAATATTGAAGCTCTAGGCCTAGTGGTTTCAGAGAAGATTTTTCTAATTTTCCTATATATATGTCTATATATATCAGGTGACTCTAGGGCAATAATTTGAAAAATCTTAGCAGAGGTCCACTAGGCAATTCTACACATCAAATATCAAAGCTCTAGGTCCTCTGGATTTTGAGAAGATTTTCAAAAATAATCCTTCCGGTTGCTATGACAACCAGAGTTCTTCATGGAATGGAATTCTTTGAACAACTTTGGTAGAGCTTCAAGCAAGGAAAACACCTGTGTACTTTTGTTGAAATTGATCCAGTGGTTTAGGAGGAGATGGTGTTTAAAGAAACTGTTGACGACCGGACGACTGACGATGGACACAGCTTGATCCTAAAAACTCACCTTGGCACTCTGTGCCAGGTGAGCTAAAAACGAGTTTAATGTTGAGGGTTCTATTTCAAGGGTACCAGGGTAGTAATTTTGTACCTGGGTAGTAGCATTACTCGACCCGATACCCCAACCCGATACCCGGGTACTCGTCCCAGCTCTAGTTTCAGGTATACACTTTTGCACAAGATGCAACCAAAACTAAGTTAATAGCCCAATCTGTTCCCGAGAAATTGAACAAGAAATGCAAGAATTTGACCCAATGTCATTTGGTCGAAAAAATGCTGTCACACCAAAATGGCCAAATATCACATACTAATTAATGCAAGATTGTCAGTCCACCATAGTTTGTATGGACCAATATGTCATAAAGAGAACAATTAAGTATATCAATACAGATCTACAAATTGTTTCAGAAGACAAAGAAATTTGTGAAATCAATATTTTCATTTCTGAAAAGAATTATTTTACTCGCACACTGCCGTTGCTATTATAAATGTTACATCATTTCTGAATAGTTAATATTGTTTATTTGATATGGCGGTGTACGATAAAGAAATTCGGATCAAAAAATACAAAGCCTGATTTCCAGAATATTTTTGTCTTAAGGTAAAAAATCCACAAAACAAGACACATGAATGAATAGTTCCAAAGTTTCAGAACAATCAATCACTACTATGACAACGAGAAAATCTAATCATCCGCAATTATGAGTCATTCAAATCACATTTCGTAACATATCTTGTAAACTAAATTTTCTTCCCAAGTCAGTTTTATGTTCAATGCATCACTGGTGGCAAGTGTAAACAAACCACTGATTTGTTAAGAAGTAGTATCAGTACTTTTGGAGCCAAATACTTTCAAAAAGAATGTCTTGTTGTATTCAGAAGTTCCTATTTGTGTTTTGGCACTGTCTACCATCAACTGAAAAATCAAACAGTATTGATAACTTTAGAAAAAGTATGAGGGTCATCCGCAAAGTTTGTGGACAGTGTTATTAATGAGACTTATCATGAATGTATTATGACAAAATTTTATGTACATGTTATGTAACATATTGACAAAATACATGCCAACTATCAGAGTGAAATACTGATTGATAAAAAATATATGCTATATGGATCAACACACATGTAGATCTACAGAGCACTTTCAACATACTTCGCATCGACGTCATGACGTTATACTCACATATAATCACATTTTCTTGAAGTACTCTTAGCAACAATAGGTCAATCTGAAGTTATCCAAAATCACTGCCTGTCTGACAAAGCACATATATAAATACCCCAATCTAATAAATAAAAGTTTGCTGTTTTCAACTCCGTTTACTATTTAGTTATGTTAGATTTTATACCCAAATTTATGTGATTGAATGTACATTTTGTAACAATCAAATAAAATTTACCTAAATGGATCAGACATTCTTTTTTCCCGACAGTGATAGTTCACCTTTATTAGTACTGTTGACAGTATTGTAAGCAAAGCCAAGACAAGCTAATTCACTTCTTCTAATGTCTCATACACTCTGTGACCAGCAGGATGAAAGTGTGTTATCTCAAATAAGTTTTCATCTGAAATGATACAAAACACAGTCATTGTCGCAGAAACACATAAAATGAAATTAATTGTAATTATCTGTTATCTGCTTTAATATTTGTATTATCAATTCATTCTTGTATTACATGTATATGGGAAAATACCAGGGGTGCAATGAAATGGCATAACCTGTATTGTGATATACTGCAATATAGTCAACCCATAATATTGCAATACAGAGAAGTTATGAAAAATACATTAAAACTAAAGTCATTGTTTACTCAAGTGTTATTCAATTACTACATAGAAAATATATAACTGTGTGAGGTAGTTCATTCATATAGTGTAACCAGTAGATGGCTTATCAGTACCAATAGATAAATCAGTATTTATACACTGTACCAATATACACAAAAATGTAGGTTTATTGGAAAACTGCAAATAATCAGTATTTTGTTAATCTGGGGCATGAATCTGTCTTTTATGGTTCAAAACAACACTAAAAATTGTGTCTGCATTAATTTAATTCAATGGATTATGAATTCAAGTGTTAAAGGAACTATCACGGTATGTGTATGTCATAGCATCATTAGCATGGTACGTGTTAATCTGCCTGACACTGTATCACAATATACCAGTATATCACTGCACCAATAGAAATTACACTTACTAGCCAAATTAAAACCCCATTAGCTTTTTAAATTTAGCAGTACAGAACAATACATGTAATGATAGTAAAATATAAGAAATATATCTGATTTGCTCTAAAGCAATATTACACAATGCCTTTCTTTAGCCACATCTCGTAGAAATGTTGTCAGACGATTTTTCTTATTTTTTTGCAATATCATTGAAAAAAATACTGTGCTATATGTCTGTATGTACTTTGTGATTAAAAAAGAAAATTTCGGAATGTTTTTATTGCAAATAAAAGTCAATTTCACTGATAAGATATCTTTCTAGGTAAAATAAGAGCTACTTTAATTTTAACATCCAAAATGCTAATGGGGCTTTAATAATACTCATAGTATAAATTAATTGATACAAACCATCAAAATAAATATTATTTCCATGACCTTCAACAAAGTCCATCTTTGTGGGAGTAGATGAGTGGTTTTGACCAACTGAAGACATCATGTTCATACATTCATATTGACAGAAGCTGAGTACCAGGTGATGGTGAGTCTTTGGTGGTTTGTTTCATACCCAGTGTATGTAAGTGATGCTTCATTTTACACTGAAACAACAATACAATACTACATACCTAGGTATTTAATTATACAGATATGATATTAATTAACAGAGTCAATACAATGCAATACTATATATATACTTATACAAGTATAATATTAATTAAGACAGGCAATACAATGTAATAGAAAGTGCATGCAGTGTAAAATGCGCCAAAAAATGCGTACAAAAGCAAATTTAAACTAGAGCTGTCACAATGGTGATTAATACCCCCACCGCCGCTTTGACACTAATACTGCAATAGTACACTATACAGCTAAGTTCAGGGGGGCATAACTCTGCAATGAGTTTGCGGGGTATAATAAATGAAACAATTGCAGATATTTTTCATCACTATTAGATAAAACACAATAATTAAGATACAATTTTAAAGGCACACATGGTAGAACAGAAAATCATATTCCTTACATTACATATGCAGTTATAACACAAATCACTTGTCAATATTGTAGATAAAAGAAAACAGACATGTTAGATACACTAACTCATTTACTAAGTATAATCATAAAATAAGGATAATATTTAATTGGTAATGATATCACTTAAAAGTATCACATTATACAGTAGGATGTGATTGGACTTAAACCATACGGAAATAATGTTTACTCTTGGTGCAAAATGACATTTTCAAACCCAGAATTTGACTAGCAACAATAAGCCTTTGGATTGGTGTATTGTCATCATTTGGTGATCACAAATCTGTGGTACAGAATTGTAATAATGTTTTGGTTCATATAAAACAGAATGACATACATGTACCAAAATACAAGTATACTTCTACTGATTCCAAATAGGCTTTAATGAAAATTTTACATATCAAGCTAAACTGTTTACTAAATGACACTTTTTGTTCTTTTATGCTCAACATAGTATTACATCATACATGACCAGCCATTTAATTAATTTGTGTTTACATTTCAATATAGAAATGTTATTTACATGTAGGGATAATAAAGTCTAAACCCAACATTAATTATAGCTTAAGTTGTAACCCTGTCTCTCCCTGTTTCAAGCTTTGACGGAAAACTTACAATTACATGTCTTACAACAAAGGAAATGTCATAGAAAAAAGCATGTCAAAAATAAGATTACCCTGTGATTACCATGTGACGCAAATTATTCTCACATACTAAATTATTGCTTAATATGTTAATCTTTTTATACAACATGTTTCAAAGGCATACATGTATTTACAGGTTTGTGCATACCAGATGACTATGCAGTACAACAGGATCATAAAAAAAACATTTGGTTTAAGGTCAAAAAGTTACCCAAATAATAAATGACCAGTGTTTACTCATGCACAAGGAAAACACTACAATTCAAAGGCATATTAGACACAGATTGTCTTGCGCAGAGCTTCCCAAACAGCAACATTTGTACTTGTTGATGTTAACATTCAGGAATGATCATTACTTGATATTTATTCATACATACTGCTTTTCACAGGGGGCCTTTAATAGGATGTGCAATGTGTATGATTATACAAGTAAATGACTATGTATAGATAACTAGATAAGTGGCTGACTGAAAGTATATATATAACTGATGGAGCGTAACATGGCGCAATAAAGTATTTTACGAATCTCATTTCAATTTTTTATCAACTTTTACAACTGGGAATGATAATTTTCAAACAAGATGCAACCATAGTCCTGCTTTTATGAGGATCCATCAGCCGACAGAAATTCCAGTTCATGTGCACATAACATAAATCTTACTGTTAAACAAACTCTTTTTAAACATAGTTAAAAGGTATTCAAAGTAAAAAAGATACAATCTAAGCTATGTCCATGAAACAGGTCATGGGACTAGAGTACATACCCTAAGTCAGGCATCTGATCAACACATGAGCATCATGGGAAAACAATATCACCACAACATCAAACAGACCATACATCATATTCATCCATTGAATTCTCACACCCATGCTACAAATAGAACATTTCAAGGGTTAATTGACAATAAATTAAGTATTACAGACCCTAAAACAAAGGACTTATAAATACATACAATGTACATGATTCGTAAACAAGCTGAAATATAGCAAATCATCTAATCCAAGGGCCCATAACTCTTAAAATTGTGACCTGATTTCACCCATAACTAAACTTGTCCAAGACCTTAAGGTCATACACATTCATTGTAAATATGAATAGGATCGGTGAATAAATGAAGGCGCTGGAGTGGAAAACAAACTAAACATAGCAAATTTTCAAAGTCAAGGGCCCATAACTCTTATAGTTCTGGTCCACTTTTGCCCATAATCTAGCTTAGCTGAGACATTGTGGCCATATGCATTGTGACCAAGGTTGATTACAAATGGTTATGAGCTGTGGATGCTAGAGTGTAAACAAACTAATTGTGGCCAGACGCCGGACATTCATCGATCCTAAAAGTTCACCTGGTCAATCAGATGAGCTAAAAATGTTTGGTTGCTGTAACCCATCCCAGAAAAATTTCAGTGGTTAGGTAGGAAGGATATTTTTTCTACAATTTATTTTTATATTTAACCCAAAATACCCTAAGAGCCCCAAAAAGTTGAGTAGGGGCTTTTTTGGTGGGCAGGTACCTGCAGTGTTACGGCAAACAAATATTTTTTTATGGATGGCTTAAGTACTCAATGTAAGACCTTGATTCATCAAATATATTATGCAACTTCTTAAGTGAGAAGTGTCTTATCTCCCCTTTTCTGAAAGCTGAGAGGTTCATCTTTCATTATATATAATTATGATTTATAACAAGAACGTCACAAGCAGTACCAATGCTTTTCTATTTATCACCTCAGTGAGATCTAGACACCTATGAAGCTTCATATTGCTACACCTTATAGTTTCTGAGTTATGAGCTACATTAAAGTTTTTGCACAACGCAAAGGCAGAAGAAATTGCAGACACAGATGAGGCAGTGATCACAATAGCAAAACTTTTTCTTTAAAAATAGATGAGCTAAAAATCACTTGACCAATTTAAAAATAAAACTCTGAAATCAATCACATATTTCTGTTTCACAGAGCTATGGCCAGGGAAAATGACTTTGTATGTAGACTGGGTTGTGTTCTTCACCCATAAAAGATATGAACTAACCAATCATGAAACAATTTAAGAATTTTGTAACTTCTGTCATAAGTGTCTTCATAGTTAAGAATATTATGTAAGATAAGAAAATATTGATGAAATGGGGCCTAAGTGTTTATAAACTGTGGACTAAGTACTAAGTGATGAACTAAGTATGCTTAAATGTTAGTGACTTACAGAATATTTAAGTGCCTGATTAAGTACGAAAATGTGTAACTAGGCATGGAGCATGAGTTTGTATGTAAGTATACTGACTGTTTTCTAAACAATGATTTCTCGACATTCAATTTTTTCAATTTATGAGATGAAGTGATATTAAGTTGAGAGAAAGTAGTCCTTAAATTAAATACATATTATTGAAATAAACATTCTGACAAAGTTTCATCAAAACAGTGATTTCTAAAGTGTTCACAAGGTTTTCCCTTATTTGGCCCTGGTGACCTAGTTTTTGACCCAAAATGGCCCAATATCAAACTCATCCGAGATTTTGTCGAAATTAACAATCTGACCCAGTTTTGCTAAAATTGAGCTAAAAATGTGGCCCCTAGTGTACAAAAGGTAAAGTTTGACGAACAACGTCGGACGGAAACTGACCAGAAAAGCTCACCCTGTCACTTTGTGACATGTGAGCTAAGAAGTGAGAAATAGGTATGGTCCCATTGGGGTTTGAACCCATGACCCTCAGGAATATGTCAATATGTCAGTAAAATTCATGAAATTGAGTACTCTTCATAATGGAGGTTTCGAATTAGAGATTGAAATCCTTAAAAGTTTTACCATGATTGGTTGGATTTATATAATTTATGAAGCAATAAGAATCATTTCAACTTGTTACACTGTTGATAAGTTAACATGGTGTCTGGAAGCTGGAAATAGGGCTAGGAATGTATAGGAATTTGTTTTGAGTGACTCAATAACTGTTCACCCTTTACAATAGCATGTTTTGAACTATCAAGACTTATTACATATCATAAAAATAAAGTTCTCCCAGATTTTGCAATAAAATCTTTTGAGTAGGCATGATTTTTTCAGTTGGTAAAGGGCAAACAAACTTCATTTTAATTTAAGCCTTACCTACCTACCATAATTTTAATTAAGTCAAATACCAGGTATGATTATCATGCTACACTACACTTGTGCTTTCTGTTAGTCACACGATTATAAATCTCCCAGAGCCTTTAAATTGCTCAATTAGCAAAATGTCATGATAAGTGTGAAAGCGTCCATTGTTCGACGATCAGCTCCAACTTTGAGATAAACAACTCAAATTACATGTTAATGGACAAAAATCTAGTTTGACATAAACGAAATTTGGAGATAAGTGAATTGGAGGTAAGCGGATTAATTTCTTATATATAACTACAACTACAAATATTTTATTGCATCAAAACAAATACATGTTTTACAGCAAATACATAAATATAAGATGACAAAAACACAGATAAACACTGTTTGCTCGAAGAGCACAATCATGACATTTGGAATTAGGTAAACTATATGTGATCTTAAAAAAGGTATGTGTATATGTATACAGTACTTAAACATTGAAAAGCAATACATAACTAGTTGTTACTTATTCGTGCAAGATTAGCATAGTATATATATTTAGATAAATTTATTAGAGTATGTTTTGCGGTTGTATTCATTAGGTTATAAAATTTCTGTATTGTCGGCCAAGTGTAATAGTATTTTTTGATATATTTTTTTCTGAGCAGGGAGTATTTTGGGCAAATTAATAAAAAGTGGTATTCATTTTCTATAAGTCTAGAGTTGCAATAATTACAAGTTCTTTCATTTCTTGATATATTTAAATAACGACCTCGTTCAATAGCTAAATCGTGCGACGATACGCGCAGTCGTGTAAGAGCTATTCTATATTTCGGTTCTGTGATTAAATCAAGATAGTATTCTAATTGGAATGAATGTTTATATAGGGAGTAGTATTGAAGGCGTGTTGAGTTATTAATCGCAGAATACCAGTTTTGCTGGTAAATATCTAATAATCGATTTTCGATTGTTTTATAATTAATGAGCATATTGAATTGGTTGATCCAAAGTGCTGATAATCCTATTTGTTCTATATATATATATAGAGAAAGAGCAAAAAAATCTGGACCCAAAGAAACAGTTTGACATAACTGAAATTTTGATATAAGCGAGTTTGACATATTAATAACGAGATTGAACTGTATTTTTCCAAAAAATTCTTGTAAACCAAGAAATAAACAAGAGGGCCAAGATGGCCCTATATCGCTCACATGACAATCACTGTTCACTCATGAAAACATTGTTATGAACCGGTGACCTAGTTTTTGACCCCAGACGACCTATGTTCGAATTTGTCTTACATATCATTAAGACAAACAGTCTGACTAGGTTTGGTGAAGATACGATCAAAATTTGACATCTACAGTGTTAATAAGGTTTTCCTAAGATTTGACCTTGTGACCTGGTTTTTGACCCTAGGTGACCCATATTTGAACTTGTCCTTAATACCATTAAGACAAACAATCTGACAAGGTTTGGCCAAGATCAAATCAAAACCATGACATCTAGAGCTTTTACAAGATTTTTACCTAAGATTTGACCTTGTGACCCAGTTTTTGAACCCGGCTGACCCATGTTCATCCTTGACCCACATATCATTGAGGCAAACATTTTGACAAGGTTTGGTGAAGATCCAATTAAAACTGTGACATCTACAGTGTTAACAAAGTTTTCCTAAGATTTGACCTGGTGACCTAGTTATTGACCCCAGATGACCCATATTTATCCTTGACCGTTATATCATTAAAACAAACGAGTTGACAAAGTTTGGTGAAGATCCAATAATAACTGTGAAATCTACAGTGTTAGCATGGTTTTTCATAAGATTTGACCTAGCGACCTAGTTTTTGACCCAAGATGAACCATGTTCGAACTCGTCCAAGATATTATGAAGACAAACATTCTGACAAGGTTTCATGATCATCCAATCAAAACAGTGACTTCTAGAGTGTTCACAAGGTTTTCCAGCAATTTGCCCTAGTGACCTAATTTTACTACAGAAATTACCCATTTTCAAACTTGACCTACATATTATTAAAATAAACATTCTGACAAAGTTTCATGAAGATAAATTCAGAACAGTGATTTCTACAATGTTCACAAGGTTTTCCCTTATTTGGCCCTGGTGACCTAGTTTTTGACCCCAAATGGCCCAATATCGAACTCGTCCGAGATTTTGTTGATATTAACGTTCTGACCCAGTTTTGCTAAAATTGAGCCAAAAATGTGGCCCCTAGTGTGGTCACAACAAAAAGTTTGACGACGCACGACGCCGGACGCCGGACGGAGAGTGATCCTAATAGCTCACTTTGTCACTTTGTGACATGTGAGCTAAAAAGTAGTAGCCTAAATTAATCGCGACAACAACAGACTCTTTAAACTTGCCCAGCCATTTGCTTCACCCTAGCTCTAGGTTTCCAAGGCCAGTCACACACGGCACCTAATGTAACAGGGGGACGAAATTAATGTAACTGATGCGGGGCTCGTACCTGCGACCTCCTGCTTGCAAGTCAAGATGCTCTACCATTTTATCTATGTTTACACTATTTCTTGCAGTCCAAAGAGTTTCTGGAAACTACTTGTACTGTTATTTACAAGTCCAAAGAGTTTATGGAAGTTACTTGTACACTTGTTGTGTTATTTCTTGCAGTCCAACGAGTTTCTGTAAACTATTTGTATACACTTGTTATGTTATTTATGCAGTTCAAAGAGTTTCTGGAAACTATTTGTACAGTTAATCATGCAGTCCAAAGAATTTATGGAAAGTATTTGTACTGTTATTTGAAAAGGCAAAAGAGTTTCTAGAAACTATTTCCACATTTATTATGTTATTTCCTAGTCCAAAGAGTTTCTTGAAACTATTTGTACAGTTATTTACCTAACAATAAGTAACATGCTGCATGGTAAAAGAATTAAACAAACACAATTTTGAAAGGTACTACATACTATGCACACGAATACTTATTTCCGTTAGGTAAACTGATTTGATCGACAATCTAGAATATTCCTTCTGATAATTTCAACTGATATGGAACTACTATTAGAAATCAGTGGCATTGAAAATTACGCGTACGGTTACAAATTAACAAATACTGATATTAAACATTTCAGTTGCTAGTAACAACAATCCTAACTTGCTGTCAGATGGTATCACAATGTTCTATATATCTCTGTTATCATTATTTCATTTTTCAAGTAAATAACTAGGTATTAATATTCCTAAGACACTATGCTGAAAATATATCCCGGTACAACCAGTTTCCGGCAATCTTACGGTAAATAGATTGCAAAACTCGAAAAGACATGTGAGAAAATACTACTGCCATTAAATATTACCTGGAAGATTTCCAGCTTCTTTATTAAATAAATAAAATTTAGTTATCTCGTCTTTTGTTTTAAATATGCGCTTCAAATATGGCCGACCTAATTTGCATACAAGGGAAGTTATCCAACATATTTCCGGCAACTGTAGTAAAAGTGCACTGGTCAAAAAAAATGTGCGGTGCATTTATACTGGAGCAGTCTAAAATAATGTTAACTAAATTTTTAACTGTTTCTAACACTTTTAACTACCAATAATGTATATAAATTATTTCTATAGCGGTCAAACGTTTAAGGGGTGTCTTTACTGCAGTCAACGGAAACAAATGTGTCGTCTGTTATGATAACCCTAACATTAGTGCAGAAAGCGAAGTTGACCCAGCTTTGACACGTATCGCAACATGCACAGTATAATATAATGATCTGCATGAACCTCTTTCATGTAAATGTCTCTGATAAATATACACAAAACCTATGTAACTGTAACATCAACAAGTCAATTATGATCCAATTAGTTACAATGTTTTCAAAAACATTGACAAGGCACCAGTCTTTATTCACCTCGTTATATTTTCTGATAAGTATACAAGAGAAATTATTCAAGTAGGCGGGATTTGCATATTGACCTACTTTACCAGACGAACATGCGTGGAATCGTGTGCGTTCAGTTTTTATGTAAAAATATTGAACTTTATAAGAGCAAAATTTGGGAATAGTGAAAGCAGAGAAAAATAACATATTGTTCGTATATTTTTAATAATAGTAACGTTTCAAATCTCAATTTCGGCAAATGGAGGTTTTGTGATTTACAGTACATTTTGTAAACAAAACGCGTGCACTTGGCCCGGATGTGACGTAAGGATTGTGAAAAACTAAAACATTTCCAGGGCTGCCGGAAACAGGTTAGTGCCGAAAACTAGTTGTATCGTGATATGTATTATGTAGGGAATAAAACAAAATGTCACTTTAAGAATGCAGCAGTTTAATACAGTTGTTTGTAAAATGGATACTCTGGTAGAATCTAGCAATCAAAATATGGATTAAATAAATTTGACTTAATTATTTTGAAATTCTCTAAATTACCTAAACTATCGCCTCCCAGTCCCACACTACCTTCTGTGCTTTGATTTGTTCTATTTGTAAGCGTGTGCACTCTTCGTCAGTCTTTATTTTGTCATTCACCAAAATTGTTCATTTTCACCGAAAGGAATCAGACGGACTACTTTCCCGAAACTCTTTACACTTTTATAGTTTTAAACTCTTTGGATTTTTAGGACGACGACTTTTTTCGTATCCGAAAATTTAGGCCTGTCCGGATTGAGGCACTGAACCAGTATGCGATATAGAAGGAAAACAAACGTGTCAACAAAGATTATTGGTCTTAATCGATAGGAAACTTAACAGTCAATACTTACTTGTAGAAAAGCAAACCCTAAATGTCTGGTTAAGTGAGTAAGTTTGTCTCAAATAAAAGCAACAACAAAAAATCGTCGCAAAATGAACTTCCGGTTTAGATTTAGGTGGGCAGGTATAAAACATGGCGCCCCTCTAGATTTTAGTATGAAATTAAGGGAAAACATGGCCCCCTAACAACTTTTTTGTTTCTTGTAGGCAAGGACTTATATACATACATGGATTCGCAACTGCTAAAAATAACTCAAACGATATCGTTCGGCGATCCAACAATGCATTGCTGTATACTCGGCAATGTCCGACAGCTGTAATTGGGTGTTTACGAATTTGATTATACTAAAAAAACTCTGGCAATTGGGCACGGGAAATTGGTAAAGGATGCAACAAATTCCTTAAAGATATTGAGATACATTTATAATCCACAAAGTCTAAGTATAAGCATTGAAAAGGGCATCAGTCGAACATTTTAAATTCCAAAATGGCGGACATCTATTATAATCCTTTCGTCTCCGAGATTAAACATTCGGAATACCACGGATATTTTCGCTGTTATTATCATTCGGATTATCACGGATATTTTCGTATTTTCGCTTTTGTAAACAATAGCTTGTATTCCCGTTGATTCACGTCTTATTATCGCGGGATTTGATTACTTTAAACTGTTAATACGGAAGTTGCGAATCCATGTATGTATATAAGTCCTTGTTGTAGGATATTAATAATTTTGATATCATATTAAAGCTAACGTTCTGTAGTTTTAACATATGTAATTAGATATAGAAATCCGTATTGTCTTTATGCATTTATTCCTGGTTAAAGATAGGTAAAAAAAAATAGAATATTGTATTTGAAAAACATGGCCCCCATCTTAACTTTTTTATTTCATAATATATTTTTTAAGATTAATATTGTTGGAAACCTTAAGCTCTCTAGTTTTTAATTCTGGAAAAGTCAAATGGGTCTGAGTTGGCGGGGTGGCTACGCGCCCGGCACCTGTGGTTCCATAGACAGTATATCGATCAAATCAGAGACGTATAATACAATTGTATATTAATTATACGTCTCTGACCAAATGAAATAATTAATGAGTTTATGAGTAATCAAAGCGTGCTATGCATACACAACGAAACATTAATAATCTATAGCATATACGATCAATGTAATGAGTTTGGTTTCGAGTATTCATACATCATACGAAATGAGATTAATGTGTAATCAATTAATATATGCGCTAAGTTTACTTTACGCAAATTATGAATTTATTACATTAAAATGATATTATACATGTTGCAAATATTAAATGAAAGTCGCGCGTCTGGTGTATTTATTGTACATACAAAATATCATCGAAATTCATTAATAAACTATCTTCCCCAATAATTGTGTATGTATTGAAATACACGAGTATTCGTTTATTTACATGCTTTGGTTGAAAATAATACACCAAATTGTAAATATCAAAGAACAAAATGAATTTTGGCTGCGGCGTATTTGACGGACAATAGATGATTTTGTTTTAAATACAAGGTTTGATTTTTTCTGATCGAAATAAAGAAATTAACGTCTTACACATCATATTAATATCGCATTTCTTTGTCTATTGGATATTGTCTGTTGATGTAAATAAGAATTATTAGACATTATGAATTAATTTATTAGATTCAATTGAATTTTACGGAATTAATGGTAATAATTGAGGGTGGACTGACAATATCCGTATGAAAAATGCTTATGACGTAAATATGATATATTTATCGTGTGAATTGATTCAGTTGCGTATTAAATTATCTATATCTATATTGAAAAAAAGTGTATGGGTACACAATAATAAGTATAACGTTGTTCACCAAATAGATTAAAATTATGATATGGAACAATATGTGTGTCTCTTTGTTACACGCTTTGGTTGAAAATGACCTGCACCATTAATATAATGTCTAAGAAGGAAATGAATTGTACATTTCAAGGTCGATATTTCTTTATATTGTCTGTGTTACACCAGTGTGGCCACCGAACGATGTCAGATTGTTTTATTTAGATATTGGCTTCATTTCGGTATTATTTAACATTCTTTTAAGAATCAGAATCTGCTTTAAGAATATTTTGGTCAAAGTGTGTGGCACGTATATATATAGGCCTATACATATTTTACACTAAAATCTAGAGAGGCGCCACGTTTTATACTTCGCCAATACCGTGCAGGTTAAACTTTAGTTATTACTGAACACTTTCGGTTTCGGAAAATGTTAAGACTTGCGCACAAACCCATTTCATGGTCAAGAACCGTATTCAATCTTAGAACTGCTGTGTTATGTTCTTCAAATTCCAGAATAAACAAGGTATGCAAAAATAAAGTTAATCAAAGTTAACAAGATGAACTCAGTTTGAAAAAGAAGTAAGGACTTATTCGGATATGATAGTTTTCGGATAAGCTGTATCAATTTTAACATAATCAATGATACTCGTTCGTTAACATTAGCGTATGGCAGTATGATGGCTGTTTTTTATCTTTAAAACAAGTGGTGATCATGCATTTATAATTTAACTGTCCATTATTTTTAATAAATTTTCCTGATTCATTACAAACTTGGCCACTTACCAGTACCATTTTGACATGCAGTCATATCAAGGGCATCAGAAGTAATTCTAGGTTGTGGTGCTGAAATGTGTCTTTATTTACGTTATTTCCTCACATATTAATGCTACAATCATGCCGAAATTACCTTGAATTTAAATGCATTTACTGCTGAAGCCTGCACTAAACAGTTCAATCGTAACTACTCGGGCATTTCAGTAATTGAGAAATACACCTCGTACATGAGTGTAGGGTTACAAATTTTGGTTATTCAGTTTCCAGTCAATACTTTTTATAACACTAGGTACTCATTTTCTAAGAATTTCAGACTTACAAAAAAGTGTTTATCGTTCGCGATTGATTAAATGGGCATTTACTTCCCATTGAAAGAGAAACATGTTTTTTCCATCGTTGTGTCATAGGAGGAAGAAAGTAATGTACCCGATGCAGGGCTCAAACCCGCGACCTCCTGCTTGCAAGTCAGATGCTCTACCAAGTGAGCTAATCGGGCTGGTGAATATCCCAGCCAATTTATAAATATAATATACACCGCTACATTCCTCCTTCCTTTTTATTCAAAGTAATTAATCACGACAACCACAGGCTCTTTAAACTAACCCAGTGATTTGCTTCACCGTAGCTGTAGGATTCCAAGGCTAGTCACACACTTAGAGCACCAAATGTAATAGGAGGAGGAAAATAATGTACCCGATGCGGGCTCTAACCCGCGATCTCCTGCTTGCAAGTCAGATGCTCTACCAACTGAGCTAATCGGGCTGGTGAATATCCCAGCCAATTTATACACACCGCTACAGTTGGATTCCCAGGGCCAGTTATGGTGGTAAATAGCCGGTGAACAACTAAATGGTGGCATGCCTATTGTGATCGAGGCACTGTCTTTAGACAAATGCTCAGGTGTTCCGATTGTAAACAGCTAGTTCAGTGCTAATAAGACTTTTTGGTTGGCTGATTTCATAAATGATTTCAGACAGGCCAAACAGTCTGATATGATGTAGTGTTCAGTGTGTATACAGTTGAAATGGCAGTAAGGAATAATTTCTGAAAATATTTTATCTGATTAATTTGTTGTTTATTTCACTTATGATAGTCCAGGAATTGTATGTTTTATTATATTTTCCCTGGATACATGTTGTCCTAAGTTACAGAATATGATGAATTCATGTCTTTTTGCATCAAACCAAACGTACCAATCTGTATTTATAGGTTGTATGTTGTAGTACATGTCAGACATTGAAGGGACTCATTTTGATATTTCTGTGTATAAAAAGTTACGTTTGAATCAATTGCTATGCATTGTAAAAAAATATTTGTTTTTTTAAGTCTAGAATCTAGTTGACTTAATTGAATGAAATTTTCTGTGTTTCTGTGTGACTAAATTCTGAGGACCTTCATATATATTTCAGGTGATTGGATTCCAAGATGAACCAATATCTCCTGGTGGTGTTGGTACGCTTGCTGCCATACCCCCACATTTCACCTCCTCCAACAGGCAGTACAGTACCACTAGAAATGAGTTAGTTCATTTTTCAATCTCTGTTTCAATGCGATATATTAATAATTTATTTCAATGATTTTGTGTAGATAGTATTATCTCCATACATATATCTAAGTGTAACTACTAGCACAGGGTTTAGTTAGAGTGACTATTGCATCATACAATTTTGTTTTGCTTAATTTTATCTAACTCTCTAAAACTAGTAAAAGCTGTTCTTTATTGTGCATGACGTCATTGAAGTGATTGATTATTTGTATGTTCTGTTTTGTACATTACAGAATAACAGAATCAGAATATGAAGAGCTGGCTGATGAAACTCTAGATTCACTGACTGAAATGTTTGAAGATTTACCTGAAAGATATGATCTGGACCCTGATTATGACATTACATTTAATGTAAGCGCTCATGATAGTATTTTATGTTTTTTTCATTTTGTTAACAATGGAAGTTTCAGATTAATCCTTATTCTGTGAGTCACAAGTCGTGAATCACAATCCGGGTAATTAGGGTTAAGCTTGTCTGTATAAGTACCTGTCTATTTTGCTTGAAACAAAGTTTTTATCAAAGGATAATGCAGTATTAGCATATTATCCATATGTATAGTATTTAGGCAGATTGTTGAGAAAATACCATGTGGTAGACAGCTTTGTCAATTTTATTTAGTGTATGAAACAGTGTGCAAGCCTGTATTTTGTAAGAATTAATAAGAGGCATTATACTAGTATTTTCATACTTATTAGAATGAGTAGGGGAGAGCTTAGGCACTAGAAATGAGAGCTGGGTATCGGTCCTTAAAAGCGTATCACGATATATCACAATATTTCATTCTGTATCGTGATACATATAAATGGTAAATTTACAGAAAAACATTACAAATTAACATATATATAATGCCTTGGGTAATAATACAGACAATAGCTCACAGTATAGTTTCATATTTCAAATAATTTGTTCTGTTTTAGCAGTGTTGAAACTATTAATGCATGTATAAATATAAATATGTATGTGTTCACAGTTAATAATATTACAAGATTGACCAGCATTTAGACATAAATAACACTTTACTACAATGTACAATAATAAACATAAAGTTCAGTTATTTAAGCTTAACCCGATATATCGGTATGCTGAAAAATGTTCTGATATTTATATTGTCTAGCTGATATCGGGATATACCGATAAACTGATAAAACCTCCCAGCTCTACTAGAAATTAGGTCAGTTGATAGGGAAGCATAAATACAACATCATGGGATGCCAAGGCTGCAGTGATATCCTAAATTAAAGAAAAAAACTGAATTCTTTAAATGTGAATATTCAGATTTCATAAAGATATTTATGAATAATGCATGCTTACTATATGTATTCAATCTATATGGTATTTTCTTTTTTATTTATAGAGTGGTGTTTTAACAGTGAAGATAAGTAAAGACTGGGGAACTTACGTCATTAATAAGCAAGCACCAAACAAACAGATTTGGTTTTCTTCGCCTATAAGGTAAAGT
Source organism: Lutraria lutraria (assembly GCA_964023205.1). Classification (NCBI taxonomy): domain Eukaryota; kingdom Metazoa; phylum Mollusca; class Bivalvia; order Venerida; family Mactridae; genus Lutraria; species Lutraria lutraria. Next base: position 22,807,765 of record OZ026845.1, on the reverse strand, counting down.
TATATTTAATTGTTCTGCTTGTTTGTGGTATGTTTCATATTTCCATATGTACAAGCAGTACGTTCTCCTGTGTTATGTTGAATAATGAGTTGTTCAGGGGATGAGGTCCCATTTTGCCACCATTTTCTGACCGGCTCCTATCTGCAACAGACAGTCTTGCATAGTAAATTGTTATTTAAGTCAAAATGCTATAAATCTCAAGCTTAGATAAAATTACTATAAGTTACAAAATAACTGTAGGTAAGAATAACCAAAATAACTGTACGTAAGAATAACTCTTTAGATATAATTTGATCTTTAAAATAATTGATAGTTATGTAACTGTAAGGGGAATTCCTATTAGCTCCTACTTGAGTTATTTCCCTTACTTTACTTTCTTATATAACTTTTGTTTAATTACTGAATAACACTTCAAGGTATGGACTTACAACTTGAATGACAATTTTCTAACTCCTGTGAAGAGAGGGTCTATTACCTTGATTAGTTTAAAGTTGATCAAATATCAGAGGACATGTTGCTCTCTATCTCATTAGGCATTTTTCCCATCTTGGCCTCCATGTATACTGACATCTGTTTAGCAGGGAAATTGGCATAAAAATAAAACTGTGCAAATTTATTGTGTATATTTAGTCTATCATAAATAGTGTGACTTTAGTATAGCTGTTTTGTTATGGTATCCTTAAAAAGGAGCTGTGTTTCTGATATGTGTAGTACCAAAATGTGATGTTTGAACAGGGAAAAATATTGCGGGGGAATGAGGTTGACTTGAGATGGAGATTATTGTGAATTGTCACGTTTTGCAGAAATATGAATGAAGTATGAGTAGGTGAGATGTAGAACATCCATTATTACCTAAATACATCTATATAGAAAATAGTTACTCGTAGCTACTTTGGCATGTTTGTATTTACTGTATGTATTGATTAGGCATGGAAAAAAATGTTTTTTTCTGATTTCCCAAGCTACGCTGATTATTCCTGCAACCCTAGACTTTTTATTAAGCCTGAGTATCTGTATATTTACTGACTCAATATTTTCCTATCCACACGTTTTCAAGAAAGATATAATGATGAAAAATATCCCTACTAACCTACCCTTTCTAAGCATTGGCGGATTGAGGTTGACAACTTTTTACACCTTACCACAGTATGACCAAAATATTTGTAAGTAGCCTCAGTTTTTTACTCATTTTACTTCCTTATGGCAAATTGATTAGGGTTTTATACTACAGTGTAACCTCCTTGAAGGGTTACCTACAAATGACAGCCACCTCCCTGTTACAGCCAGTATACTAGCAACCCAAGTTGATGTTTTATTCTATTTTCACTCAACCACCTCATTACAACAGCTATTTATGTCCTTCCCATTGATTGGTGGCTGTTGTAGGGAGGTTGTACTGTAGTTCCTTTTTACCACAATTATTCAGGTGTTTATTTCTTATTTGTTTTTCTTTAAATTGCAGTGGCCCAAAGAGATATGACTTTGAGGATGGTGTGTGGATATACAAACATAAAAATGGATCGTTACATGAGTTGTTGAACACTGAAATCTCACAAGCTATTGGACATAATGTGGACTTTACAATTTGTTCTTTTGGCCAAAAGGAGTGAAATGTTTTAAGAAATATGATGAATATGAGATGTTTGACTTGAATGTATTTACTAAGATTATTTATTCTAGTTTATTACAATGCTGTTTATATTCAAATTAGAAATTGAAATACAGTTTGCTTTAAGACAGTTTAAAGTCATATGTTGACATGTGCTTGGCCTTCATCTGTGTTTACTTTGAATTACTTGATTATTTATTTTCGGAGTCAAATGTTAAACATATAATTATGAAGATGTAATATTTGTTGTAAAGAACTTTTTCTTCAGATCTAGTTGATGAACAAAACGGATTGTTAAGATGATGTTATTGTTATAACCAAATATTTCCTTGTATATGTTTGAGACTGAAACTGAAAGATACTGTAAACATGAATATTTGATGTAAAATTGTATGTCTTATTCAAATTCCTTACACATATGATTATGACAATTACGTTTTCTGTAGCATTCATCAATGCCAAACATGTATTGATGGTTATTCTATTTGTTAGTGATAAAAATACAAATTTGTGTGTATTGTAAACATGCTGATCTTAGATGAAATATTTAAGATGTAAAATGCAAACTTGGTTTGATGGATCCTGTTGCAATATTCATTGTTACAAGTTTTGTGTACCACATGGGTATTTGACCTTCTATTTGCATTTGAATAAAATTGTAAACCTTATACATTAGTACATTGTTTTACATAGCTTTATATATAGTGACATAGATTATATAGGGAAAATCTTTAAAAACCTTTTTGGGCAAATCTGTATGGCACAGGGATTGGTGTGTTACATTATCTTGTGGTCCTCTTCTGAAATTTCACTAATGATGCCCTTTGGGTCACACTTAGGCCCTTTCCCTGGGGTCACTTGTTTTGTATAGATTCTAAGGGGTGGAACCTTGAAATGTTGCCAAAATCATGTGTCCTAGCATGGAAATATCAAATGTGAAGCCTTTTCTTGTGGTCCTCCACTGAGATTAATCAAATGCTACGCCCAGGGTCCAAGTTGGACCTGCTTAGGGTTTCTTGTTTTGCACAGATTAGATCTGATGTAAAGAAAACCTGTAAGTATCATTTTACCTTTTTAAGTATCATTTTTGCCAAAAGCGCTTGGCCTAGAGCTTGGATATCTGGAACTGGTGTACATCATTGTCTTGTAGTCCTTAACCAATATTGTTCTAATTTAATATGCCCCTGAGGTCAAAATTTGCCCCTCACCAGGTACTCTTGTCTTGCTTAGATAATGTGGGAAAAAAACTCCAAAAATCTTCTTTACAAAAAGCTCATGGACTTAAGCTTAGATATTTGATGTGTTGCATGGTCATGTGGACCTGTACACCAATTGTTCAAATGATTCCTGGAGGGAGCATAGGGGCTATTACGTTGCACGGACCGAAAACATGTTTATCGTATATTACATATGTATATGATAAGTGTATTTTTGGTCCGTGTCTTAGCATGGAAATATCGAATGTGAAACCTTGTCTTAACAATCATTTACACACTATGACTGCAACGTGCTAGCCCCTTATGGGAGGGGGCATGTATGTTACGTTATATTGTATGGGAAATATTTTGGCCAAATGAATTTAGCCAAAATAAAATTATTATTATTATCTACCATATTTGTATAGCACTTTTATCAGGCATATATTTGCACATGCAAAGGTGTTTTACACAAAGTAAAGGATAAATTATCTATACATACACAGATACATTGTCATACATGATAAATAAAAACAACTGATAATAGATACTAAGACAGAATAAAATAAACGAACAATAAAATAGGCTGTAAAATGGGAACCAAAGTGCGATAAAATGTACTCCTGCAGTTATTTTATCACATGTTATGACAATAACAATTTATGATGATCAGTCCACAAACATTAGTATAAATAAATGGGATTTTAATGATTTTTAAAACAATGTAAATGTATTAGAGTCTCTTATTGCAGCAGGTAGAGAATTCCGTAACTTAGGAGTTACGGTCATGAAACTAAAGATCACCGTAAGTAACAGTACGACCACAGGTCGAAGGACCACAATGGAAATAAGGGGTTTCCCCTTTTTTGTGTCATCCTTGGTATGTAAAGTTGACAATCATGGTTACCACTATTTATTAAATTTGATTTCTTATTTTAGAGTAAAAATTGATGATATTTATTTTAATTACAATATTTTAAAACATTTATTCATTTAATATTTCTATGTATTTTCATTTTTGGCAATCTAATGTCTGTGATATATGTACCATGTTTTATATGCTTTTTATACTGAAATAAATAATAATAATACGACTTCTTGGCATAACAAGTGTTTACGAGTTGGATTGGGACCTAAGTGCACGTCGTGGTTTATACACTTCTAACATTGTTTTGATGTAAGAAGGGGATTGTCCATGTAACGCTTTGTAAGTGTGAGTTAGTATCTTGTAGTGAATTCTACATTGTACATACTGGCAGCCAATGAAGTTACTATACTGCCAGGGTGATGTGGCTGTAAATGGAGGTCCTGGTGATGATGCGTGCTGCTGTATCCTTGACAGTCTGTAGTTTATTAAAATATGTCTTTGGTAGTCCATTTAATGGTGAGTTACAGTAGTAACTAGGGAATTCACAAGTGATTAAGTTGCATCAATGGTCAGGCATTGTCTGATACTACCTATTTGTCTTAGATAAGCATAGCATGACTACAAACAGAGTTCACATGTTGTTGGACATGTACATCCTGGAATCCAGGAGAGCGCCAAGGTTTCTAACACAAGTTGATGGTTTGATCTCAGAATTTCCGACCTTTATGGTGAAGTCTTTGAATGGGCCGGTATTCTTCTTAGATGAAAACAAAATAAGTTCAGTTTTTTGGCATTAAGCTTTAGCTTGTTACCATGCATACATGACACAATGTGATCCGAAGTTTTATCTATATGGAAATTCAAGTCACCGGTTATGATAGTGTTAATGTGTATTGTTGTATATCTTGCCATAACAGTTGGCTATTCGTGGTCAAAACACTAGCACTTAAACAATTTTCGCGAGTGGTTGGTGGCCAGTAAATTGCTGTTAAGCGACGTGAGTACCAATATTTCAGTCCATGTATTCAAAGTTTGAGAATATATTGTTTCGACTTGATGAGATCAATAGCAGATGTGTATATTACTGCAACGCCCCCACCCCGTCTACCACATCAGGTTCAAGTTCACTAACGTATGCTTTGTCCACCGACGATCCAAGCCATGTTCCAGTTGTGGCAACCAAATCAAATATGTTTGCGAGTATGTAATCACAGATTATGTTTTGTTTTTTTAACAGACCTTGAATTAAGACAACCCGTTTTATTACTATATTTTCATTTATTTTCGTTGGGCTCAATAATCGTGGATTTTACTAAAATGGCTTATTCGTGGGGACATAAATTCGTGGATTTTAATATTTGAAAAGAAATGCCTTATCTCTGCATTTAAATTTGTGGGGATTTGATTTCGTGGATAGGCCTACCCACGAAATCCACGAAATTAAATCCCCAACGAAAATTAATGATTCAACGGTATTTGTCTGACCTTTCGCATTATGAAGGGGTTTAAATATAGGTACTTTTTTAATTAATGATCTTAGAACGGTTAGAAGAAATGAATAAACTTGTAATTTGAAACTTGTAAAACATACCACAGTAAGCGATTTGATCTTTTTAAAATTATTATGAATACATGCCATCTTGAACTGCTAGTATATTGTTTCCACAAACTAAGGTATTATATCCATAATACATGTACTGTACTTATACTTAAGGAATCATTACCTCAACATTGAAGTGTATTTAAATAGGCTAGAAATTTTAAAATAATGTCATTATAAAAACAGTAAACTGCAAAAATTATCCGGTTATTTTTTTGATAGTTACTCTAGATAGTAGATACTTCAGTTTATCAAAATCAAGTTTGTAACAGTTATTGCCTTTGCTGAAAAATAGAAACATATCAATATCAGAAATATGGCACAGTAACCTATATTTTATTATCAAACTCGTCTGAGATTTTGTCGATATTAACATTCTGACCCAGTTTTGTGAAAATTGAAAAAAACATTTTCACATTTACATTTTCAAAGTACAATAAATCACAAAATGAAACCAAAACTTAACAGCATGACACAACGGCACGAAGAGACGTTCATGTAACATATGGTTAAAGATTCAATGCATAATTATGCGAATAATTGATATTGGAGTCCGTTTTTTTAAATGTTTGACCGCATTTTTTACTTTAATGCAGGTCTGATATCAACTGAAGTATACACAAAAAGTCACTCGAAATCTACGGTACGAAGCATTGAATTTGAAATCTGAGCCCACCATCTTTTTAATATATTCTACATAGATGCAAACAAGTCGCAGTATATCCTTTTTAGAATTACCACTAACATAAAAGCAGTGTCATCCGTTCAGAAAGATTGTGTTACACATCAGTATCACAACTGAAAAGTATACATTAATTTGGTTGTACATGTAGTTTATATAACCGTTACCACTTAAACGAAAATCTCCATTTAAGTAGTTTTTTTTTCTAAACCACTGATAGCGATGATTACTTTAGAAGACCACATAACAATCGTGATTACAGCAGCCATTCAAAATGCTTATATATATACTATATATACTATATATTCATCATGATTACATGTATATTCTTTTGCTGTTTATATTTTGAAGCGAACTTATATTGTACATGGAAATGTTTTCGTATTAGATTTTTGTGTTCTTTGTTCTATAATACATAAATCATGCAAAATAGATTGAGATTTCATGGCCTATCTGAACTAGATTTATCATTTATCATTCCAAATATGGTTATATGAAATAGTCACCAACGAACGGTGATGATGCTGTAAATTTAATCTCTATCAATACGTTATATTATAATATGTGACACTACAGTTTGTCCTAATTCCTTGCCCAATGAAGTGACTGCATTTCATTTGATATAAAATGTGTCGAGAACCCGGTATGGAGAAAATAAGTCACTTATTTTTTTCTGTATGTACAGAAATTACAGATGTAGTGCAAACAGTTAAAAAGCCACGTAGAGCTATCTTATTCTTATGTTTCTTAGAATGTTGACGGACTGGTTCTCTTCAAGAAAGGCATTTGATAAAATACTGTGGTTTCATTTATTTTCGTTGGGCTTAATTTTCGTGGTTTTTACTAAAGTGACTATTTCGTGGGGACGTAACTTTTGATTTTTGAAAAAAGCCTGATCGATTTCTGTCGTTTTCCTGAAAAAATATACTTATTTAATATTAAAAAAATAGGTAATTTACTAGCACGTGTCAAAAATTATACAATATGCGACAGATGTTAAACTTGAATATACGAGCCTTGACACTTGGCATTTGCAAAATGACGGACGCGCCAACTTTCGCCGGAGGGCATTTTGTGTTCACATGTATGTACATTGGGATTTATCGAAATTCTTATTGCGGCGACCATGACACGATATTGCAGCGATCACCGACGCGCTCATAAAATTAGTTCAGATAACGTTCATGAACACATTTCCTTAGCTAAGATATCGTGCATCATAGATAACAACGCTTGGGAATATTGCCCCCCCCCAAAAAACAATGCCCATTTAGGTCCGAGGTAACGATTTACCCCGTACGAAAATTAAGTAGGATAATGAAATATGATATTTTATGTTAACGGATGGCTACAGATTTCGTGACATTGCCTTATTTCTTTACATGTCATACATCAGAAAAAACTGTGAATTAGGTTAGTGCATCAAGACGGGTGTTATATATCTTATATATACATATTTAAAAAGGTAAAATGAGATTATAATGCGGTTACATCTTCATCATATAACTTTGTGAACATTTCTTATATTGTAAAGCATTTGATACAGAGCAGTTGAATATTAAAACACAGTAATTATGATTTGGACAGTGGCGTTGGCAGTCTTTGGTCTGATGATGTTTTATTTTCTCGTACGTCGTGGTAAACAACAATCAGATGAAATAAAAGGAGCGATCATTCCTGGACCAAAAGGGCGACCGATAGTTGGTAGTGCATTTGACATTCAACCCGAAACGATACATCTGACATTCACGGAATATGCACAAAAGTATGGCAAAATTGTCAGACTCAAGCTGTTTTCTAACAATGTGGTTGTATTGAATGAGGAGAGCCTCATAAGGAAGGCATTTTCCAGTGAGAAGTACAAACAGTATTTTGCTGATAGATCAGGAATGTTCTATAGTCAACATTTTCGGGCTGGTAACAGATCGGTGGCTTTTATTGAAGACGGAACTGGCTCTTTTCAGAAGGTTGCAAAGAAAGCATATATACAGGCATTGCATGTTTATAGTAGTGGTGTTCAAAAGCTAGAATCAACAGTGAAAACAGAATTAACAAATATCATCGCCAAACTTGACAATCTCGATGGTCAGCCTTTTGATGCGACAACATTGATCCAAAGATCATTGTCGAATGTCATCTCCCTCGTAGTAAGTTGTTTTTAAATGCGTTATTAGTTTTAAGGATATTTAATGATACCCGGAGTCATCGTACTAATTACAGTTACTGTACTCACAAAGATATACTCGCAGTCTTTAATTAATTGTTTTATTTTTTCATAAAATGTTCATTTACGTAAACACTGACTATGTATCTTCTTGATCCATCTTGGATGACCTAGCTTCTATTTATAGTAATTAATTTGCATATAAGCATATTTGAAACCATAATTTGTATCTCCGTTTTGTACGATCTCGGTCTTGTTCGCAAGGATTCTATAAGACGCACCGAATGAATGCTATGAACATTGGATGCAATTTGAGGTCTTAGAATATTGCATTAATGATTTGATGTTGAAAATAATTAACAAAGAGAAAGTGACGAAATTATATACATTGTACTGAAAACAATTACTGAAAAGGTTGAAAAAAAACGCAAATTCAGTTCTACGGTTGCATATACATGTATAAATGTGTTTAATCTTCGTTATCATTATGTTCGAGGTTAGAAGTTCTTCATTTGTTCTAGTTGTATTGAAAGGTTTTCTCAATAAGTGTGTTAATACTTTAATGTATATTTGAAACAACAGTAACTGTTCGTCTTAAAACTGTATGTATAATTTATTTAGGAAACATAGCTATACAGAATTTCATTTATACAAGTGTTATTTTTGTTTGAAGTAATTAAATCTTCGTTATCGTTTTTGTCAGTGTCGCAGCAAATACAATATATTCGGATCAAGTGCTTAGTACAAACGTCACATGCATTCATTTGGTCTACGAGATTACTGAAATGCAATAATTGTTTTCCAAATTGACCAAGTAACATGTTTTGCATTCCATTTTAAAAAGCAACAAGTGATTCATAATTACTTATAATTGCTTTATGCTGATATTCCTTTGAACATGTTAATTTTAATGATTCTGGTACAATAAAGTATAATAAAATGTCTCTACAATGGTTTAATATATGTACGTACATGTAGATTAACGAAAATTTTGTTAAACCTTTTTAACAGCAATAATAAAATTGATTTAGCGGCCATGTTATATGTTAATTTGATGAAACCTTCGTTGTCATCAGTACTATGCTTATCTTTAGGCACATAGCTTACACGGAGGTGGAACACGTGCTTAATGTTCTTGTTATTTGTTTTATAACTCGTCATAAAATGTATTTATATACTTAATAAGTAGGAGACACATATTACAACCATCAAGGTGGTATTGAAAGGTTTCCGAATTTAAAAGTCTAGGTAAATTTAAATAAACACGTTTTCAATGTCATATTTAAAAGTTGCTGAAATGAATTTTCTGGAAAATATGCATACTTCAACCGATCTTATCTCCGTCCAATGGTTTTCCGCTTTCAATAAGACATAATAAGAACAACTATAACAATACGTTATAGGTAGACAAATTACAAGAAGCATATTGGTTTATGTTTTTTGTATGAAGTTGCTTTTTTCATAAAGGATATAGTCTGTATATTTTATTCAATTCTATTAAGGAGAGTATAAAATATTTACATGATATGAGTAATACACATTATAATGTCAAACATGAGTTTTTGACAAATGAAAACATTCATGTATATAGTTCACAAGCACATGGTTATATCATACCCTACATCAATAAAATAAAACCAACCCTAAATGTTAACGAATTCCCCATAAATCTGAGCACTATCATACAACCACATTGAACTTCAAATAGCCACATAACAACTTATCTAGGCAATGCCTTCATGATTTCCTTACCTGTCAACTATTAATAGATTCAGTCATCACCATTAGCCAATCAAATGGCCAGGATTAGCCAAACTAGTAATAGACACTACACTATATACTCGCAAACAGCTATAATAAACTAATACTTATAATTCGTCTAGAAACAAGAAATGTCTTTAATGTTATTTACACTGTTGAATTTTCATGAATTTCCCCAATAGCCGTTATAGTACCTTGTGAACACAATTCATCGCTAGCAGTCCAATTAGGTCGCGCCTTAAAATGTTAATGCTAGGTCAGCTAAATAACTTACGTATTTAGTTATATCTACTGTATATTAATTTCAATTAATGTAAAATGTTTGTCAAGAACGGTATATAACTTTATTTCGACCGTATAAAAATACATTTTCGTACATTTTTACTTTACAAATTTTACAACCACAAGAAGTACACATTAAACAGTTGCAGACTCGCTATAAGTTGGCGTGATCTTAATTTTTCTACGCTTGTAGATTTCACTCAATGGAAGGAAGGATTTTCTCTTAATCACCCAATAGAATAAGGAATTCCTTCTGAATAATTAATACGTCATGCCAAGAAATATAGGTCAAAAGTGAGATTAGACACCTTCGCGAAAAACGATCAATTGTAACCCTCAGATCCAGAGCGACTGTTTCCATGTAACATACACATAGCAAAGAAGATTTTTCAAGGATTTGTTTCTGTTTTAACCAGCCATATTCAAGCATCGTTAACTCAAATATGGTTTGAGTGTTGCATTCCATGTCCAACTTTGGCGGACATGGCCTTATCGAGTATCTGATCAGTTTTCAAGGGAAACAACTACAATTCAGGGGTTTATATACAGTCTACCTATTGTTACCCTCCTTGCTTGCGTTATGCTGACTTTATTAGGGGTCATAAAGTAATAAAGTCAGTCACGCGTAACAGATAAAATATGTTATCTTAATTGATCCAAAAATCGATATTTCACTGTATAACTTTTGGATTTCAAGAGCATGTCCCAACTATTATGTACGTCGTTAAAATGGACAGAAACGTATGATATTGACATTAATTTGTTTCATCAGTAAAATTAATTTTGCAAATGCGAATATTAATAAAAGACAAAATTCAAGAATCCTAGTAATAATTTTGTTATTGTATGCACAGTCAAATAGTAATTTGATTCTATTCTGAATATAAACACATTAGCTTACAATACATTTATTCTCACTACTGAAACATGGCTGTATAATGTTTCATCCATAACTGAACATCAATGGTTAATAACAAAAACATCTTTCAGTTGTGCAGCATTTATTTCAAATTCATACAAATGCATTTTATTTTAAAGTTTACTGATATCATTTACTTCACTGAATTCATATTACCAAGGCCTGATACAATTGCATGTTTACTGGTAGTTTTAAAATAGCTTATACCTGTATTATACTCTATTCAACACACTGCACAAAATAATAATTAAGTTATAATTGATGCTATACTAAATTCACAAAGAAGTACTTGCATGCATGTGCTTTCAGCTGGAACAAACATCACAATATGGGCATTCACAACAAACTTTATACAAGGTAATAAAGATTTAAGATTATACAGTTGTCCTTGGATTTCATGTTCATATCAAACATTAATACAGCAAAACAGTGGCTGAATATATTTACACCCAAAAGTGTTCATGTAAAGCAAAGTTTATCTGTCTAAATGTTTATCACATCAAAATCACATTAATCACTGATATCTGTCTTTACTAATGTCACCATAAATTGTTTAACGACAGAAAAGTGTTTAAAAGTTCATAATCCAAGAAATTAATCGATTAGAATCCGGAATCTTCATAGATATAGAAAAATAATGAGTTCGACGAAGCATCCATTTTCGTTTTGTTTTTATCTAAGTTAAGACACCTCGTACCTTGACTAAACTTTTAAGATAAAAATCGTCGATCTAAGAATTTTTCTAAGAATGTTTTTCACTCTAAGACGAAAGTTAAGAAAAATCTTACAAAGTTAGCAAAACTTGGCGAAAACTAAGATAATTTCGGGATTCTTAGATCATTTTTCATCTTAGTTGGTTTGTGAATGCGGGCCCTGGTGTATATAAACAGTACAATCAATTTCTGCAATTTGATTGAAATGATATCTAACAAATATAACTCGACGTGCCCAATTGTTTGTGAGTCAATGTGAGATGCGTATAAAAAATCAATAATCAGGTAAAGTTAGCGACCATATAAAGGGATCTCAAAAATATGATTTTATTATCCGTCCTTTGTTTACACATCATTGAAAAAATAGATATACAAAGTAGGTAATCTATATTATTTTATGACATGTTTTTATAAGTGACATGTGGACGTATGCCAAAATGATATATTTAGCATATAATTATATTATCAAAAATGAATTAATAATAAATTTCATTTAATGAAATGTCATCGTCTATTTAAGGTCAATTAGAACAATAGATGAAAACATTAGAACAATCGTAAAATATAAGAAATATATATTACTTGAGCTGTAAAAATATGTACATTATGCCTTCCATTAGGCATATCTCATAAAATAGTTGTCAGATGCCTTTTCTTATTTTTTGCAACATGATTAAAAAATACTGTGCTGTATTTCTATATATACTTTGTGATAAAAAAATTGGAACGTTTTTATTGCAAGTAAAAGTCAGTTTCATATCTGTCTAGGTAAAATAAGACCTACTTCAATTTTAACATCCAAAAAGCTAATGGGGCTTTAACAATAGTGAAAACCATTTTTTTTATTTATGTTATTTTTTATAATATCAACAAATTTGGTTATAAATATCGATTTTGCTTTTATACGGAAGTAAAGTAAAATATTTCACATATTCTAATATTTTCATCCATGTTGTAAAATGTTTTAGTCTTCAACCTCAATTATCCTAAAACTTGATTCAACGCGTCCAATGTTTATTACCCTGTATAATACATCATGCTGTGGCTGTATATACATAGATACCTAATCAGCAGATATGATCTTCGCCAAATGATCGTTGTTTCCGTAAACGTACGTAAATGTCCGAGCTTTGCCAAACGACTGACGAATTGAACTTAACAAAATCTAAGGGGTAGTTTTAAAAATCATCAAAAGGGTCGAAGAAGATATTATTTGATTGTTTTCATATTTTACATGGTGAAAGAAATTGAATTTTCAAAACGAATGCAATGAGTACAAATTTGATCACATTTCCCCCAAAAAAGTTATGATGCTGAAAACATAAAATTTTCATTGAAAAATCTACCAATTTTACGCTTTTTACATTGAATATAGAGGGAATCGATAGGTGTCTTTTTCAAACGCAAAAGGGTCGAAGAAAGAATTAATTCAAAATAATAAAAAATACACCATTAGAAAGATAAAAGATTAATTAAACTTTTGTGATGAGTACAAATTTCATATTTTAAATAGAATAAAAGTTATGACGATTATAGTGAAAACCCCCTTCTTTGTTTAATGTAAATTTTTTATCGATTTTCCTAATCAGCATGTCCGCGAAAGTTGGGTATGTAAATTTTGCGATAGCACTTATAAAAGCCATCAGAATGTTATTAACATACGTTTGGCCAAATTGAGCAAAGTTATTTTTTTGCATTTTTTATTAGTCAAATGGATCGACTTATTGAAATTAGTGTTTGACGTTATATATTTTTTATTTTTTGTACACTAAGCATAATAACAAAAAGAAAAAAAAGTTACAATAATTGAGCCTATAGTGTCCATATTCTTACACAGTAATTATCCTTGATACTGTCACTTCTGATAGTCATTCATGAAATAATATATTCTCGACAAGTGTCCCAAATCAAGAATGAACTTATTGTTGTTGCTGTGTTGTTATTTTTAAATGAAGGCCGCTGACAAAATATTGGGTTATGTTATATGAAGCATATATCGAATATATCGTTTCAGCTTACTGGTGAATTGCTTTCAACAGATGACTCGGAATCTGACCTCTTTTGGGAACATGTTCGGGCGAATGACTTTTTTCTCAATGCATTAACAGATATGGTTCTTGTAAACTTTCCATTTCTGCGGTTCTTGCCTGGTAAATACGGTGACGAGTTCAGGCGTGGTAAAGCTGTTAATGCAAAGATTGCAAAGCGCTACTTTCATGACGTTAAGGTAAATTTACCAATATAGTCTAGGTAATGTCTTGATACATCACATTAATACGACCGGACCTGATTCAAGAAAAGTAATTTTGCAAATGAAAACTCCGATCACTAAGATTCATTATTTTATTTGAATACCATCCGTATAAGCAACGCAAACTATCATTATGTATTCAATTGCAATGCAAGTACAATGCATATAACACCATAATTAATAGAACGCACAACTTTGCGTTACACATTTTAGAAACGAAGCAACTGTCAATTACTAAACGAATATGGGCGTACCAAGTTGTGGCCATCAATGTAGTCTATATATGGTCAATTAAATTTCAGGAAACACATGTTCCTGGCGTTCATCGCGGTATTGTTGATTGGTATATAGATGAGCAGGCTAAACAAAGACAATCTAGAAATGAGGTCATATTTACTGACGATGAAATCGTTGCTCAGATGGTTGAAACAGTAGACGCAGGTATGCAACATTATCAGTTTCTCATTGTAACGTGTGTTGACCAAGTTATCTATAAGACATATACTAAAATTGACACGAAATTTGATCTATTCATCGTGTTATATATTATCTGTTTTAAACAATGGTACTATGCTAACTACTCCCAGGAATTCAATCAATAAGGGCACACCAAACAACCAACAAAGACTGAGTGTATTTAACTAATAGTATATAATAACTTTCTAGGTCTTACAACATCGTCATCGAACATGACTACTTCCTTTCTGATATTGATGAACCATCCAGACGTTCAGGCTAAACTACAGGAAGAACTGGATCGTGTTATCGGAAGAGATGTTGAACCTTCAGTGACAGATCGTGAAAAATGTATTTATTTCAAAGCCTTTGAAATGGAAGTTCATCGTTATGTACCAGTTCTACCAATAACGTTACCTCGCTTATGTCGTCAACATATCGAATTGGAAGGGTACGACATTCAACCGAATACTGTTGTAAGTATGATTAAATTTGTTTAACGACCCATTCGATAGCTATGGTCATTTCAGAGCCTCCGAGGGGAGAGAAGATACAGGGCATTTTCTTATATTCCTACTCTTTTCGAATAGTTTCCTGTTTTTTTATCGTGCCCGACTTAAAGCACCGATCACGCCTCACCTGTTTCCTGTAATTTGCTTAATACACTACTTGGCTCGGTAGTTTGGATGGGGACCCTTAAAAGCGTCCCTGAAAAATCGAAAGATGGAGCCGGGAATCGAAACCACGACCGTTTGTTTAGTTGTCCAGCGCGTAACCACCTGACCACCGATTATGTAGCACCAGGAGTTGCATGTTCATCGACAAATGGTTGTAAAGGCAATACTAAGGATTGATCAAAGCGTTACCTTTTCCACTTGACAGCTAGTGGTGAGAAAACATACAATTCAAAGCCAGTATTTGCGCAATTAATAAATGAAGTATTACATATACTGTACATGTAATTATGATTAATCACCAACATCGTATTAACAAATCGGACGCAAAATATGCATGATTATCAGAATTTAGAAATAAATATGAATACTCAATATACTACAAATGTAAACACAAAGGACAGTTTCTTCATAGATGAACAATTTATTTTGGAGATTAAGCAAATTATTAATATGTGAATAAATTGAAGGTGTTTGCTAACATTTGGAATCTCCATCATAACGAGGAAGTTTGGGGTGATCCATGGGAATTTCGACCAGAAAGATTTCTTGATGAGAACGGACAACTATTACCAAAGGAACATAAATTCTTGAGAAAGTAAGTTACCTTTTACATTTGTCTTCCGACCATTGGTGTTCAATTAAATTTTAGAAACATAATAATGAGTTTACTCGTAAATGTTATTAGTAACAATTCTCGTCATAAACACTTTCACGGATGATATATTATCTATTTGCAGCTTTATGGCGTTCGGAGTTGGTCAACGTCTCTGTCCCGGAGAGATGTTTAGTAAGGTCCGATTCTTTCTTTACCTTTCTACCTTACTTCAAAGATGGACATTCGAGTTTCCAAAAGGAGAAAACATGCCATGTGACCCACGGAATTCGAGGGCATTTTCTGCTAGTATTATATTTAGAACAAAACCATTCAAGTGTTGTGCACAACCTAGGTTCAAAAAAGTATAATACTAGTAGAATATGTCATTCTGGAAACGGTGTCAGTATAATAGAAATGTAGTATAGAGATGCATTTTATAGACACTTCCTAATTCATTAATGACAATTGAAAAGATATAATCAGATATAATTATATTATTCTTACTAAACTAAACATTTTTGTATTATCTTCATTATCTTCTACTGTACAATAATATTGTTGTAAAATGCCTAACTATGTTGTGCTGACATTTTATTCATATGTTAAGCTGCTGATATTTCATTCATATGTTAAGCTGCTGACATTTCATTCATATGTTAAGCTGCTGACATTTTATTCATATGTTAAGCTGCTGACATTTCATTCATATGTTAAGCTGCTGACATTTTATTCATATGTTAAACTGCTGACATTTTATTCATATGTTAAGCTGCTGACATTTCATTCATATGTTAAGCTGCTGACATTTCATTCATATGTTAAGCAACTAAACCTTTCATCAATCAAAAGTTTAAATGATTCAGATGTAGCTGAATGAACAGTTGTTCTGATTGAAGAAAAATATAGGCATATAGGACTGTACGAGTATAAATATGTTCTGCACACAACAGAGGGAAAACTGAATTGATGAATTAATCGATGTAGTAACATTGTATATACATTGTTTATACAATTAATATTTTAAAAACCATTACATCACATTAAACAGGAAGTTATTGTTTTTATTATTGTTTTTCATATGAAGTTAAATATAAACAAGAAGTATTGATCGTTTTTGGTTTACTACTGGTAGATTACAGTGTACGTTGCGGTTGCTTTTTCTTAGGTAGGATTCATTGATTATTGTTATATGTATAACGCAGTAAATAAAATTTACAAGTTATTTGTCTGTTTTTACATACTCTTATCATTTAAGATCCTAATTTGCAGCATATTATCATCATTTATCTAGAACATCCATAAGTACGTTTCGTTCAAACTTAATCTTAGTGTGAAGTATAATCATACACGTTTTGTATTTGTATCATGCTGGACTTTATGCATTACGTTTGAACTAAATTGTCTATCTTTATAAATCTATCTATTACGGAAGCATAAATAGGCTACTACATAACGATAAATTTGTACATGTATATTGAAACTTAGCTTAAATTTACTTTTACACATGGACCTCATCTTAACGAGTTAGACACACAGTCTGTTGTCAAGCATGCAATTAGGTGCTTATGCGCTTATAGAACGCATCGTCTTGTTTTTCGTAAAGAGCTGTCAACTCTTTTTCTGAGTTTTCAACATGATATTGACAGAAATATTGTAATTTCAAAACTTTCCTTACAGTCTGGTGTAACAAGGTTTTTTATAGTAGAAGTTGTAAAAATGGTGGTTTGTGACAGTTGTATGACAGCATTGATGTGAGACTTTCTATTTATCATTCTCATCAACTCTTCAAAAGTAGTGTCTGAAATTAAATGCATTGTATACACACATGTAAAAATAAATGAAATTTTAAAAGCGGTTGTGTTTACTGTTTTATTTTATGTAATGTATAATTCTAGAGGAAATGCTATGTGTAAACATGTTTAAATTGATTATAAACACGAATGATGTGAAGTTTTGTAAGGTTTATAGTGGGGCACCCAAGATTCACCCAGGTGCTTACAAAAAGTATCATTCTTTATCTAAGATCATCATGCATGATCATATATGATCGGAATAGATATCTAGCATTTGGTGGACGGTAGGACATGTCCATATATATAAGGGAACTTCGCTTTTAGACACCATGGGTACAATTTATGCCAGTATTATAAATCAACGGTTTTCATTCTATGTAAACAAATTTAACAAGGTAGGTATCAGACTTTCTCTTGCGTTTGCAAGACTATTAAACTAGGGACTGGATTTAGATGGTTTCTATGATATTAATTTTATCAAATATTTATTTTATGTTTCTTGTCTCTTATAATTCTAGTCAGAATGACCACATATTTTATATGTATTTTTTATATTTAAATGATACGTTATTATATTTATACAAAGAAAAAGTTTCCAATGCACTCAAAAGATAATCCCATTAACGCATGTGATTGCTTGTATATGTATGCTATTGTCAAATATTGAATTTGATGAGCACACGTATGTAATTGACCAGTCGCCACCTGTCAATCAAACCATTCGATTATCCAATCAGATATCGGCTCTTGCTCACATCCCCCTAACAACGCATATCGCCGCCATTTTCCTTCGACAAGCTGATGTGTCGAAGGTTATCTGATACGCTTTGTAGAAGCTCAAAGCCAATGATTTTAATTTACTAAAACTGATTGAATAAACATTTTAAATGGTAGGAATATGTCAGGTGGGTCCACACAACTCGGACGATCGCGATAGATTTTATTTCTTTTCCCAAACAGGAAAGGAATCTTGAAAAAAAATGTAAGAGCTGGGTCGAGACGTACGGTCATCCCTAATGTCAACAAAATTAACGAAAATTATCATATGCATGTTAGCACCAAGTTAGGGCAATGTTTTTTTATATAATAATCGTTCATTGTAACTTTATATACTAAACACCTGGAACAGTTTCTACTTATTATATACGAGTATTTACCCAACAATCAAAATAATATATACATGTTGTATATGCTAATTACCTACGTGAGGTTATTATATTTTTTGTTCAATTTTCGGAACAATTTATATAAATCAATCTTTTAAACATTATTTTCTTATCGACATACATGTATATGAAGTTAACCTTTATAAAAAATGAAAAAAGTCAAATTAAATCATAGCTCTGAAGGTTCTGCTGTTGTTCGGAACTGCAAATCGGTCAAAGGTTGATTTCTAAGTAGGGTGAGTTTTGGAAAACGAACGATAGGTCGCGCATGCATTTTGATGCAGACATAAGTACTACGAACGCTTTTCTACACCCGCTATGCAGTTGTTACAGTTGTCCCCGTTCCATGTGTTTTCAGTACTTTGATTTATGTTTCCCATCAGATCAACAAAAGTAGTTCTGCAATTAGCATAATATCACATAGTCTACATTACCTGCCTCTTTGAATACTCAACTTGTACAGAATGTAATATATCATACATGAAGACATGCTCGAAGAAAAAGGTTAAACGTTATAAGCATTAAATTATTCGATTGAAACTTCCCGATGAATCACTTTTTTAAATATCTGGCTGACTCACAGTCACCATCGCATCGTCCATGAATTCTATGGTGACTTCTGTACGTTTACAAAAGAAGCTAGGAACCAGACTAAATTAGCATATACAGCACGAGAATTATGACGTCATCCTTCCTTGAAATGTGTGTACTGATAGTAATTATTGTAGTAACCCGAGGGAGAGGATTGTTTAGATTTTTTACGGCTGATTTGTATTGCTCGTTTACGATATTGCATAGCCATATAATTTTTACTTGAATGCACGAAATATTTGAATTTGTATTTAGCCATTGAACTGAAATATCGGAACTATGTTCGTAGGCGGAAGCTAGGTTAATGGAAGCTGTTCGGTATGCAGGAAAAGTGAAAACTGAGCGATTTTTGAAATACGGTAATAACTTTATTGTTCGTACCGAACAACAAAAATGATGTCCAACATCAGACAAATCCTCAAGATTCAATAACCTTAAGCTTTACCAATTGCGCCATTGAAGAGGCGGTGATATATAATGTCTCATGAATTGCTCTATAGCATATTACCAAAGTATTTGTGTTACCTAAACATTTAGGAATGGGATCTTCCATGTATGCAGTAACATTGTTGACCTAAAATTGAACTATATAGTTCAATGTTCTTATAGTCAAGGTCGAATATTGGACGATACCATTGTAAAGGTAATAACTGTAAATTGATTGCCAAATGTATTTTAAATCCTTAGCAAAGTATCATTTTCGTGACCCAGAGTCATTGTGTATTGGATAAGGTGGCATGTACATACATGACATTTTCACAAAATGAAGCTGGTGTGTGTGGTTCGAACTCAGTCAATGGCACGTTCTTTTTAAATTAATATATACTTTTATTTTTATAATTTAATTATTGAAATAGTTTTGTTCTTGTTACAAGTATGTATACACCCTGAATAGCACCTTTTTATTCAAAAGTGAGAAAGGAAAGAAGAAATACATTTTATCTCTGATGTATTCCTCTTTTTTATTTCTTGTATACATTTTATTGCACGAAATCGCGAATACAAAATTAATTATGTAATTGCAAATACTATAAAAAAAATACTAAACACCTAAACCGGGTTCTACTTATTATATTATAACTCTACAATTAGAATATATAAATCCTAATTACCCGTGTGAGGTTGTTATATTTTAATTATTTTAACGGAACAATTTAAATATAGAAAACCTATTAAACATTATTTTCTTAGAGATATATATAAAGTTAACTTCTATTAAAAAAAAGTTGAAAATAAAAACAATGATGTCCAACATCAGACACAGTCCTCAAGATTCATGCTTTACCGATTGCGCCACAGAGGACAGTGATTATAAAGATTCATAGATAGTTCTATAGTAAATTACAATAGTATTCTTGTTACCTAAACATGTAGGAATGGGATCGTCCATGTATACAATAACATTGCTGACCTAAAAATTGAACTATATATAGTTCAATTTTCTTATAGTCAAGGTCGGATATTGGACGATGCCATTGTAAAGGTAATCAATGACAATGACAATGACAATGATCACGGTAAATTGATTGCAAAAGTAATTTTAAAGACGTTTTCGGTAGATCGCTACATTTTCCACAAAGACATATAGGAAAAATTAAAACTGATCAATGAATTTTTTTTAAACTTTGCATAATCGTAGCATATCATAACAGAAACATTTTAAGCGAAAGAAATAAGCAAAAAATCAAAATTCAAGGGCAGATAACTCAAAAACGAGGTCAGTGACCCCCGATTTTTTTTGCTTAAAATGTTTCTTTTATTATATGCTACGACCATGCAAAGTTTAAAAAAAATTTATCGATCAATTTTATTTTTTCCTATATGTCTATGTGAAAAATGTAGCGAACTACCGAAAACGTCTTTAAGGTAGTATGCGACCTTTCCTTGACGTCATGGGTCAAAAATCGAATTTTCTCCCATTGTTCTGAAATTTTACACAATGATAGTATAGCATGTTCTTCAATCTTTGTTCGTTTTATTTTTTCTGTTTTCCGACCTGTTTCTTAGCAATGCCACGATGAATGTCAGAGGTGTAAAATCGACGTTTTACGCGCAAAATTGGTTCAAACATACCGCTATTGTAATTTTAGATACACCAATTTCAAGCTCTCTATCTGCGGAATAAGCTCATGTAAGTTTTAATAGGGTTATGTCGTCATTATTATCCTGGGGGAACGTTAAGCACTAAAAATACGTCCGTTTCTTCACCCGTAATTTTGACCCCCCCCCCCCCCCCAATTGTATTTCAGCGTACTTTTGGTTAACTGAAGTAGATTCAATCAACTAATGACTCACATGTTGATTTTGTGGAGATGTTAACAAGCAAGGACAAAATGTAAAAATAATTGTAGCCTGACGTTATTACAAATAAGTTGAATATTAGCGTGACGTAACAATTTCAACAACGTTATTCATGATGTCCAAACTTTACTTTATTGCAATTTTGTGAAAAATAATGCGCGATGACATATTTTTTTTAACATTTTATATACTTTTATATAAATGAATTTTGCAATCAATTTACAATTATTACCTTTACAATGATATCGTCCAGTATTCTACCTAGCCTATAAGAAAATTGAACTATAGTCGATTTAAAGTTGCATGCTAATGAGGGATTAGTCTCATTTCGATATTTAGGTGTAACAGGTAAACCCGGTACCCGTTATACATAAGATCGAGAAAACATAATTACGATTGCCTCAATAGCGCAAAGGTTAGTGCTGATGGGATATACATCATTTTAACCATTGCTTCGAATATAGTTAATGCCATTTTATAACTATATCTTGTATGTTCGTTTTTCTTTTTATTATTTGAATTCTTTTATTTTGTTTTGTTTATTTTTTTCATTACTTTTCATCATTTTATTATATCATTTCTAAACAATTCGAACATGTAAATTCAACACGCATCATCGCATTCACTAGCCTCGTCGCAAGAAGTGATTAATATCAGGAAACAGTCCATCTCCTTCTTTACAGCATGCTGTATGTATATGTTATAGTACACATTATTGTGTACATACATGTATATAATTATGAAACAAGATATTAATTTTGATTTTCACAATTTGAAGGATAATTCT
Source organism: Lutraria lutraria (assembly GCA_964023205.1). NCBI lineage: Eukaryota > Metazoa > Mollusca > Bivalvia > Venerida > Mactridae > Lutraria > Lutraria lutraria. The sequence continues at coordinate 22,785,354 of OZ026845.1, read as the reverse complement.
TGAAAGTCGGAAAAAATTGCTGTTTCGAATACTATATATGTTAATAAAAAAGCATTTTGACAGTTTTGAACTCTACGCTACGAATAAAAAAACATAGCCCTTACCTCTGAGACACAGCGCGTTACGATAGTGTTCTGTTTATGTATTACAATAATAAGTCATTTCAACCGGTAAATAACCTGATCTACCTCGGAAAAATATAAATGTTTACAACGGTTCTGATTTAACTTTAACTGTATAAAAAAATACATGTTATCGTCTGCTGGTCGCGGATTAGTAATGTTAATGTTTACCTGAGTTTCGCATTCCGACTCCCGTGCACGAGAATCTTGCTTTCTGTTAATGTATCCTTGCGCGTTAAATTTATAAGTTGTTTTGATATTAATTCGGTCCATTTTCATGACAGAATTCCATTCGGGAAATTGATCGCACATAACATCCCCGTTTATAAACATTTAAAAAAAATACGTTTAAGGTCCTTATACGAGCCCCAGATGTTTTTTAACGCTTATTTACTATTTCATGCGGGAAATCTTTGTTGATGCTAATTTCCGACCCCTTTAGTAGATATGCTCGCGATAGAATGGCTTGTACATTTGAGAACACCTTAAAAGCCGCAATGATTACCCGCTTCTTGCCACGTTGGTACCGCCCAAACCTGTGAGCACGTTCAAACAGTACTGGCCTTTCAAATTCTAATGTATCCGCTAAGAGTTTATCAATCAATTGCTCACAATGTTCACCCCTTACGTCTTTGAGTCCTTCGAATACCTATTTTATGCCTGCTTCTTGCCTCTAGGTCCAAAGCTTTATATTCGACCAATTTCAACCTGTTTTCATGACTCAAAATGTCTGGTTCAATAGTTTTCACCTTGTAATGAATTGGTATCACCTGGCCAAGTTTGTGATACATGTCCGACATTTTGTTCCGGTTTATGGACATCTCAGAGTATAGGACAGACAACTTTTTGTCAACTGATAAATTCTTATAATCACTTAGGCGTATATCTAAATCGATGCCAGCACTTTGGCTACCAGTACTAACTCTCTCTCTCTTTTGTTACTATGCCTCAAATGTTCCATTCTGTAGCACTAATTGAGTCACATGTTTTGCTTGAGAATTGAAACATCGTCGCCATTTCCACCCTCCACATCGTCTGGAATTCAAAATGTGCTTGCGAAGCCGACAAAACATTTCGCGAGACTTGGCTGGATCCAATGCCCTCCCGATTATATTCCATTCCCGAAAATATCACCCAGACACTTTGTTATTTGCTCAAGACAAAGTTTCAATGTTTATTCAAACAAATGTTTCAAACTCATGTTATAAACAGGCTAAAGGTGCAAAATACAAAATGTTTATTGAATAACTGCCACAGTGACATTGGGTAGCTAATGCTATTTTTGTCCTGATTATTAAAGTAGATTGCACTATTTTATTAAATTAAATTCTGATATACTATTGTTTTCTTATATGTAACAAAATGCTTTTAAAAAAAAGTTAATTTTTGTTTAAAAGTATACATTTTAAGTTAATGAAAAATGTTGAAGTAAATGTTGGTAGTAACAAATGTACATGTACGTATATTTATAATGGTATTACATTGTAGTAGGTTACTTTACCTAATGTTAGTGTGACAGTTTAAGACTGTTACAAGATGAAATTACGTTGAAATTTCTGTTTTAAATGTTTATATAAGTTTGTATCAGATATTCTTTCTATGTTTGAATACCATGCTTGGATAAAAATATCTTTTATTTTTTGTTTGGTAGAGGCTACTAACCGTTTTGGATTTAAGACGTATTGACTTTCCCAAACACCAGAGTATCCAGTGGTACAAATAATGGTTTTGATGTTTTCAAGCCATTGTGATTTAAGTGTACGGTTTAGATTTAATTTTCTTGTAACATAATACATTTTTGAAGATATTTTATTTAAATTATATGTGTTATTGAAGTGGATTAGTCTGGTACAGTATGAAATTATCCTGTTTTGTATATCTACTTTTAATGGTGTAATGCCTAATTGCCTATAAATTGTGTATGACGGAGTAGTTTTTTTTAAATTCAGCATATACTTGTAAACTTTAAATTGTACTCGTTCTAAGACATCGAGATTCCCATAGCCCCATATTTCACATGAGTATAACAGAATAGTATTTAATAGTTTTTTAAAAAAATCAGTTTGGAGGTCATAAGGTAAGTACAATCGTTTTATTTTTCTGATTAATGAAACATAGCTTTATTTGCTTGTTCGGCAATATATTGTTTTGTTCGGGTAAAAAACAGACAGACAGACAGACAGATAGACATTTTATTCAGACTTTTACAACGTAATTTACAATTAAACGATAAAATGAAAAAAAATGGACATAACTTTTTAAACAAAGAATCACACACAAGTTGCACAAATATATATAGGTAATGGAGATGAACAGAATTTATCTTTCAAGATAAGTAATATTAGAACGAATTTTTAATGCATTTTTAACATACAATGATATATTAATTAACTCTGATTTATCAACATTGCTTATAATAACAATTGTAAATATTTCTGTACAGAAGGTTTAACATACATGTAGTATATTTTTTGGATATATTTATGCCTGATTTCAGAATAACAAGGACCTATACAGATATAATAAAAGTGCCATTCCTTATGAGAATGACGCCTTGATATTTATATTCGTCAACAATTTCAAGTCTATCATCACCAAGCTTGAATACACGGTTGTTGTTTATTCTTTGACGGCCTATCTTCATAACAAGAGCAAACCCAAACATCCAAACTAGGTGAAAAAAAACACATTTAACCTGAAGTCACAAAAAGGAGAAAAAAGCAAGCATAAAGCTATTTTAGATAACAATTAGTACAGTGTCTCAGTTGTTGAAACAATCTGACATGTTTTGATACATATCATGTGTTAGAGTTCATTTGTTGTCCATGGTACCCAATGACCAGTTTACACCGAACTAAAAGATTTACATGCTCTTATTAGTCTTGATTACTCCAAGTGATAGTGATAGTGTCTTGTCTTGACAGGAGCAATAGCACAGTTTGTGTTCTCTAGTGTCATGCATGAAATTCACACAGTCTTCCTATTATAATAACTACATAATAAATCAGTTACAGAATAAGAGAACAACATATCCTATTTCAAGTAAACCCCCCTGCCGGGTAGGGGATAGAATATCCCGGTTGTAAGTCCTGCAGATGGGGTAAGACTCATCCGAAAAGGACACACACAATAAGTTTAAAAAACAATTACATAACATACGATACAGGTTATAAAACAAATAAATCATATTTTTCCGCACCTAAAATATAAATACAGCAATACAAATAAAATCTCTAAACAAATTCTATTTTTTTAAATCTATCCTTTCTCATATACTACCATGCTCATTTGTTTGTGTGCCATTTGCACCAGTGGGTAGCACACTGAACGAAGATTATAATTTCATCAGTAACTAATAAATGTATGTTTTTTGTGTTTGTCTTCACCATTTCATGCTCTAATCACTATATTATTACTATATACAAATATACTCAAAACAATATTCGTCTTTACAATATAAGACTGTTACTATTTAAATTCAAAATACATTCTATCATACAACAATATATATCTTATAACCTATTCTTATAATTATATACTTGTTATTTCTGTTGTAATTGTTCATTATCATATTGTACACCATACCATACTATACTTAAATCTTCTGCTGAACAGGATTAGATCTTGATCACAGAAGCCACTTGTTTGCCGTGAGTGGCAACTCGTATGCCGGAAAAAGGGAACCTGTTAGTAGAAAAAGCCCAGGGATCTCCAGCTATCAACACACTGCTTTGGCCCCAATTTCGGATAGACGAGAGGGATAAGTTAGACCCGACTTACCTCAATCGGCTCGGTCGTGCCCAGCTTAGGATTTATCCAAAGCGGCGGCCGATGGGTTAATTGATAAACGGTCATTTTTAATTCAACGTTTGTCAAGTATAATAGTGATATATCCTTGACGTTGGAAATTGGATAGCCATTTCCATTACACGTTCCCTTGTTGGGCTCCATGGTGGGTGAGGAATATTGCTATTGAAATATAATTCAATCAATTATGGCTTCTCAAATTAAAAGACCTAGACCTTCCCCAGTTACCACAGAAGAAACTATTCCAACATTTGTAGTGATACAAAGTATCGATACAAAACCAATAACATCTCAATTTCCTTTTGTCATAGAAAAACAATTGGAGAGTTTTATTGGTCATCCAAAGTTGGCCAAAAAACTACAAAACCAAACACTTCTAGTACAAACTAACACAAACAAATACACAAGCTGAAACACTACTACACATAAAAACATTTTTCAACATAAGAATTAATGTACAATTACATCAAAGACTGAACACATCAAAAAGAATTATCAGAGATCCAATCTTAAAAGATGAAGATGAAATTCTAGAGTACTTAAAGCCTCAGGGGGCATTACATAAAAGAAAATTTAAAACTAGAATTAATGGACCATTGTAAAACACACAGACACACTTAGTCAAAAAAGCAAAACAAACATCATGGCAAAATTACCTATCAAAAATAAACAATAGAACCCCTATGAAAAAAGTATGGGAAATGATAAGAAAAATCAGTGGAAAATCTAAACAAACAAAATACTCTCATATAAAAGTAAATTAATGATAAAGACCAAATAGCTAACATCTTAGGAGAAACTTTTAAGAAAAACTCATCTTCATCTAATTATACAGATAGATTCAATAACATAAGAAATCAAAAAGAAAAAGAAATATAAACTTCGAGTCAAATAACAATGAAAAATACAACTTCCCGCTAACAATAAATGAACTTGAAACTTCTATAAAAGATGAAAATGATTCAGCTGCTGGACCAGATCAAGTACATTATCAACTCCTTAAACACTTACCAATACAATCTCTAGAAACTTCATTGAAATTTTTTAATATAATATGGGAAAAAAATATTTTCCCAAAAAGCTGGAGTGAAGCAATGGTTATTCCAATACCTAAACCGACACAATAATAAGTCATTCTCAATTCACTTACTAACGATAGACTAGGCATCGCTATCGTAACATTCTAAGACAATTAAAGAATCGAAGACGTAATGTTTTTAGGTTTGGTACGTTTTTTCATCATATTCTAGTTAGCTTTGTTTATCTGTGTTCGAATCTGTTTTTAAATTTGTATTGACGCTGAAATGCAAATAAGTTCATACAGATCACCATGCAGGTACGTACGCATATTAACTTATTATACCCGAGATCATTGTGTAATATTCGTCGCGATTAGTATAAAAGCGTAACAAACAATATGGTCAACTTAACGATAATTAAACTGTTGACACGCTTCGTGTATGAATTGATGTGACACATTGTTTGTCACACGACATTTGATTCTCAATCGTCCATTGTTAAATTGACGACTTCGAATAATAGGTGTGAAAATACGCGCATTTGTAACTTTAGGGACCAAATAATGCATTCGGATTACACCAGGTATTCGTAAAATCCGATTCGTATAACCGGGGTTCGTTGTACTTGAAATATATAGAGACGTAATTGGGACCGTAGATTTTATTCGGATAATACCGGGTATTCGGATAATCGGTGTTCGGATAATCGAGGTTTTACTGTAGTAGCAATTTTCTTTGATTTTGAAAAAGCATATGATACTACTTGGAAACATGGAATTATCAAAGACATACATGGTATTGGTGTCAAAGGCAATCTTCCCAATTTTTAAAAATTATTTTTATCAAATAGATCTTTTAAAGTAAAAATGGATACCATATTATATGAAACTTGTGAACAAGAACAAGGAGTACCACAACGTAGCATTCTGTCTCCAACATTATTTAACATAAATATAAACAACATTACAAAATGTCTGGAAAATGATATAAACTGTTCTTTATATGTAAATGATTTTCTAATTTGCTATAGATCTAAAGACATGTCTACCATAGAAATAAATTACAAGAAAATCAAAACAAAGTTGAAAAATGGTCTTCAGAAAATGGTTTTAAATTCTCAAAAACAAAAACAAACGGCATTCATTTTTGCCTAAATCACAAACTTCATCCTGACCCATATTTAAAAATATATGACAGTCAAATTCCAATAATAGAGGAAACCAAATTTTTGGGAGTAATTTTTGACAAAAAACTCACCTTCATACCACACATAAAAGCCCTAAGAACAAAATGTCAAAAATCTCTAAACTTATTAAAAGTTTTATCTAACACAAACTGGGGTGATGACAAAGACACCCTCTTAACACTATATAGATCATTGATAAGATAAAAATTAGACTACGGCTCTATCATAGATGGATCTACACGTAAAAGTTACTTAAACACACTAGATTCCATACATCACCAAAAACTAAGATTAGCTTTCTGTACAATTTTGTTGCTGAAAAAGTACCGAACGTATCCGTAAAATTGCAGAAAATGTATGATCGCCAATTTAAACGCAGGCGTAAGTTACGACGTATGGGAATTCCGTGGAAACCCCCCTGACAACGGTAAATATTCAAAACTAAGATTTTTCTTCAAACTAAGAATGATTTCGACTTTGGGCCGAGAACCTGATATGGAAAGAAAGTCACTTATTTTTTGTACTGTTAATCAGTTTAATTTTCGAAACTTAATTTATATGCGACATATGGCTGCGCTCCGCTTCCAGCCATTTGTAATATATGCCAACACCAGGCTAGAAATACCAGATTAGAAAATTGAGACAGCTTACGAGAGAAACTAAGTACGAGCCAAAACCAAACGAATACGAATATATTCTCATTCCACTAATTTTTTAGAAGAACGCACTGCATCGTGAAGTTTTGGCTGTTACTCATTTGTCGCCAGCTCAGTTGACACAGCGGCACGCTAGGAAACCTGTGCCATTCTCTGAGTTCATGTTCGTTAAGCGAGCGCACGAAGCTCTTCGACTCCCCTGAGCGGAAAGAAACCTCTCATGAAAACTAGCAGAATGTAAAACTGACAAATAGCATTGATCACGTAGAGCTACCAGAATGTACATACCGATCATGTAGATGCCATCACGACGGTTGAGAAAAAAGCAGATGGTATGATCTAATGCACAACTATCAAGTCGTATATAACCGATTTTAACTTCCGCTTCTGACAGTACTCTCAGTGCATTACTTATTTATTGAGTCTGATATAAGAAAAAATGCATGTTTTGACATGCTTTCAGAATTACGATCGGGTACTAGTATGTATATGTGCAATTCAGTTTCAATTAGTAAAAGGATAACCATCTTTGAATTTCGCCACAAAATTTTAGATAAATTAAAGTAAATATGTATTTTACGTGATGAAGCTTTACGTGACGATTTATTAGTTGTTTAAGACTTGGTCGCGATTATTACGGTAATACAATCGGCTAGTTATTGATAAATCTATTCGGAGGACCACAGAAGGTTGATACAGCCAAATGAATATGAATTTCTCTTAAAAATACATGGTGACCAAAGATTGTCTATTTTGTAATGTACATAAAGGGTAAGTGTACTTTTATAACAAATTTGCTTCCATTGTTCAAGATTCTTTCTCTTGGTGATATTCAGTAATAAAGTGCAAGAAAGAGAAATATCAAGTTTGCAAGTCTTTCATATAGATATATATAATTTTATTTCCAGTCATATTTGTTTGCGTGTATGCTGCAAATGAAAGCATTCTTCCGTTAAACATTCTTCACAAACGCATGTTGCATTTCTGCCTCGTGATGCTGTGCATCTTCATTGTCCTTTGTTGCATTTATTGGTGTTACCGTAAAAACAGATATGGTGCATGGAGAAACAACGATCCTTAATCGCACAAGTAAGGTCTAGCGTTTTTAGAAATTATCAAATGAAGATAAACAGAACATCACATTTGGAATAATCAGAATACATGTTTGTAGTTTACGTGACAATTACAATGTAATTGGGTATTCTGAAGTACGCTAAAAGTAATTATTGCTTATATTATTACATTGTAATTCCGTTAGTGTTATGACACAGTTATTTTTCATATTCTAACTGAATGAATATATCAAATATATGATTGGCATCGCTCATATATAAACGCCAAATCGTTGATAAGTATACATAATTTACGTGACTTTTGTCTTTCCATTATCTTAAATAAAAACAATTTTATTTTCATTAATCACAAAATTGCGTGATAAATGATACATAAGTCAAAATAAAGTCATTTCAAGCGAAAAATTATAAAAGTTATTTTATTTCAATACCTTTCTTTATCTCATATCAAAAACAGTTGGATTTGTCGTTTACGTGACAAAGATACCTATACCCATTACATTAACCATGTGTTTTATAATACGAGTTATGGGTATGTAGTTGTTTTACTGTTTCAGTAATAATATGTATGTCTGAACGTATTATACATCAAAAGCAATTGCATGCTTTAAATTATAGAATATAAAACAAGATCAATTAACTGTTCTATGAAAATTATAAATATCTAACGTAAGGACAAACGATGTTTAAAAAAGGAAATATCAGCATATTTGCTTTTTACATTATACATGGTTTTTATTTTGTTGAATACAGGCAGACCAAGTCATATTTGATAGTATTATGAATATTCTATACGTGAAATATAAAAATGTACCGTAAAATACATATACAAAGCATTCAGAGGTTTCAAATTGGTTCAGATTCAAGAAGGTCATTAAAAACGTTGTGCCGTATACAAAGTCATGTCCGTAAAACCTTTACTTTTGAAACGAAAACATAAAAACAACAAAAATCGAATATCTTTTTTCCCACTTTTTTGCCGTCCATTTTGGCCGGTTCATTGAGAATTCGTGTTTAAATGTTCTTGAAATGTTTCATAGATAAGATCATGACTCACAAAAGCAACCAACATACAAAAAGTCAACCCTCTCAAAACACTACCAGTACAAAAAAAAATCTGAATAAAGTATCCTACCATCAACGTTCTTTAATACTCTGCCGTTGTTTTGAACTACAAAGCAGTCAAAACTTTCTTTGTAGGTTGAGGTATTGGGCTGAGTTTTAGCCATTCACTCGCTCGGTGCTCGTGAATTTTGATGCAGACCAAAGTAATACGCTTTTCTACACCAGCCATGCAATTGTTAAAGTTGTTTCTGTTCCATGTACTATTAGTCCTTCGATTTATGTTTCCCCATCTGATCACAATTTAAACGTAGTTCAGCAATTAACATACTGCACGTACATTATGACGATATTTTAAACTTGAAATGTACGTACTGATATTAGTAATTTAGTAAGTATTGTAATATTCTGAGGTAGCGGGATTGTTTAGAATTTTTACGACTGTTTACTGTAAGTGTACGTGTTTACGGTTTTGCATTTAATATTTGAATTTGCATTATTGTAGATATTTGAACTGGCTCCCTCGAAAAGAAACTGTCCATGTGGATTGGAACTTGTGTTCTGGATTAGCGACTGTCAATAAACTATCGTTTTAGATAAACATGATTACTGAGACTAAACAGATTCATTGGCCTAAATACCACTATTCCTCATTTATATTTCATATCACATTACCACTGGTAACCATATAATTATAGTCTCGCACCAAATGGTACTTACTTCGATGGATTTAAGCACCATTCGGTTAACTACATATGTATTACCACAGAAAGCATTAAACGCATTAACAACTCAATGCTCGTTTACAACATATTTTATTTCTACGTCGGTACTAAAACAATACAGTTGTTAACAATTAACTACGGAGAAAAAGCAAATAACAACATGGAACATAATATACACTGTATAGACATATTACAGAAATAATAAATGACCAAAAAACAAAGCATATAACATAACTAAATATCACACAGACAACACGATTTCAATGTGAGCATTTATCTTCATTTTTTACTGCAAATGTTAATGATAGATAGATATATGTTTTATTTTCCTCCAATACAATCTTTCTGAAATGTTTCATCGTATGTGGTATACGCCTGTATGCAATTCATACGGAAACACTAAAGGATTAGTGTCATGTAAATTATAGCCAAACATTGAACAATAATTATGTGAGGAGATAGTTTTATAGAATTGTTCGAGGCCACTCTGTAAAACCCAGAATCTTCCAGACAAACTACACCGTTTCCATTGTCATCAATTGCGTATTCCCATTCAGATAATGTTTTATTTGTTATCGAGTTAAGTAGGGTCTTATAACCTGGGCCGATGTCAATAGAATATTCGGACGGTAACAGGATCACATTATCGCAAAGGTGAAGTTTTGTAATTGTTGCTTGTGAAGTCATTTTGAGCGCGTTATTACGATTGAAGTATATTGAATTGTACACTTGCATTTTTGTTGTTTTTGACCCCGAAAGCTGGGCTTGTAGCTTTACTGTCTCATTGTAAGTCTTCAGAAGCCATGGTTTAGCAATGTATTTATGTACCCTTGAAATGAATGACTTTGGACTGAACGGCGAATGAAACTGCATATACTGATTGACTACAATATCACGTGTTTGCATCAGCACGGCTGTAACTTTATACGAGATATTGCGAATAATCCATGAGTTTGGCCACGGTGACTTTAGATTTTGAATGGAATTGTATAATGCCGAAATGTTGACCGACCTCTCAGAGGAAAGATTAATGACTATATAGTATCCAGCGGTGTACCATTTGTTTCCTGGAAAGACACATTCTTCTTGACTTAGTAATTGACCCAGTGGACATGAAATTGCCCGACATCCTCTCTCTGTCTGAAAATATATGTTTAACTAATGTAGAATGTTGTGTAAACAACGGTAAGATTGCATGGTCATGAATTTATAGAAATTGATTTGCCAGTTGACATCATTTTTACGAAAATGCTGGCACCCGAACAATACGTACCAATGTCAAAAGTTATTACTTAAGGTGTTACATCCCTAATACTGAACTTTTCTGACGTATCTGCTAGATGCTATACAATACTGTTAATACAATTCAAAAGTATTGCCTAATCATCATCATTTCTTTGATAGAAGTTCCATAACGTCTAATTTAGTTTTCTCTTTATCTATTTATTATTGCCCTATTGTGAGATAATAATATTGAGTTCTTTTGGTTCTTTTTGGATATCTTAGAAATATTTACCCACACATGGTAAAGTTAAAAAATAAATAAACATATAAGTAAGTTAAAAATTTCGCTAAATTTTGTTCTTGTGTGAATTCGATATTTTGTATACACGCAAAAACAAAATACTTAATAGATTGCGATAAAAAAGCAAACTAGACATTACGTCTTCACCTGTCAATAAGTAATATGCAAACCTTAGAATTTAAATATCCCCTCTTTAAAGTAGTGATGCTTCAATGAATTTGGTTGTCTTTAAGCAATGTGATATGAAATACATAAAAGACAAAGGGTTGTTTCTCGTTGTTCAAATTACCATTTCCTAGTTGCACGCGGTAATATTGTGTTGCTATGGTGTTATTCAGTATAAGCCGCATTGGTGATGATATGAGTATTTTTGACACTGGTCTATGTTTATTTCAGCCTGGCTACAAATTTATTAATACGTTCACATATAAACACGATGAAAGTGAACAACCTGTCTAATATTTTACCTGCTTTACACTTGTTGTGAGGCACGCAATACGGACTTTTCCAACATAATCAGTTTGGGCGTTGCCATTGAATGTTCCACCAAAGTCATTGCCATCAAAAAGCATCGTAATTGCTACTTCCACTCTTTTGATACCGAACTCATCGTTACTCTTTTCAATACATTCTTCTATGTCCTTTACTCCAAAAGCGGCAGAATTTCTACATATAAAACAAAATATGTTGGCATAATTGCCATTATATGGTGAAATCAGACCACTTTCGCAGAATGCAACAAGTTCTTCTCTAGATAGTGAAAGGGATTCAGGTACGTCGAAAGTGTCAATACACCTTGCTTCGTAATGCTCGCCATGATAGCAAATTTCTGATTTTATTGAAGACGATCTACCTTTGTAAACAAACAACACGTAACAGTGGTCAGGAATAGAACCGTTTTGTAGGCGCGAGCTAAAAGTTGCATCGGGCATAGTGTTGCAAGAAACATAAGCCCTCCATAACTCGCCATCAGCGATATTATGCTCGTCTGCATAAACACTATTCTTATAAATCTTGCCAGACGTTTTTGAATATACCGGATACATGCTTCCCCAAGGCGCAACTTTTACTTCTCCGCAAGTTGTAACATTTATGTTATCCGTTCCATAGGAAATTATATCTTTCGCAGTGGATGATATCATGTTATACGGCTGATACACATGGTAGGCGAATGCTTCATATTGCTGGTTTGCAATTGGATAAATACATTCACTGTGGTAGCGTGAGGATAATCGAATGTCGTCGACTGTATCATTGTCCTTGTTTGGGAAACAGCAATTGCCGTTCATTTCACAATCCGCAGAGCAAGAGCATGCTGAAATGACAGGAACTCAACTTTCGAAATATAATTTTTGATTTTGTATCATTTAAAAAAACGTTATCTCTAAGTCGTATGCATACGGAAACGAAATATAGCTTATTATGCACATATCTATTTTAGTGTGAGTAGAAATAGTATCAACATTTTAATACAAATATAACCGTTATGTGTAAATTCGAAAATGTGAATTTAAATCATATTGAGAGATTGCATCCCGATATTTGATGTAAATTATACTGTTAGAACGAAATACCTCCACAGCACGACGGTAGATTATTATCAGGGTCAATGATATCATTCAAACATACACCTGATCCTGGACAGATTTCTTGGAGATAATTTGGAATTCTTTCTCGTATACTTGTGTGTTGATCATTTGACGATACAAAACTGGTCAGGACCACATATGAGATGATAGAGATGGAATGCAGCATAGTGGTAGAACTATAAAATAAAAAACTGTACAATACGTATCTACTTATACACTTTGACATCTGGACACATTTGCCAGAATGATTTGAACAATGACTAAGAGTTCAAAATAGCGATGTGAAAGATTTTACTGCACCAGTGCATCACGAACCTCAATTTATTTGATAACCAAGTCTATGAAGTTTGGAATTTGATGCAGATTTTAGATACACTATGTTCGAATCATTGTATGCAATGTTAACATACATGGAATATCAATCGTCGTACAAATGTTTATTCACTTTTAAACCATTCCTGTGACGTCATCCTTTTGTTCTCACTGTCCAATAATTTTACGATTGGATAGCTCTCAATGGACAGCGGTCCGTTATTTTTTGTAATATTGGAGTGTAGTCGACATATTGGACTGCAACTCAAATTTGGTCACTGACAACGACGCATGCGTAAGACTATCAAATGCTTTAATGATATGAAAATAAATATATCTTACGAGTCTTGTCGAGGATTTGTATATATGTGTATAAGTCCATGTTTTTCTAAGATTTTAATGAAAGTGCAGCAGTGCTGTAATCATAGTACTCGTATTTATAACCAGGCTGTACTATTAACAGCCCGATTAGCTCAGTTTACAGAGCATCTGACTTGCAAGAAGGATAAATCAATTTGAATAAAAAAGTAGGAGGAATGTAGCAGTACTGCACATTGTACTTGTATTTAAGAATTGGCTGTAATATTAATAACCCGATTAGCTCAGTTGGTAGAGCATCTGACTTGCAAGCAGGAGGTTGCGGGTTCTAGCACCGCACCGGTTGCATTATATTCACCCTATTGCAACACAAATGTATATGAATAATCAATTGATCCAATTTCACAACACTCAACATGAACACATTTTCAATACAATTCATACCTTGAAATATAACAAATCAAATCAAACAAAAGTGTTACACAGAAATCCTACATAAACAGTTTTTCCTATTCACATCTTCCACATTGTTCGACGCTGTTTTACAAACCCATTCCCAACAAATGAATACGTAGGAATGACACAGTACAGCTTGAGTCGATGCGAACAGGTTTGAATAAAATGTACATTCCTCGTGCTACCCGAGCAGTGTGGTTGAAAGAGTTGATTTAAAGATACCTACCGTAATGGCTTTTAAGCAGTTAAATTCACACGCTACTTTATCAACAAACTCCCCATTTTACACAACTGTAATTTTAATATGACTTGATTCTGAGATAATTGAGTTTAAGAGTTATATCTAATATATCTAAGACAGAATAAAGTTTTGTTTGTTATTATATAAAACATTTATTTTCCCTTTATACTTTAATTACATTACGAATTTTCCAAAAAGTACACTTTACAACACATGCTACAAATGACGTCCGTTCTGGGCAATGACGACGTCAAGAGTGTGTTAATCACTCCGACGCACTTGTCTCTGTTAATTATCAGCATGTAATTGCTTTCAATATAAAAATCAGATTTCTCCGATCCCAAACATCTGCAATTTATCTTGTTAACCTGTGTATTGAGGTGGAAATCTGCCTCGTCCGAGAACCAAATGTTATCTACAATATGCATATTTGCTATCATCAAATTAGCAAATGACACTCTACTTGCAATGTTTGTAGGTTTATAATGCTGCATGATAGAAATCATATAAGGCTTCAGTTTTAAATCATATTTTAACATTTTGTAGACATTTGTACAGCTTACAGAGTTGTTGATGTTAACTAATACTTTACATACAGACTCCTGCGGAGTTTCTTCGATGGTTGCCTTCACCTGTTCTATTCTCAACAATTCTCACTGATTTTGGTCGAGTCTTTCCTCTTCTATGGACCCTATGTCTTGAAACTTGTGTAAAATTCTTTATTTGTTTCTTGCTCATCTTCCCCAACTAAGGATACTTCCTGTCATAGTTCTGATGACATTATAAGTGAATTTTTTTATAATAAAATTTAACAACTTCAGAACATTTTTCCTTAGACGACAACATCGGGCAAAACTGCCCACAGGAAATGGCATCGTCAATAACGTTATGACGTCACCGTATTTCCGTATTTGTATGCATGTTGAAATATTTCATCCATCTGCTTTAAGGTATCTAGCGCGGACGTCAGGTTGAATCAAGTTTCATCAATTCAGGGCGGGTGATCACGTGACTTCGTTTACGGTAACATTGTGTCATCCGTAATGGCGGCGCCCTCGACTTAAAAGGTATTTACTCTTTTCCACTATACTTGTCAGTATTTAAATTATTATATATATATATACCATGTTCCAGGCAAAAGTGAGCCGATTCAAGCGGTACATAACTTTCCAGTGCAGCTTTTGTACTTTTCCAGTTATGCTTGCAGAGATTTTCGCAAGCTAAAATTTGTTGGTGAAAATATGTTGCAACAATGGGTCACAAAGTATTATTTTGTCCATCAAGCATTTAAACGTGCATCTGATTAATTAGATGAAACATGCACCGCGTTGGTCGATTTTGCTCCATTTGCAATCTCAATATTTATATGTATCTTTTTTATTGCGTGCTGACGGAAAATGTGAGAATGGTAACATTGTGTCACAACATTTCATGGTAACATTTGGTAACAAAATAAAAACCGGTAACATTGTTTCTCATAGCTAAGCCAGAGCTGATGACATCTTGTGGATAAATACCTTTTGTCAGTTGTGACAAGGTTGTACCGGAATTAAGAACTGAGGAATCTTTTTCCTGGTCTTTCCAATACAGTAACAAGCACATTAATTAAGAAAAGGCAATATATTGGCTATTTAAATACTGACAAGTATAGTGAAAAAAGAGTAAATACCTTTTAAGTCGAGGGCGCCGCCATTACAGATGACAAAATGTTACCGTAAACAAAGTCACGTGATCACCCACACTGCAATTTATTGATTTAAAAACTAAACAATAATTATATACTAAAATAAACCCATTGTGCATTGCAAGTGATTTTAAACAAATATTACATTTGATTGGTCTCCTATAAACCAATATCGCACGTAATTTACAATTGTGTGAACAACGATAACTACTCTGTATATAATGATATATTACAACAAGTAGCCTTAAAATGACTATTAATGTTTTAAGCAGGGAACAATGCCTCAGTTTTTTTTATAAAGTACTCCGTTCGTTAGATATTTGACTTTAAAGAAATTCCGTACCCAGAACCCCGCTGTTTATTACGTAATACTCCATAGATAAAAAATGGAAACAAATATCAACATTCTGAGACACGGTTCCCTAGATTAACATTTCCGCTACAAAATACCGAAAACCGCTTTGAAATCCGTCATCAAAGAAGACGGCAATGTTAATTCGAAAATGACACCTACTGTGTTTTTTTAAGCTGAGCAGTTAACAATTAAAGTGTCTGATCATTATCGTCTCATGAAATCAACGAATTTGACGCACCCCATTAAATTTTGATAACCAATCAAGATCGCGTATGTTTACGGTTCAATAATTGAAACCACACCCAGGTTTGGTGTCTAGTAAGAGATTTTGTAACAGATTTTTGTCATTAAAGGGGCATGCCCAAGAACTGCTGTATCTTTTTTTTTCGTACACCAAAAATGCGTTTGACGCTTGTAAAACCAATTATTACCGAAAAGTCAAAGAAGAATGTGCGTTCAAAAATGACCCTATAACGCGCGAGAAGGTATTTGTATGTCGGTTTGAATAAAAGGCTGTAAGCCTTTTATTGACGACAACGATATGTCAGATACGTCTGAGAGTTTAACTGAGCATGTGCGCTACCTTTCAAGTGAACATAACATGGGCAATACTTACCATGTCAGTTTGTTGACATTCTTTCAGCGAAGTTTTCGGTTTTGACAGATTCCGAAAGGGTGGAGTTGTGAAAATGACGAATAATTTCTGAGGCCGAAATTGGCAGGTTAGGTAAATATTGAAATGTGTTTTTTTAGTAAACTAGCGTGATATTTTGTAAATATTTTGCAGGGCTTTCATTAATTGATTTGGGCATTAAAATGATACCAATTTGATTGCTATTCGAGACGCTTCAGTTCCAGGGCATGCCCCTTTAATGAATTAATAGTATCATATCGTACCAATACAATGCACATTACGTTAGAGATGTTTAACGCTGATAAGGTAAAGTCGATAAAGGGGTGCAGTATTTGTCGCAATAAAACACCATTTTTGAGCGGTCGGTTAGAATTTTTTGTTGTATGATATTTAATCTTTGTAAATAACGTAAAATATCATTTTACGTTATTTTAGCGATTTTATCCAAGCCAGATACGTTAATATGACGTATGAAAAGTTACAACACGTTTTAAAATGATCAAACTATGTTACTTTGTAATGGGGACGGGTATGATGAAACACCCTGTACATGTATTTATCTGGTCATAATAATGCAAGAAAAATGAATCACTAACTACGTTTTCGAAGCCAATAGCCTTCTTTAGTAACTTTTAGTGAGCAAAGTGTATTATCAAAAAATAGGAAGGAAAATCAATAAGAATTACTTAATTTTCATAGGGAACTAGAGTGATTAAGCCGACGGCTACCTTTAAGAATGATAAATTGTCATGGTCAATGAATTTTGTAATCCTTTCAAAATGATTTAAGTTACACTAAAACCTGATTTTGTACAAATACAGTATAATTTTTAAATACATGTGTTGACATTAACAATTCATACCTTGTCACCAAACATGTCAGAATTATCAAATTTCAGAATCACAAGGTAAAAGTCTTTAATCTTTTCTTGTAAAAATATTTCAAATCTAAGACATTTTGTGAATTAATATGTCTTATTATATAAACTTGTTTTGTAGTAACTATTTGAAATGGGTGTACCATATTTGCATTAATTTTCGTCTTGAAAATTAAATTGTTAAATCATTTCAGCATGATATTATAACTAATTTCTAGAAGAGGTTTGCACAAGATCAGCATTGGATATGTTGTTGCATACAATAATTATTCAGTAAATTGTATTGTTGTTTACAATTTCACTTCATACTATTGCAGTTTCGATTGTATTATTAATGCTGAATTCCTCAGCTTCATCAGTTTTTTTATACAATTCGCTAGTCTGATTATTTCACTATTTAGGCAGGCTAAGGATGTTTTAACTGGATATAACCGTCGTACCGATAGCCAGTGTCACTCAAATACGTTTTCCGCTTCAACGGCGGAGGAAATACCCAGGCGTACACTTGGGTAGAATCACTGGCCTTCCGTTAGCTAATTGGACGACTTTTTCCTATATGAGATTAACAATGGAAGAAACGAGTAGTAATAGTCACAGATCATAACCAGCGAACCACGAAGGCATCCTTTAGCTTGTTAAGTTTCGGGTTTTATGATTATAAATTATCATCATCGGCACTATGAACAAACTTGCTATTAAATAAATAGCTTATTTCATATCGGTGTAAATATTATTCATAATATCATTTTGACATCGTATACTGTTTACAACGGTATCAGCAAAGACAGGCGCCATTTTTAAACATACCACGTAAAAATTTGATTTCAGCTTTCTTATAGTTATAGTTTTCTTGTTCTATACTCTCGTGAACAAAACGAAAGACTGGTACAATTCATGCATGGTTATGTCTCTCTATATCATATCTTTCTTCAGTTTGGAAGTGTGATACTTTATTGAAAGGTCACTACAAACACTTATATAATGATATGGTATTCGTCAATAGAGAATCAAAATCAATAAAATCTCATAATAACTTACGTTTTAAACTTACAAAAAAATATTGAACTGTTTACGAAAAATAATGAACAAGAAATACTCACCTTAATACCAACTCTTCAACGATAAGGACCCATCTCAGCATCAATTTCAATGATTCCAAGCTGTTTGTGTACGAGATATTCAGCGTAAGCTTATATATAATGATGCCTATTGGTTACTTAGTTTAGTCCTGTAATATCATTGGAAATGTTTTGTCCAATGAAATACATTTAACCATCTTGTTTGGTTGTTTCTGATGTATGTGGCATTCCAATTACCCTGCTGACCTTTTAACACTATTTGTGAACTTTTCATCACCTCTAAATCACTTTTAGTAGATATATTCTAATGGTTAGCTCCCTATAGTGGTATAATACGTTATAAACAACGACTACGGTCATTGACAATGTAAGACTTGTAATTGAACTATTTTATTATCTATATCCGTTGATTAAGTTGAACATACATCGATGTCTACATGCATCAATCATTGTATAGTTCCTTAATGATAGTTATTTATATATATGTTTGATTATATTCACAGTACTAAGTTCATGATAAAATAATATGTAATGAGGTTAGGCTTTGAAAAAGTAAGAAAGCGACTCACTTGGTCGTTGTTTCTTTGTGATTGGGAGAGGGAGGTGAGTAGAGTAGTTGGGATAGAACGAAATGTATCATGTGACGAAAAGAAATTGTGCGAACATTATATGATCAGACAGTATGCTAACATTAAAAAATAAAGATATAGTATATGTGCAATAAATGTGAAACGTGTTTGCTTGGGTCTAACGTAATCAATATTTCCAAAGAAAAACAATGGAAAATAATTTCAAATTTATCATTAACTAGCGCGTGAAAACGACTGATCTTATAAGGTATTGCAAAAATGCACTCCAAATGGAATCAATATGCTTTTGATAATATCTCTAATCAAAGAATAAAGTTACCAAATCAAGAAACTTCATTTGTGAGTTAGACAACTAAGATATCTGGATCACCTCCTGTATTAGAATCACCAATCCGTGTGTAAAGTTCTGTACAATCTGTATTCATGAGACTTCTGATTTTTTCCCGCAAGTATAAGTTGTCTGGTAAACATTACAGTCCATACGTCTTCTATGGGTTTTCTTTAAAAATATGTTTTAATCATAATAACTACGATTTGTTGAATTGATCATTGTCGTCGGGATCTAGTAGGTTTGAACTATTTTGAAGATAATATCACATTTCAGAACCTGTCACATTTGAGAATTTATAAGTTTATTCCCTATCTCTTTTTTTGTATTTTTTACGGCTGGCTCTAAGAGAAAAATATGACCTTTGACAGTCAATTACTTCACAGAGTGCCTCGAAATTCAATCAAAATCACTCCTCATAAAATGGGACCTTGACACAGGCCGTTTTTTGCAAAGTGAACTCACCCCTTTGTCGCTAAATGCTTTTGTCACTGCAATGTAATGAGAAGAAAATGCCTGACTAGCACTTTCTCCGACAATTAACACCATGTCAAATCGATTCCGAAATGTTTGTATTGTACAAGATACATTTGCTTACAGAATGTGGACTACAGTCAAACCTGTAGTGGTGTCCACCTCGAAATAAAAGCCACCCTGTGAATAAAGGCTATTACTTAGAAATTGTCAATGAACTTTTCAGAACCAAATTAGCTCCAAATAAAGGCCATCTGTCAATAAAGACCATATTTTGTCTTTTCCAAGAGTGAATTTGTTCACAGGTTTGACTGTATTTGTTATTTTGTTTTTATCTTAAGAAAATATTACGCCTAATTGTAAACTTTGTATCACCTCTAAATCAAAATCATGTTCAAATTGACATTTATTTAATTTTGTACACCTATACTCTATATCCATTGAATAGTGTCACTCGTATATATAATTTATAATATATATAACGTTACTGAAAATGAAAGACTTGTTATTATGATATATTATTGTCATTATATTAAGTAATATTCGTACGTCAAATTTCTTGAAGTTCCTTAATGAGCGTGTAAACTATTTTATAAACATACAGTCGAAACTCATTATAGCGTACATCGAAATCCCTCTTATATCGAAGTAAAGATAAAGTCCCGATTTTTATAGCGAACTTCGATATAACGAGTTTCGACTGTATTTTGGTTTCGTAATCAAGCTGTTTTTATGATATATTAGTTGTTATTATATTGCTAACTCGTAATTCAAAGCCTTGAAAAATAATCTGTTTTTTTTTCTTGAGTGTCTTAGAGGTGTATATACATCAAAATAATAACTAAGCATTATTTCCAATGGCGATAAACAACAATTAATGTACAAACGAAAAGTATAGGTTATCAATGTTCTATTGTAAAATTGTGGATTGAGATTTTGTCAATGCTATATTGCAACCAAACTTGTTATAACCAGACTTGTAATAACATTTTCAAGTTGAAGATTTTACTTTTGCACTCATTAACTTACCGATGTGTTCCGCCACGTTAATTAGCACGTGCTGGCGTAATTAATGACACTAGCGCTTGAAATGACCTTCATTTTTTCATAGTCTATATACCATCTATCCTTACAGTCAAACATTTTTGGTTTTTATTACAAGTTTGGTTGAAACATACCCGCTGGTTGCGAGAGTTTTAGATTTGGGTAAAATATTTTCCGTTCAAAATGGGTCATGTGACATATCATTTTGTTCGTCTTTTTGAGACGACTGAGAAAATGTGTAGATATGTTTTTCTGACGTCATTTTTATGTGATCTGGGTCGTATTCTTGTTTGCAACATATAACGTAGGAAATAAACTTTCAGTCATTTCACTCTGTAACACAAGTTTCGGGTGAGATAAGCATGCTAGAATACATTCTATAGCTTGATATATCATTAAACATGACAGACTTTAAAAATGAACAAGATCTGAGGAATTGTTTTTGAGAATTTCACGATTTTCCCAATACCCCCTGATTGCGAGATTTTTAGATTTAGGTAAAATATGTTTTCGTTTAAAACGGGTCAGACGAAATATCATTTTGTTCGACTTTTTTAGACGTCTATAAATGAATTTCATGCGCACAAGGAAGAATATAACACCCGCTGTTGCTTGGTTTTGGATGTTTTTGGCCCGCTATTCGAAATGGTGGAAGAGTATAAAGTGTTTCCCCTGTCCGACCGTGCGTCTGTGTGTCCATACAACACTAGAGGGTGGTTGTGTGGTTTGGGCTGGTACATTTTGGCATTGTGAATTTCAATTACGTACAGACAAGACTTGTGGAGATAATTTCGACTTGTGGGGATAAAAACACAAAAAAGATCATAGGGTGCACCCCACAACAAACCTCTCACGAGTTCGTCCGTCCGTTCAAATTTTGGTTTCCGAGTGACAACTCGAGAAATAATTCAAGGATTGGTTTCATATTTTACATGAAGGAATATAATAATAAAATAAAGGTGGAGCTCTATTTCACTTTAAATCCAAACATTTTCACGGGAGTTATGGTCCCTGTTTTGACTTAGCTCTCGGGGAGGCATTCGTGTCATCCGGACACACTTCTAGTTTAAATGAGAACTGAAATGGTGAACTTTCAGTTGTATTTGCAGGGATTAGACTGATGCGTTGTCAAATATTATTTATTTGTACGCATTTTATTTCAAGCACTGTGATGAACGATTCTTGGACATAATATTAGCTTTCGACTTAGATGGCATTTTTATATTCATGTTCACTTTTCAAATTAAGGTTACGCACGTGAGTATGTGCGTATCGCTGATGTTATAACTTATTGACACTCTGACATTTCTTAAACTTCTTTTTAAGACCGTGAACACATTTTCTTTTCAAAATAAAGCTTTTTGACATTTCTTTTTTAATAGATCGTACGTGCGTTTAATAGCCTATAACATATTTTTCATGATAAAACTTGAAAAAAATAAAGCTAATAGATGTTAAAATGCTTTTCGAGTTTTCGTATTTATTAACTCTTCTTCTCCGATTCTTACTGTGAAATCGTATTGTTCAAACGATAATAATTTGATTGTTACCAGCATTAATTATGAAAGGTACGGTTTGGTTGTCCAACATACATAGGAGTGCGAATAAAGGAATTGAATGTGTAGTTTGAGCTACTCAAAAACGCATTTATCATGAGCCAATGTTCACATTGTTTAAAACATGTTTTCAGGTAAGATATATATATCAATTAGTGAATATTTTCTGAAAGATGAGAGCGTCATCTCTAATTTGGTATATAATTTAAAAAATTGGCTGAGCATTAAAATATAAATCTCTATATATTATATCATATGTATAAAATCAATTGTATATTCCTTATTTACATAGCTAGGGTCGGTGAATACACTTTACCCGTGTAGACTGTGTCGCGGTCTTTACACATTTGGACAAGAACAGTTGATAAGAAATTCGTAACTTTTGTCGTAAGTGTCTTCATAAGAAAGAATCCTACGTAAGATACGAATATATTGATGTAACGATGACTATAATTCGATCAATCAATAAAAATAACTAACCTTAACAATGAACAATATCTGAAGTAATTTTTGATAACGAAAATTTTAAGATTTTCATAATACACCCTGGTTGCGAGATTTTTAGATTTGGTTAAAATATATTTTCGTTTAATATGTAAGATTACCTACGAAGACTCTTATGACAGTTGTTACGAAATTCTTAAACCGTTCCATCAACTGTTCTTAACTAAAGATGTAAATACTGCGACACAGTTTACACAGGTAAAGGCCTCGTTTCATCAATATATTCTTATCTTTCGTAAGATTCTTTCCTACGAAGACACTTACGATAAAAGTTACGAAATTCTTAAACCGTTTTATTAACCGTTCTTATCTAAATATGTAAAGATCGCGACACAGTCTACACGGGTAAAGCACAGACGCTTGTTTAGAAAAAAATTACCCCACCCACCACGTTCGCTCTTATGACTACCAATGTATACATACATAGAAGATAACAAGGTCTAAACGAAAGCAGAACATATTTTTGGGGTTTTTCAAACAAATATTGCACTTGCGTCATAATTTCTGGCTTCTATGCACAATTACATCTTTTTTAATTCTATCGACGCCGCTCTCACACTCAAACTTGCAAATACAAGTGTAAATTCCGACGATTTCCAATTATTTTGTATCGGGGGCTGCTGCGATCGAGAAAATGCTATTTTTAGACATTTTAAAGCATTTCCGCCTGACCTACGGTCACGTATATGGCCAATATCCACACAGAGTTGTCGTTCCTGTGCAATATACACATACATCAGTTTGGTACCCAAATCGAATTTTAGTTTCGGACAGTCTTTTGTGCAATATGTGGAATTCAAAGCATTGTGCGTCTTGGTAAGTATTTTATAAAATTCTTTAGTTACTTATTAAATTTAAATACCTATAAATATTAATTACGAGTTATATTAGTAATAAAATTAAACAGGTTGGTGTCATATACACATTGTTTTGTTCATATGTTATTTAAAGAAAAAAACTACACTTCAATCGAGAAGTTGTGTTTTACCATAAATTAATTTTACTTAGTTAGGGGGATATGTTAATAATTAAGGTTCCACTATAAAGTCTGTCATCGCTGGTGTGACAATCATCTTTTATTGACATTAATTGCAATTAATTTTATTTTTGCAGTTATTTCCTTTCATATTATGTTCTTTTTGTTTCTCTATTATTGCTTAACGATTTGGACTACCGGTTTAAATAGATTATCTTAACAGTATATGCATCAACATATATATTTTTTACATTTCAATTATTACTTGTTATTTAAAAGAGTCTATGAACATTTGTTAAAGTGTCTGGACAAATTTACTGTTACATAGTATTAGTGCGTGTGACAGTGAGTCATTTGTGGAATTTATGAATTAGTGTTGTATTATTCAATGTAACATTGTCTGATTCGTGTTTAGAGTGGAGAAACTGGGCGTCCCAGGCAGTACAGATCGAGTATCTTGTGACGTCTGTGATATGTGGCAATACAGATCACGCAACACCGGTGATTAAGTGTTTTTTTTTATTTCGGTTTATATATTATTATATATAATGTCTATATTTACTACTTATTCTTGATACTAAATATAGTGGCTCACTTTATATTGGACATGTTACTACATTATTTAATCTGCACTATACGTTGTGTTGTGTGCAACTCCCATCGTTCTGCAAGGTCAATGTCACACGTATGCTTAAAAGTAATAATTTTGGTATTTTTGGTGTGTTCGCTCTGTAAATTTGCCATTCATTAAACGATTCTTACATAAGTCAATACATTTGTTCAAAATGTCATCATTTAGTTATTTTTGCATTGCCAGCTTTCAGAGCTTATCAGTTGGCTTATCGGGAAAGTTGTCCACCTTGAAAATCGACTTTTTTGCGATATCGATGACATGACGGTGACAGGTGCTCTATATAGAGTTATAGAGGAAGTATTTATTTAACTTGTAATAACTTTATTAATAATAAAGGCACAACATTTTCCCTGTTATGTGCACAATTTTGCATCTTTCTTCTTTATAATGATATAAATTTTAATTATGTAATACATTATCTTCTTGCTTCCCTGATCGTTACAAAATTGTCCCTGTCGGTCTAGATTTTTTATATGAACAAAGAAGGAAATTTCTAAAATTAAGCAAAAGTGGGAATTTCAAACACCTAGAAAGACATTTTGTAATATAAGCACAACATTTTCCCTGTTATGTGCACAATTTTACATCTTATTTCTTTATAATGATATAAATTTCAATTATGTTGTATTTTATCTTCTTGCTTCCCTGATCGTTACAAAATTATCCCTGTCGGTCAAAATTTATAAAAACATTGTGTATTAACATACAAAAAATTCCTAAAACTATGCAAGATGGCGGAATTCAAGCACCGAGAAAGTCATTTTGCAATATAAGTACAATATTTTCCCAGCTATGTGCACAATTTTGCATCTTTCTTCTTTATAATGATATAAATTTCAATTATGTTGTATTTTATCTTCTTGATTCCCTGATCGTTACAAAATTATCCTTGTCGGTCTAGATTTTTAAAAACATACAAGGAAATTCCTAAAACTGGGCAAGATGGCGGAATTCAAGCACCGAGAAAGTCATTTTGCAATATACATTTAAGTACAATATTTTCCCAGTTATGTGCACCAGATTATAAATACATTGTGAATTAACATACAAAGAAATTTCTATAACTAGACATAATAGCGGATATTCAAACACCACGAAAGCCATGTTGTAATTTTAGCATCACATTTTCCCAGTTACGTGCACAAGCTAGATTCTTTGCTGATTCATATTGAATATTAATGTATTAATATTTCTAACATTTTCTTGCTTCCATGTGCGATCTGAATTGACCAGTTTTGGAAACGTGTTGTTTCTCATAATAAGGTACCTACATGATATTTATAGTTATTTGTATATTCTCGTAACCAGGTAGCATGGCTTTAGAGATAAAATCAGTATGCGAATATATACAGTATAAGTATAGCTTAGATGTTAGTGTCAGATTGTGAATCAACATTTTTACTGTTTAATACAATGAAACTACTAATTCAAGCCAAGGACTTATGTATGTATATAAGTCCTTGTTCAAGCGTAATTTATCATTTTTTCAATTTATAACTAAAGATCATTAATCTTGATTAAGATGTATTTTGTTCATTTTGTGATCTTTAAAAACATAATTCCTGGGACCAATATACACATATAGATAATTTTAACAAAACAAAGTGCGAAAAGATAAGCATCAGAATTAAAGTATAGAAACATAATGAATGGCTTTAAATTAGCTGTTGAGCACAACCCTGTCATAAAAATATAAAATAATTACATTTGTTTCCATATAGTAAGATGGATCAACATTTATAGATGAATGCAGATTATATACTCGATAAACTATAAACTAGTTATTTAACACAAGCGAATTCAGCCCCCCCCCCCCCCAACCTCCTAAAGAAATGAAAAATCATTCAATGAAATAGCATACTTTCCAAAATATTATGCCCCTGAAATCCTGGATCTGACGCTGTTTAAAGTAACATTTGTCGATAAAAATCAGAATAAATGAAACAGAATGGATTTTACAATCTATTTATCTACATATTAACAAAATTAGAATTAACTAAATTTTCACCTTGTCAAAGAAAACTTGTTATTAGCAGAATAAATATAATAAAGCGTACATCAATGGTTATTTTATTATAAATTACAGAGACGTATAATACAATTTGTATAATTTGTATTATACGTCTCTGTAAATTATTAGCAGAATAAATATAATAAAGCGTACATCAATGGTTATTTTATTATAAAACATGTTAAGCTTGGCTGTAGTTACCCAACAACTAACAAATAAGTATAAGTCAAGTTCTTCATGATATCACTTTCTGTCATTGTTTTACTGTATTTGATGAACCACTGATAAGATCATGCCTGCGGGTGCAGTGCGCGTCTTGCTTAATGAACCGTGATTCTACTGATTTCAGTGCTATCTAGGGTCTTAAATGGTTTATCTAGGGTCCTTATCTAAGGGACATAATCGAAATTTGATCACAAGCTTCCCTTCGACCGAAAATCAAGGGAGGCTACTTTGTAAATTAGGCCTTGAAAGCTGGCAATGTGGCGTGTCCGTTTTGTAACTTTGCTATTCTTATAAATATTTGATATTATTACATAACATGCATTATACGCTGTGTTGCGCGCAACTCTCATTGCTCTAACTCCGACGTCAATGTCATAAGTAGGGTTAAAAGATAATAATTTTTGTGTTTTGGGCGTGTCCGCTCTGCAACTTCGTAATTCATTCAAATATTTTTACATAAATAAATACATGCGTTAACTGTCATTATACAAAATGTCGCGCTTAACTCCAAAGGTGAAGGTCACACTTTGAGGTTACAGGCAAAGCATGGATATTTTATCTTATGTGTGTGTGTGTGGGGGGGGGGGGGTATTTGTCAATCCTGTGACAAAACAAAAATAACTTTTATTTTTTCTTCAATTTAATTACACATGTATATACAATGAAATTGAATGATATGAATGATATATTTTTTTGTAATATAATTTTATTTCCTCCACACAGGTTACAAGAAATATACGAATTCACATCTTCAATTAAGCAGTACTCTTCTGCTATAAAAAAAAGAAGAAATGTTTTATGTAGGCATGTCCGAAAAAGATCTCTGCCTTCTCAAAAACAGTAAAAATGTCACTGATATAATACCATCCCCCTATTTTGTCAGTTCTCAATGTAATGATGAAGTGCATGTTTCAATGTTACTAAAAATAGTGAAATATTAGAAAGAAAAGGAGAAAAATACTTACAAATGTGTATATTAAAGTCCAAAACATCTTGTAAAAATTACAAATAATAAAATACTTACAAATGTGAAATATTTAAATGTCCTACACCCCCGAAATTCAGCCGACACACCGTTTCAACACAACACCAATATGTCCAGGTAATCGGCCCCTTACACTGCGTTATCGTAGTTACGAAATGCAGGGAACAAGACAAACCGCGGTACGCGCTAATAGTCTAGTTGTCGCCTGCTTACGTTTTTGTGACAAATGTTCGATCGCAACAGCCCCCACAGTGCAAAACGTGAAAAAGTTGGAATTCTACGATATTCAGTTTAGTAGAATGTGGAAAGCGTGTCAGTTAATAAAGAAAAGCTGATTTAAATAAGCAAAACAGGATTCCAATGTAAGTTTACCTTTCGTTTGTAAATAAAACCCAAAAATGTGTTCTGCTTTCGTTTAGAGCTTGTTATCTTCTATGTATGTATACATTGGTAGTCATAAGAGCGAACGTGGTGGG
Organism: Lutraria lutraria; assembly: GCA_964023205.1. Classification (NCBI taxonomy): domain Eukaryota; kingdom Metazoa; phylum Mollusca; class Bivalvia; order Venerida; family Mactridae; genus Lutraria; species Lutraria lutraria. The sequence goes on along the minus strand of OZ026845.1, from coordinate 22,756,831 downwards.
TGGGGTAATTTTTTTCTAAACAAGCGTCTGTGGGGTAAAGCGTATTCACCGGCCCTAGCTATGTAAATAAGAAATATACAACTGATTCTATACAAATGTTACATAGAGAGTTTTATTATATTTCTCAACCGATTTTTGTAAATTATATACCAAATTAAAGATGAAGCTCTCATCTTTCAGAAAATGTAAACTATCCGATATATCTTAACTGAAAATTTGTTTTTAAACAATGTGAACATTGGCTCATGATAAATGTGTTTTTGAGTCGCTTAAACTTGCACATACAATTACTTCGCACGCCTATGTATGTTGTGCTCGTCAGATAAAATTATTATCGTTTGACCAGTAAGATTCCACAGCAAGATTCGGAGAAAACAGTTAATAAATACGAAAACTCCAAATGTATTTCAATATCTATTAGCTTTATTTTTCAATTTTTATCATGAACAATATGTATTATGGCTATTAAACGCGCATACGATCGGTTAAAGAGAAATGCAAAAAAGGTTTCTTTTCAAGATTTGTTCACGGTCTTAAAATAAGTTTTAAAAATATCAGGTTGTCAACAGGTTATAACATCAGCCTAACGTTAATTTGAAAAGTGAACAATATAAAAATGCCATCTAAGTCGTAAGCTAATATTATGTCTAACAATCGTTATCACGGTGTTTGAAATAAATGCATTCAAATAAATAATATTTGACAGTGCCTCTACTCCCTGCAAATACAACTGAAAATTCACCATTTGAGTTCTAATTTAAACTAGAAATGTGTCCGGAGGACACGAATGCCTCCCCGAGAGCTAGGCTATGTAAAAAAGGGACCATAACTGCTGAGAAAATGTTTGGATTTTAAGTGAAATCGATCTTGACCTGCATTTTATTATTATACTCATTCATGTAAAATATGAAACCAACCCTTGAAATATTTCTCGAGTTATTGCACGGAATCCAAAATTTGAACGGACAAAAATTGTAAAGTATTTGATATATATGTTTTTGAACAATGTGAAAATTGGGTCATGATAAATGTGTGTTTGAGTCGCTCACACTTTCACATAAAATTCCCTTTTTGTACGCTTGTGTATGTTGGACAATCCAACTGTATCTTTCATAATCAATGCTTGTCAGATCAAGTTATTATCGCTTGGACAATAAGATTTTACAGGAACAATAATAAATTCGAAAACTCTAAATGCATGTTAATATCTATTAGATTTATTTTTCAATTTTTATCATGAAAAATATGTTTTATGGTTATAAAACGCAAATACGATCGGTTTAAAATTATTCACGGTATTAAAATAAGTCTTAAAAATTTAAATTGTCAACAAATTACGTACGTGAGAAGCGTTTATTTGAAAAGTTAATCCGAAAAAGTGAACAATATAAACATGCCATCTAAGTCGAAAGCTAATATTATGTCTCATAATCGTTAATCACGGTGTTTGAAACAAAATGCAAGATTCAAATGAATGCTATTTGACAGTGCCTCTAATCCCTGCAAATACAACTGAAAGTTCACTATTATAGTTCTAATTCAAACTAGGAATATGTCCGCCGGGCAAGAATGCTCCCCCTGAGAGCTATGTCAAAAGGGACCATAATTTCTATGAAACTATTTCGATTTTATGTAAAATCGAACTTGCTATGTATTTTATTATTATATACCTTCAGGTAAAATATGAAACCATTCCGTGATATATTTCTTGAGTTATGGCTCGGAAACCAAAATTTGAACGGACGAACGGACAGACATACTAACGATAGGATACTTAAGTGGCTTTCACATGTTAAAATTTGTTCAAATTTAGCCACATAAACTCGATTTTAGCCACATAAATCCACTTATGGACATTTTTTTAAGTGACTCCGGTTGAACAAAGAGTCCTAACCCTAACCCTAACCCTAGAGCCACCCAAACCCAATTTGTTTGTACAAACAGACGCACGGAAGGACAGGGGAATCACTTTATGCTCTTCCGCCATTTCAAATAGCGGGGTATATACAAAGTCTAGAACAAGGCAACAGCGGGGTCAACCCCTTACATTCTTCCTTGTATGCATACAATTCATTTAAAGCTGACTACGCCCCTGAACATCAAACTGAATTTCTTTTCCATTATTTACGAATATCTAGTACATCACACTCAACAGTCTGAAAATAAAAGACTGTCTCGTAACGATGAAGGCAGCGTTGGCGATTTCTTATCTTTAAGAAAGCTCATGAGCTATCGTAAAGTTAAAAAAGAATCGTTCCCTAACTTAAGGATTCGTAGCTAAAAATATTGATGAAACATATTTTTACGCTGAGAGGGGAGATAAGACACTTCATACGTAAGAAGTGGCGTAAGATGTTTGATGAAACGGGACCAAAGTGATCTGTCAGGAATTCAACCACAATATATACTTTTTGTTACCATTTTCACTTCATAAAATTCTTTAAAGCCAGAATGAAACACGATACATGAGGTCACTTATTTTGTTGGGTAAATAAAAGTCAGGGGGTCGTGAGCAGTCAGCTGTAAATGTTTGTTTAGTGTTGATTCTAATGTCCTTTATTGCGTCTGTCTATTCCTCTTGTAGCAACTTTGTTATACACCTTTCCAAAGCCACACCCTCTAACAAATTGAGTTTTGTCCTCCATTTTTGTATGTTCATATATGTGTTGGTGCGTTTTGGATTGGTATGTTTCAAGGAATGTTTTGTATAAGGTAAGGTTTCTTTTATTTATTCGAATCCCTTTGCTTATCTATATTTATTCCACAACTTATCAATGAAGATACTCTATTAAAACATCACTATCTGTTTATTAATGCGAAGATTATTAATTTGTTAAATGAATTGCTGATGAATCAAATAATGGTACAGAACTTGCTATATATGTGTATATATGCATATATAAACAACTGAATCATAATAATTACATGTGTAGTTTATATAAATAATTGCTTGTTAAGTAGATTTGTAATATAATGGTTATCTTCACTTCCTTGTTTACTATATGCTAAAAGGAATTAGAAGTATATTGACTAAGATTATACTCGCTTAAATAAGTACAGTTTCAGCATCATATAGAAATTGATATTTAATTGAAGTTTTGATGTATGAATTAACATAATTCGGTGTGTACTCGTATGCTTCAATACAATGGATAACTATTATTAAAATTCTACATTCGAACAAACGTTTAAAGTCCCTTTAGCTTTTGGCTATAGAAAAATATGCAATAACATTCAGCTGCTGATATTATCCCAAGATAATTATTACCGACGAAACAAGCCGCTTTTCTTCTAGACAACACTCATTTCACTGTGATTTTTGCTTTTGTTAACTTGAAATATATAGAGCACGTGACGTCACTTTACAACGTGTGCATAACTAGACTGCGGGGAAACATAGCTGTTCTATAAATAGTATTTATTTCAATAATATTGAAAAAAGCGATATTGGTTTAGGGAACATTTTTTCTTGCTATAAAGTATGCGCGGGAGGAAAATACACAGGATTCATCTCTTATGGAACAAACAGAAATTATTACAACCAATAAATGTATATGCTTATGGGACTTTAACTTGACCAAGGTGTTGACATAGGTTAGACTTTATGTCCGAAATAATACGTCGGTGCGTGTATATTTCGAACAAATATTTCCAATTGTCTTTAAATAAGTTAGGAAGTGTCTATAAACCAAATGTCTATACTACGTTTATGATGTGCTGAAATGTTCTTCAGAGTCACACATTCTAACTTTTTGTTTACTTATTTTGACCTAGGTTTTGCACAACACTTGAATGGTTTTGCCCTAAAGATAATACTTGCGGCAAATGCCTTTGAATTCCGTGGGTCACAGGACAAACTTTCTCCTTTTGGAAACGTTATTGTCCACTTTTGAAGTAAGATAGAAAGATAGAGAAATAATCGGACCTTTGCAAACATCTCTCCAGGACAAAGACGTTGACCAACTCCGAACGCCAGAAAACTGAAAAAAAATAAAAAAATTTTATCATGATTATTTCATAACCAGTAACATTTAACTGGTTCATGGGTGAATAAAATCTTTATTGAGCTCTAGTTTAGACATTTTAATTACTCTATATCGAATGAGTGGTAAATATATATTGAAGGTTACTTACTTTCTAAAGAATTTATGTTCTTTTGGTAATAGTTGTCCGTTCTCATCAAGAAATCTTTCTGGTCGAAATTCCCATGGATCACCCCAAACTTCCTCGTTATGATGAAGATTCCAAATGTTAGCAAACACCTTCAATTAATAAAACAGTTGCTAAATAATTTGGGCAATAACCAATGAAAGAAACACATTGTTTTGTTAACATTTGTAGTACTTCAAAATCAGATCGTCATGCATGTTTTGCACATGATTTGTCAATACGATGGTCGTGAACAATAACTAACGATTTCCATGAAATAATAACATGTAAGTGTCATACTTATTTATTACTTGTGCCATATTAGCTTCCAGTTGCATATACAAGTAATTACACCACTACCAACCTTGAAAGTGTAAAATGCGATGCTTTGATCATTATTAATTCCTTTATATTTGTCAGTGAACACGTAACGCTTTGATTCCTAAATAAATGCAAATCTAAATATACTTACAACAGTATTCGGTTGAATGTCATACCCTTCCAATTCGATATGTTGACGACATAAGCGAGGTAACGTTATTGGTAGAACTGGTACAAAACGATGGACTTCCATTTCAAAGGCTTTGAAATAAATACATTTGTCTCGATCTGTTACTGAAGGTTCATTATCTTTTCCGATAACACGATCCAACTCTTCCTGTAGTTTAGCCTGAACGTCTGGATGGTTCATCAATATCAGAAAGGAAGTAGTCATGGTCGATGACGATGTTGTAAGACCTTAAAGTTTTGAAGTGTTGAAATACAATCATTCTGAGTTGCATTTTTTAAATTTGTCCATGATAACATAGTATCTATAGTACAAGTAACGTATCCTTGTTTTAAACGGATATGATGTAAACATGACTCAGTTCAGAATGCTACCAGATTAAAGGATCGTTTAAAGATGTGGTATATATTTATATATATATAGGACAACATGCATTGAAATGCTGATCATAATAAATACCTGTATCGACGGTTTCAACTATTTGCGCAATGATTTCATTGTCAGTAAACACGACCTCACTTCCAGACTTCCTTTGTTTAGTCTGCTCATTAATATACCAGTCAACGATACCGCGATGGACGCCAGGTACATGTGTTTCCTGAAAGATTATTGATCAATTGTTAGTTCCATTGTTGGCCAACAATGGGATACGCTCATACTCTTACATTTGGACAGTAAACACTGATCATTTTCAGGTTAACTGTTGCTTCCTTTCTTAAACATAACCATTAATTATATTGGCGTGGTTATGATTTACGATTGGCATACTTAGTCAAGTAAAGATTTGATTGATATGATTGATACACATTGTTGTATTAGTCCATAAATTGTTATAGATTATAGAATGATGTTTAGTGATGGAAATTAATACAAATCAAGTTCAGCTGTATCAATGTGATGTATTACTTAGACTATATTGATAAATTTACCTTAACGTCATGAAAGTAGCGCTTTGCAATCTTTGAATTAACAGCTTTACCACGCCTGAACTCGTCACCGTATTTACCAGGCAAGAACCGCAGAAATGGAAAGTTAACAAGAACCATATCTGTTAATGCATTGAGAAAAAAGTCATTCGCTCGAACATGTTCCCAAAACAGGTCAGATTTTGAGTCATCTGTTGAAAGCAATTCCCCAGTAAGCTGAAACGATAATAAGTAGTACCGATATATATAATTCCTTGAAAATTGATCATTGTTTGCGCGTATTATAATGTTGTCAACATCGGCAATGTTAAATGGGAAGAGGGAATCCCTTTTTTATCAAACGATGTTTTTATTGGGCTATTGATGGCGAATCACGGGAAATAAATTATATCAGCACTAATCTCCCTTTATACTTTCATTTTGATACACTAAGTTTGACCCCCTCCTATCGGAAGTTGTTGCTGTCTGAAAAGGAATCCCTTTTTGAGAGTTTTAGCCTTCGAAACGAGGGAGAGAACTCTAGAAGGCATAGTGATATATATTAGGGCTGCAACGATTCGGGTACCCTACGGTTCGGTTCGAGTTCGGATATAACCTTCTCGGTTATCGAATATTCGATTCGGATATCTACATCAATATAGACTACCTAAATTAACGTAGGATTTTTAACCTGACCCCATATGTTTCATAAAAAAATAAGTTTTTTCTCAAACTCTTTTTACTCAACTTATTCATTAATCATACATGAATTTCTATTGTTCTGTTGTATGCAATTTAGAATAAGTTACAACGTTGATCTAACAACAGTTTCCCACAATTGAAACAATTTACCAATAGAGTACTTTTTGGTCGAAGACTTAAGATTGCCAGGTAAAAAAACACCCTTCATTCTTGATTTTCTATTCTATTGTGGGCAGACTTGAATTTTAATTATGCCAAAATACACGTACAAGTCATTCTACTGTTTCAAAAAATATTTGTATGCACTTTTTCGAAGTGCATTTATCAGTTTATAACATACGACTAGTCTTCAAACCAAGATCTTTTCTCAAACGCAAACTCTCGCCACACATTCGATTTTAGTGACGCCGGTTGATCAACAAGCAGTTTTTCGTGGGCCATACTTGTTTTTGTTTACATGCAACGCAGTAAATGAAATGACGCGCGCTGATTGGATAATATTATTGCCGGCGTACGCTAAATGACAGTGCCAAACCGTACCGAACCGAAAATACGGATTCCAAATCGGATAATCGATCCGATGCCATGCATTCGGATATATTCGAACTTCGGTGAATCGTTGCAGTCCTAATATATATATTTAGCCAGTCTGTCCTTCCCCTTAATACTAATAATCAGCAATACATCTCTATATGAACTAACTGTAAGAATATGTGGTTATATGCTGGATACGGATCTGTGTTAATGTTTGCTTAGTCAAGATTCTTTGAAGGCCGCGGTCGTGATTCAGTGGCTATTGCATATACACTGGACTTTTAACCCGGATCTAGATTAGAATCTCAGTCACCGGCCGCCAATTCGGCAATATTAGCAGTGGACCACGGTCGCGGCTAACGAATGACTTTATCCCCATTATGACCAATACCAAAGCGATCTAAGGAACGATAAATTATTTATATGCTACTGAAATAATGTCTTGCAGAACATTTGCTGTGTGTCATATGTATACAAGTACAAATAACGAGTTCGAAAGATTTCGATACTTTTTCGTATTTTCTTGTGATGGCTTCAAAGACAATACGAATAATCATGGTTAAACACTCAAGTAATACAGGCCAGAGTAAATATGCATTGACCTAGTTTCATGATTCAAATGTCGGAAGAAATAATCAAATAAAATAATTATAATTAGTAGTCTTTTGTAAAAAGACTTAACTCTAACATGTGCACTATACTTGTAGTTGGACAACGTGTAAAAAGTATTAAGCTGGCCCGTCTAGTTGATCTTGTGTTAGATATAAAAAAAGGTCACTGAACGCCATCCGAATATGTCTTTTTTATTATACACATTGCATTCCGCTACAATTTTAGATAATGGTACAAAATACTTTAAATTATGCTCATAAACGGCTCGTTGGTTAATTTGCAGTTTTTAGGTGCTTATAGGGAATACTCAGTTCAGCTTATAGGACTAATTAAATACAGCCATAATCAGTGCGAAAATGTAAATTAAAAATCAATTCAAGGCTTAGCCTCCATTTTGAAGAGTACTCAATTTCATGTAATTTACTGATAATTAATATATTTCTTAAGGGCTTGGGTTCAAACCCAACTAAGATCATGATACTTTTTTCATTTAAAACAAAAAAAATATGTAATGTTGTGTATTTAAAACACGAATTTATACAGTAATGTGAAGGAAATAGTTGTTCCATAATAAATTATGTTCAGTTAAGGTTTCGAAGTCTAATACGAAGTATCAAGGATTGTATCTTAAATATTGTCATTCTTTTACCGTCAGTTAAAAGAGTTACGTTCATTTTTGTTTATCTACCCCTAATGTAAAATAGTACCTTAAAATCAAATGAAGACACCTGTATGAAAATTGACCTACCTCACTAACAGATGATACAATAAATGCAAGAATGTTTACAAGTCTAAGTGTAACCAATGTTTAGTCATCCAAAATGTTTATTTGATGTTTTCAACTACTTTGTTGCAGAAAAAATGGAAAATATAACCCCACACCTTTAAGAATTAGTCAAGATTTTCGCCTATTACCAAAAAGTAACACATTGATAATTATCAATAAGATAAAAACTAAAGCATGGAAACTTCTGACATTTCCCCCAAAATTAACTTTTATGTATGTGTAAAGACTACATAAAAAAGTTTTACCGTCCGGTTTTGAAAAGATGTGTGTAAGAAATCCATTGTTACTAGATTTTCGTTAATTAAACATGCATACATTCCTATAAACTTAACCAAATATTTTGAAATGAATATTTTCCTACATATTAATGTAAAAATCCATGTTCTAAATACGAAACATTACACAAAAGCTAGAAAAAAGTATGGTCCCAGTATATTACCCAAAAGCTAGAAAAAAGTATGGTCCCAGTGGGCTTTGAACCCATGACCCTACGGAATCAGTAATATATTATAAGTAAAATTGAAAAAAATTGGGTACTCTTCAAAATGGAGGTTATGCATTAGAGATCGAAATCCTTAAATAGGAATTTATACATGGTTAATTTATAAAAGCCATGTAACTATGGATTTCTGACACACATCAAAAACCAGACGATAAAACGTTTTAAAAATTTGGTGTAAACATTATACACAAGCAGTAGTTACGTTTGAGAAATTTCAGGTGTTGCCCCGCTTTAATTTTTATCTTACTTATCAATCTGTTGCTTTTCGGTAATAGCGAAAATCTTGATTAAATCTTAAAGGGGCGTTTTTTCATTTTTTTCAGCAGCATAGTAGTTCCAAACATCATATAAACAATGTATTGACTAAACATTGGTTACCCTTATTCTTATTTACATTCTGGCATTTATTGTATCACCTGTTAGAGAAGTAGGTCAATTATCATATGAGTGTCTTCGTTTGATTTTAAGGTACTTCTATTTTACGTTAGAGGTAGAAGGACAAATATGGTCGTAATTTGTAAACGTTTTTGACAATCACCTGTAAATGTCTTAATGGGTATACAAAATAATGACAATATCTAAAAACAATCCATAACACTTCATACTGAATATACTTCGAATACCTTAAAGCACTTAAAACAATTGTACTACAAATGTCATCAATATACCCTTTCAAATAATGAAACATGACACTTACTGCAAGTGAGATGACATTGGACAATGATCTTTGGATCAATGTTGTTACATCAAATGGTTGACCATCGAGATTGTCAAGTTTTGAGATGACGTTTGTCAATTCTTTTTTCACTGTTGATTCAAACTTTTGAACACCACTTCCATAAACATGCAATGCCTGTATATATGCTTTCTTTGCAACCTTCTGAAAAGAGCCAGTTCCGTCTTCAATAAAAGCTACCGATCTGTTACCAGCCCGAAAATGTTGACTATAGAACATTCCTGATCTATCAGCAAAATAATGTTTGTACTTATCACTGGAAAATGCCTTCCTTATAAGACTCTCCTCATTCAATACAACCACATTGTTAGAAAACAGTTGGAGTCTGAAAATTTCGCCATACTTTTGTGCATATTCCGTGAATGTCAGATGTATCGTTTCGGGTTGAATGTCAAATGCACTACCAACTATCGGTCGCCCTTTTGGTCCAGGTATGATCGCTCCTTTTATTTTATCTGATTGTTGTTTACCACGACGTACGAGAAAATAAAACATCATCAGACCAAAGACTGCCAACGCTACTGTCCAAATCATAATTACTGTGTTTTACGATTCAATTGCTTTACAATATTAGAACTTTTCACCATATAAACGCAACAACCTATGAGTATTATGATCTCATGTTATCATTAATATCGTAGAAACTCTTTGGATTTTGAAGATTTGATTTCTATGAGTTTCTAAATAAATTTAGATTAGACATCCTTTGTAATTATCCTAATATAATTCCTATAACACAAACACAGAAGAACATAAAACGTGTGTCACGAAATTAACCTGAACTTTTTGTAATAATTATAAATTATTTCCTCGAATTTGATATTAGTTATGAATTTGACAGCCAGAAATGTTCTCAGATTATAAAGACCTCAGCAATGCGCTTTACATTCAAACTAATACGCCGAAACAAAGTAGTTCTATCATTTATATCGGGTTTACACTCATAATTATATGTAGATGAGTGAATAATATACTGTAATATGATCATAATATATTACTACAAACAACTTGAACACAGTACACAATACAATATATACTAAGGAAACAAGTCTATTTCATCTAGTAAAACGTTCGATTTTGGATGGCTATAACTCGGAATAACTGATACTGAATTTTCAGTTTCGCCGAGGTCGAGTCAACGAGAGTCCACAGGAAATGTATTCTTAAAACAAACCATAATTAAACGCGTAATTTGTGGCGTGTGACATGGTTGTTAAACTTGAGTTTAATAGCATTGTTTTCTAAATAGGAATAAAGAAATATGGATATTACTTTGCGAAATTTATTCAAAATATGCTGTTACTGTCCGGATGTGTAACAAAATTAAAGTTTATTTACAGTTTGCCCTAATTTTTGTCCAGCAAAATGTCTGCATTTCATTTGAAATTTGGAAAATATATATCACATAAAACGTGTCGAGAACCTAGTATGGAGTAAATAAGTCACTTATGGTTTTGGTATGCACTGACATTTGGACAAACTGTAAATCATATGTTTTCATCTTTCGATGTCTTCGCTCCATGTTTGCATTGAACCAGGGTAGATTATTATGTATAATTATAATGCAATGCAGCTGCTGCAACATAGGCGTATTGTCTAATCATTGCTTGTATCGTTCTATTCATGAACCACTTAAATGCTTTAGGACGTTTGGTCCAAGCATAACATCTGGCGGATAAGGTTGGACAGTGTCGCTGATTTTTATTTAATATTTTTTGTCAATGTTTTATAACTTGTTTTGTTTCACGCTTATCTCATTTTATAAGCAAATACCAAGCTCTCATAATTGCACCATCAAATGAACAGCACTATAGTTTCCATTTCTTGGTCATTAAGAATTATATTTTACCATACCAGATAAATGAACATTTTGCACTAGTTGCTTGACTGAAAACTTTAGCAACGGTATGTACATATAATGCAACACTCCGCTATCCTTTCCGTTCTCGAGGTTTTCAGTCTTGGCACAGTTATTTGCAAGCACTATTTTACCAAGAAATATGTGTACATGGCACCTGGTTTTGTTATTCTTTGGAGTTATATCATTAGACAGCAATCAACTACTAGACATTAATTTCTTTTAAAACGAGATAGCAAGTGCTTTCCAGATGCAATCTTACGTATACTTTATTTTATAGTTTGTGATTGAGACAACTTAATTCTTTTCGCCATAAAACATTTTTTTATAACCAAATGGTTTCAATTAAGAAAAATCTTACCATGCCAATACTGTTGCTATTTCAAATGCTACGTATTATCATTAATCAAGGATTTTTCAACGCAGATGTATTTATCTCAGCATGTAGTCATGAACTAATTACTATGTATGCTATATGTTGCATGTATTATTCAGACGTTCAACAATCCCGAACCCGCTTAGATAATTGGTTGAATTGCATGTTGAATGTTCATTCAATTAGCTGAAAAGAACTACATATTTGCAATCTTAGACAATCTTCAGTAAAGTCGAAATTTTTTAACGTTTTTTATGTGTATTATTTTGTGGATTGTAAGCTGAAGTATAAAACTTTATGTATGAATATAACAAGGCTTCATTTCAAAGAATAATCCAATGCTATTTTGTTTGAAGTGAACAACCGAATTCGCATCTGCTAGTCTTAGATTAAAAGACCGTCTAAGTGAACATCATTGACTCCTTCTTGATAAAAAAACAACAACAACTTAGACAAATGTATTTAGACAAAAATAATAATCTTAACAACAGCTTTAATGTATAACAATAATTAACATGACATGAAACAATGTTTACAAAATCCACAAAATCAAAAAGTACACACAATTTTGCATTATGTCCTTTACGCTGAACAATATAATGTATTAAATGAATTAGGCTACTTGAATATAAATTAGACATATCCATCGTAAGATGATACTAAAAACGCTCTTATGACGATACATCGGTTCTAGATACGAGTTTATACCATTAGAAATTATTATTATTAACAAAATAGATTACAAAAAATTACTGTACCAAATGTCCTTGATTAAATGTTATTTCGATTATTCAATTTATTATTCGATGTTGAATAGTTATGTATTATCTAAAATGAGTTTATTACCAATTATAATGTGTAGAATACTAGTTGGTGCCAGCGCAGCTGTGTTCGCCTCAATTATAGCCAGATTTGAAAATACAAAGAAAATCAGGCAATGCAGACGTAAAAAACATTAACTGGTGTATTTTGACAATGTATTTATTTGTACGTTCAGGCCACACAAAACATTTCCATCGTTGCTTACACATATTTTAATATGACGTCTTTGTAGACCGGGCAAACCAGAGTAAAATGAAATGCATCCTCCATCTAAATTTCATTGTAAAACATAATAATTATATTCTCTATCCATACTGTAGTACAAGATCTAATCTTTGGAAGGTAATTGGACTTGATTTTTATCAAAATAATGTCCTTTGTAATCGTTGACCAACATTTTGTCGCTGGACTCCATAACAGCTTGGTTAAAAGAATGCCGCATAAAGGAAATAGTACGCAACTAAATGGTGTGATTATATAGAAGTATCTGGAATCTTTCCCCAATTAAGTGTGTCAGATCTAAATATATTTCAAATAATTTTATTGTAACTACATGGAAAGAGTCATGTATCTAAATAAGTGATTGTCGGTAGATACATGAGATATTCAAATGCGTAGAATTAAAACCGCGTATTCACTGTCCAATAAAATATCTTGTCGTAAAAGTAGTTCTACTTTCGGTTTTCGTTCGATAGTTCAGAAACATCTCTACGGACGTATTCATGCATTTGCAACAATCTACCATCGATGTATGTGTTTTGTGCCTTTCTAACATTTCTTAATATCTCATCTAATCGTATTTCCGTGATATTCACACCAACTAGTGATAGTTTGATGACGGAATCGCTATTTATAGACTCACTCCCCGCAGTGGCTAGTAGCAAAGCGTAACCGGTGTGGGGAGTATGTTTAAATTGCTAAATACGAACGTAAATTACTGGATACGTGCTTTTAAAAATTACAGTTTAAGAGTTCCTTTAACGCCAGATTATTTAGAATTACATAATCACGTCTGATTGTCATGCAACATCGGGTTAACTATAGGTCATATAGGTCTTACTCTACTGTGTCAGGACCTTTTTGATTTGAGTGACCCTGAATGTGTTCAATGCGACGATGTTCTGTTGTGTTAACACCAGAAGAATCAATGTTTGTATTTACTGTTACTGACGTGTTGGTCACTAGTTTGTGTATAATAAAGAGTTTTTAAGGCAATTAAATTGTCTTCAATTAATGTGCTAATAATTAAACTTTCCAATATCAGGCTTTTTTCATTTTAAAATGTTAGCAAAGGGACTATAGTAAAGTCCTAGCGTATGTCATTTACCTACATGCATGTGACCTGCATTACAATATGAATGAAAAATCGGTCCGTAATTTTAAATGTTAAAAATATTTGTATGGGCTCGAACGATGTGGGTACACATTTCTCTCTTTTGCCTCGTAGCCAATGAAATGGCGCGCCAGTGTAGCCGTTTTGCTAGCTATAGTTCTACATTTTGTTTTCGTTAGATTGGTTAGTAATTTCTCAACATGTACATGTATGCATGCTTTTGAAATAAACTAATATCGATGTATGTGTTTTGTGCCTTTTTAACATTATCTTGATATTACAGGGCGAATTCTTATCTGATCGTATTGATTTATACTTGACATAAAATGGAGACGTAAACACCGAGTTCATGTCGGGTAACCTGCGCTGTTCGAATGTTTAAACTGCCCCTTACGAATAACAATTCGAGTTGCTTAATACGAACGGAAAATAATGGTTGTGTGCTTTAAGAAAATGATAATTAAAGAGTTCGTTTTATGCAAAATTATTTAGGTTTACATGATCACGTCTGAATCTCGTGCAACCTCGGATTAAAATATGTGGCTTGGTAAAAATCGCCTAGACAACGTAAAATGAGTTTTCCGTTATTTACAAAGATTAAATATCACACTGTCAGGGCCGGTATACCCGCTGCTGTGCACCATCCAAAACGTAAACAAAAAGCCGCCATCTTGGATGAAAAAGGTAATATTTTGCTTATTTCTTCGATTTCGCTTTTCTTTCAAATTTCTGCTATAGCAAAGAACATGCTACACAATTTTCTGGACACGTTGATACCCATAGTATTTACTAGGTACCTCTGGTATAAAAGTTACCTTGGACAAGAAAATCGAATCGAGAGAAAAATTCCGTGGTGCACAGCAGCGCATTTAGTATTTTTCGATCTTTTTGTCCAGAAAATTGACTTGTTCGCATGTCGACGCACATTTTTATCCATAAGTTGTAATACAGACGCTTAAAATTAGACTTTTGGTACATATAGCAACGTATTTTCTAGCATAACGAATTTCTGAGTTATTTGGTGGACAGCAGCGTGGGAATAAGAAAGGTGGACAGCAGCGGAAATGGGTGCACAGCAGGAGCTTTTTTGCGTACTTGAGACTGTTCCTGAATAACCATTCGTTAAATACTTGTAACTCTTTTTTTTCATCCAATGAGGGGAATTTATTTGTAGTCAATCGTTTTAGAAAATGCTTATCACAGGCATTGTTCTGAAATGCAAATATTTCTAATTGCTTCACTGATGAAGTATTTATTCATTTACTAATGGAAAGCTTTAAAGGCATTATCACGTGACACGGGCTGTATCGAAGAACCATTATAGGCCTTTTTGAACTAAGAAACAACATCAAAACTTTGTTTACTTTTCGTGAAATGGATGTATGCAGGCTCTCATAATTACTCGTTTATATGAACTGATTTTCTGGAATTTGTTGATGAAATTCATTTTCTAGTGATGAAGAATTAAATGATGTTTTTTGTGCACTTTTAGAAAGATGAACACGTGCGACCACTGTGGAGCCGCAGACTAGACATATAGCGGTGGTGCACGAACGCCCATGGTTTCAAAGACCGGACACAGCCAAGCAGATGCAGGTTAATAAAAAAAAAAAACATCATAACATTTTCAATCTTCTATTTTTTTCTTGTGATAGATCTGTTATGTAAGACCAATACATTATGTAAGAAACATACATATAACATACATATAACTAAGTCTTTTCATAAAATATCAAATAATGGTACGAGTATTCTTTAAATAACATCATTTATTAGTTACAAATAATCAATTTTAGCTATCATGCTTTACAAATTTACATTATCAACGTTGTATCAATAATAAAACATTAAACTTTAAAACTACAAATCTTATGACAGGTAACCATCATGGTGACGTAAAACATGCAACCAGTTTAGCACAGGGCACGACCACGACCTTGCTCAGTATGTGAAAATCGGTTGCACAAGGAAAAACAGTTCAAGTGTGATACTTGCGACAGAGAATTTGCCTATGTATGCCACCTCCGCAAACACATGGAACTGTTAAAAGCTTTACAAAGTTTCGGTTAGATAACTCAATTATTATTTCTGTGATTTTAGTCATTATTTTGAAATAATGATGTTTATTTATTACTGTCTTTGGGTTCTATTGCTGTTCTAAAAACATTATGCTGAATAATTATTGACTGAGTTGTTTTATTGTGATTATTGAAATTTGATGCTCAATGATAATTGTCTGTGATTTTATGGTTACTGAAATATGATGGTCAACTGTAATAATGATACTTATATAAATGTGATTCTTTGAAATTTGACCAAGTTGTCTGTGTTTTTGATGATTCAGCATTCTAATATTTTTTTACAAATTCTATTGCATAAAGCAAATAAACATACATTTGTACATGATTTTGTTTTTCCTTTCCTACACGATCCATCGGCAGAGGGTTAACATGATATAAAATTATAAACAGATACATGTACATGCACATAATAAAGTAAAAACACTTCCAAATCATGCACATATACATTAATGTTATAATTGTACAAACTATCCTCAGAAGGAATATATGCAGCTATCCAAGGGTCAAATATTGTCATTTGAAACTACTTCAAAAACCCGAGAGCCATGCATATGCTATAAAAACTTGGTGCCTATATTTCTCATCACGTAAGTTGTATTGTAAACTACATTTTGTACTTCTTATTGAAATACTTATAAAGTGAATATACAAAGATATCCAAAAAAACATTTCATACAACAACTACATGTACAATATTCGACAATTTGATGCAATGAAGTTCGTATACTGTACTTAACACTAGATACTGTTCTCCAATTGATGTCACATAGTCAAACATAACAATCATCGGATATTCCCATCTGTTGGCAAGGTAGCATCTTGGACATGTTGCATCTTGCTCTTTCCCAGCTAACTCTCAAAGACCCTTTGAGCGCTGCATTCTTCTCAAACGTAACATGGTCGTATTTCCATCGCCCACATGGCAAGTCGCTTCCTTTGGCCCGTGTCGAACTGGTGATTCCTAATTGAATAAAAAACATATAGTTATTGAAACATATCCGATACTTATAATTGCAAATGTGTATGCTGTACTTTGTGTTTATTATACATGTAGTGTAATACAGGAGCAGTCTTGATTTTGGGGAAACAGATTTATGATTCTCAAGTACGCAAAAAAGCTCCTGCTGTGCACCCGTTTCCGCTGCTGTCCACCCTTCTTATTGCCACGCTGCTGTCCACCAAATAACTCAGAAATTCGTTATGCTAGAAAATACGTTGCTATATGTACCGAAAGTCTAATTTTAAGCTTCTGTTTTACAACTTAAGGATAAAAATGTGCGTCGACATGCGAACAAGTCAATTTTCTGGACAAAAAGATCGAAAAATACTAAATGCGCTGCTGTGCACCACGGAATTTTTCTCTCGATTCGATTTTCTTGTCCAAGGTAACTTTTATACCAGAGGTACCTAGTAAATACTATGGGTATCAACGTGTCCAGAAAATTGTGTAGCATGTTCTTTGCTATAGCAGAAATTTGAAAGAAAATCGAAATCGAAGAAATAAGCAAAATATTACCTTTTTCATCCAAGATGGCGGCTTTTTGTTTACGTTTTGGATGGTGCACAGCAGCGGGTATACCGGCCCTGACTGTAATACCAAGCAACAAACAATTTTTACCGAACGCTTAAAAATTGTGTTGCATTGCGTTAAATAAATTATAAATGCACACGGTACGTGTCATTTTCGAATTAACATTGCCGTCCTATTTGATAACGGATTTCATAGCGGTTTACAGTATTTTGTAACGGAAATAGTATTCTAGGGAACTGTGCCTCAGAAGTTTGATATTTGTTTTCATTTTTTATCTATGGCATATTACGTAATAAACAGCGGGGTTCTGGGGTACAGAATTTCTTTAAAGTCAACTACAGTAAAACCCCGATTATTCGAATGTCGTTGGGACCAGAAAAAAACATTCGGATAATCCATGGGTTCGAATAATCCATTTCAGTACGGTGTACTGGTTTATAAACGCCGATGTGTGTGTACTCTGTGTCCACTAGAAGGGAGTTAACTCTTGTGTTTCATACATTATGTTACGTGGCTGAATATAATAATAAATAAAATGTATAACAAACAATCTTTATTCTTCATCTTTATTTTATTTAATAGATTCACGAATAAAACAATAATACATGTAGTTAAATACAAACCAGCACATAAACAGATTAAATAGCACACAATCCTTCAAAACAATACGTCATTACCACTAAATAACGACTAACGGTAGACATCGCTGTCGTCTCGTTCACAGTCAGTTTTCAAATTCGTCTGCTTATTACATTTTGTAACCAGCTCATTCTTCACTATTTTGTCCGAGATTTTACACAGATAATTAAGGTAATCATCACAATTATCACGACTTCTAAAATGAGCACTTAAATTTGACACTGATTGAAGTAAATCTTGTGTAGATGGAACGATCTGGGTAGTATTGGTATCTTAATCATCATCATCATCGCTGTCGTCACCGTCCTAATGTTTTTTTGAGAACACTTCTTCAATTATTGAATCATCATTGATGTCCGCACACACAGGCAAGTTATCATCAAGTCTAATGTAGTCTTCCATTATAATGTCACTTAATCCAAGTTTCGCTAACTGAGTTAGCGGTATGTTATTATCGGGATCCTCGTCAGACTCATAATTTGTTTCTATGGTTTGGGTTTCAATAAAACCAGCATGTTTGAAACAGTTTCGTATTGTTATTGGTGTCAAACTGTTCCATGCTTGGTTTATCATTTCAAGTGCTTGTAGCACGTTGATACGATTGTCTTTGCTTGATTCTAAGCATCTCAGCACATAATAAAGTACCCGTTTCCTATATTGGCACTTAAATGACTGGATCACCTCCTATTCCATCGGCTGAGTCTTACTCGTTGTGTTGGGTGGTAGGTATTGAACCTTTATGGACTCTAACCCTTTAACAACAGGGTGAGCTGGACAATTGTCAATTATCATTATAATTTTTCTTCCTTTCTTTTTCATTTTTTTGTCTAACTTTAACAGCCAACTTTCAAATATTTCAGACGTCATCTACGCCTTTCTGTTGGCTGTAAACTCGACTGGTAAAGACTTTACATTTTTTAAACATCTCGGTTTCATTGATTTTCCAATAACCAATATGGGTACTACGTCGGTTACCGTCATATTTGCGCAGATCATGGCAGTTAAGCGAGCCTTGCTCTTCTTTCCACCATGACATTTGACACTCTTAAATTCAAGTGTCTTATCTGGCACAAGTTGGTAGAAAATACCAGTTTCGTCCGCATTGTAAACATCGTTCGGATCATACTCGGACATTATCAATTTCAGTTTGTTAGTCCAAGCAGTCATGTCTGTAGAGTTACAATTCACAGAAATTTCTTCCCCACAGACCTTCTTGAATGCTATACCGTGACGTTCCTTAAATATATCTAGCCACCCATTTGAGGCATTAAAGCCTATCTGTGACATTTTGACAGACAGTTCTTCAGCCTTTGATTGTAACATGGGTCCTGATATTGGGATATTATTTGATCTGGTGGTTATGAACCATTTCAATAAAACTTGTTCCAAGTCTTCGAATGTACCAGCCTTCATTGATTTACGTTTGGGACCAAATTTCTGAAACCCTTCTTTAATTGTCTCTTTGTTCTTAAACCAGGTTGATAGTGTACTGGTTGGTACATTGAACTGTCGGGCAATATCTGCCTTAGATCTCACCCCTTTCTCACATTCAATTACAGCAGCATACTTTTCTTCTATATTTTTTGTTTCTTTCTTCCTCTTGATACCCTTCCCTCCAGTAACTGATCTAGATATCCCCCCATTGCTGGGTCCTTCTCCAGATTGCTCAGTTCTGAATGAAAGCATGAATGAAGCTAATTTGGCTTTCCCCCCGTCACCGGGTCCTTCACCAAATTCCTCAGCTAGTTTTGAATTCATTTTCCAATTTGGAATGACTTCAGGAATGAAATGCGTGGCATTTTATACAGATCATATTAAAGTATTTGCCGCAATTGGTATAAAAACCGTAACAAACAATGTGAACAACTTTAACGACAATACATGTTTATTTCAATTAAACCATCAATAAATTGAACAATTAAGCAAACACTCGCCAAACAAATCGTATCGGCATCGGCATTGGATACAATCGCTAAAATAACGTAAAATAATATTTTACGTTATTTACAAAGATTAAATATCATACTTCAATATTAAGCAACAAAAAATTCTAACCGAACGCTCACAAATTGTGTTTTATTGCGATAAATAATGCACCCCTTTATCGACTTTCCTTATTAGCGTTAAACATCTCTAACGTAATGTTCATTGTATTGGTACGATATGATACTATTAATTCATTAATGACAAAAATTTGTTATAAAATATTTTACTAGACATCTAACCTGGGCGTGGTTTCAATTATTGAACCGTAAACATAAGCGATTTTGATTGGCTATCAAAATTGAAAGAGGTGCGTCCAATTCGTTGATTTCATGAGACGATAATGATCCGACACTTCAATTGTTAATTGCTCAGCTTAAAAAAGGTGTTTCAAAGCGGTTTACGGTATTTTGTAGCGGAAATGTTAATCTAGGGAACCGTGCCTCAGAATTTTGATACTTGTTTTCATTTTCTATCTATGGCGTATTACGTAAAAAACAGCGGGGTTTTGTGTACGGAATTTCTTTAAAGTCAGGTATCTAACGAACCGAGGACGTTATCAAAAAATTGTGACACGTTTATTATATTCCTATATACAGAGTAATTATCGTTGTTCAAAAATTTGTAAATTACGTGCGATATTGGTTTATAGAATACCAATCAAACGTAATATTTGTTTCAAATCACCTGCAATACACTTTATACAGTGGGTTTATTTTAGTATATAATTATGGTTTAGTTTTTAAATCTATAAATTCGCGAAACTTGATTAGACCTTACACCCCAGCCCGTTACCGTTAGGCTATTTGTTATAATATATTTTTATATACAGAGTAGTTATCATTGTTAAAAAAATTGTTAATTACGTGCGATATTGGTTTATAGAAGACCAATCAAATGTAATATTTGTTTCCATTACTTGCAATGCAGTGGGTTTAGTTTAGTATATAATTGTGGTTTAGTTTATAAATCTATAAATTGGTGAAACTTGATTTGACCTGATATCCAAGCCAGATATCTTAACTATAGGCCCTACTCTATTGTGTAAGGGTCTTTTTTTATTTGAGTGACCCTGGTTGTGTTCAATGCGCTGATGTATTGTTGTGTTGAAAATCAGAAGTACCAATGTTGTTATTCACTGTTACTTATGTGTTGTTCACTTGTTTGTGTATACCAAAGAGTTTATAATGAACTTTCATTAATTGTCTTTAATTGATGTGCTGTTAAACTTTCCAATGATTTATTTCTGTTTAATGCTAGATAAATACAGTTTCAACATCACACAGAAAGTGATATTTAAGTGTAGTTTTGATATCTAAATTAACATTATTCGGTCTGCATGCTTCAACAAAATGAATAAATGTGATTAAAATACTATATTCTAATAAACGTTTAATTTGACCTAGGTGTTGATTGTATGTCCGAAATAACACTTCTGTGCGTGTGTATTCCGAACAAATATTTTCAATTGTCTTTAAATTAACTAGGAAGTGTCTATAAACTAAATGTCTATACTGCTTTTCTCATATACTGAAATATTCTTCACACATTCTAACATTTTGTTTACTTATTTTGACCTAGGTTTTGCACAACACTTGAATGGTTTTGCCCTAAAGATAATACTTGCGGCAAATGCCTTTGAATTCCGTGGGTCACATGACAAACTTTCTCCTTTCGGAAACGTTAATGTCCATTTTTGAAGTAAGGTTGAAAGATAGAGAAATAATCGGACCTTTGCAAACATCTCCCCAGGACAAAGACGTTGACCAACTCCGAACGCCAGAAAACTGAAAACAAAACAAATGTCAGTTTTTATCAAGATTACTTTATAACCAGTAACATTTAACTGACTCACGTCTGAATAAAATCTTTATTGAGCCCAAGTTTAGACATCGAATGAGTGGTAAATAGATATTGAAGGTTACTTACTTTCTAAAGAATTTATGTTCCTTTGGTAATAGTTGTCCGTTCTCATCAAGAAATCTTTCTGGTCGAAATTTCCACGGATCACCCCAAACTTCCTCGTTATGATGAAGATTCCAAATGTTAGCAAACACCTTCAATTAATTACACAGTTGCTAATAATTTGGGCAATAACCAATGAAAGAAACACATTGTTGTGTTTACATCTGTATTACTGTATTTCCGCTTACTTTCAAAATCTGACCGTCTTGCATGTTTTGCACATGATTTGTCAGTCCGATGGTCGTGAACAATAACTAACAATTGCCATGAATTAATAACATGTACATGTAAGTGTCATACTTATTCATTCATTGTGCCATACAAGCTTCTAATTGCATATACGAGTAATTACACTACTACCAACCTTGAAAGTGTAAAATGCGATGCTTTGATCATTATTAATTCCTTTATATTTGTCAGTGAACACGTAACACTTTGATTCTTAAATAAATGCAAATCTAAGTATACTTACAACAGTATTCGGTTGAATGTCATACCCTTCCAATTCGATATGTTGACGACATAAGCGAGGTAACGTTATTGGTAGAACTGGTACATAACGATGGACTTCCATTTCAAAGGCTTTGAAATAAATACATTTGTCACGATCTGTTACTGAAGGTTCATTATCTTTTCCGATAACACGATCCAACTCTTCCTGTAGTTTAGCCTGAACGTCTGGATGGTTCATCAATATCAGAAAGGCAGAAGTCATGGTCGATGACGATGTTGTAAGACCTAAAAGGTTGAAGTGTTGAAATACAATCATTTTGAGTTGCACTTTTTAAATTTGTCCATGATAACTGAGTTCTTTATAGTACAAGTAATGTATCCTTGGTTTAAACGGATATAATGTAAACATGACTCAGTTCAGAATGCTACGAGATTTAAGTATTGTGTAAAAGATGTGGTATATATGCATATATATACGACAACATTCATTGAAATGCTGATCATACTGAATACCTGCATCGACGGTTTCAACTATTTGCGCAATGATTTCATTGTCAGTAAACACGACATCACTGCCGGATTTCCTTTGTTTAGTCTGCTCATTTATATACCAGTCAACGATACCGCGATGGACGCCAGGTACATGTGTTTCCTGAAAGATTATTGATCAGGTGTTAGTTCCATTGATTGCCAACAACGGGGTTTGCTCCTACTCTTACATTTGGACAGTAAACAGTGGTCATTTTCAGGTAAACTGATTGCTGCTTCCTTTCTTAAATATATCCATTCATAATATTGGCGTCGTTATGCTTTTACGATTGGCATACTTAGTCTAGTGAAAATTTGATTGATATGATTGATGCACATTGTTGTATTAGTCAGTATTTTTTCTATTTGAAATTTAAGTCCATTAATTGTTATAGATGATAGAATGATGTTTAGTGATGGAAATTAATACAAATCAGGTCTGGTCGTATTAATGTGATATATCAAGACATTACCTAGACTATATTGGTAAATTTACCTTAACGTCATGAAAGTAGCGCTTTGCAATCTTTGCATTAGCAGCTTTACCACGCCTGAACTCGTCACCGTATTTACCAGGCAAGAACCGCAGAAATGGAAAGTTAACAAGAACCATATCTGTTAATGCATTGAGAAAAAAGTCATTCGCCCGAACATGTTCCAAAAAGAGGTCAGATTCCGAGTCATCTGTTGAAAGCAATTCACCAGTAAGCTGAAACGATAATAAATAATACCGATATATATAATTCATTGAAAATGAATCGTTCTGTGGCGATTTTCTTTAAAAAGTATGTGGATATATCATAATGATGCCAGCCAGCAACACCAGTAAATATAAATAGGAAGAGGGAATCCTAAGTTTTTATCAAGCCAAGTTTTAATTACACGGAATCAGAGGGAATTAAATAATAATATCAGAACTAATTTCCCTTTATACTGTCATTTAGATACACTAAGTTTGACTCCCCCCACTACCGGAAGTTGTTGCTTTTTGGAAAAGTACCCTTATTTGAGAGTTATAGCCTTCGTGTTGAGGGAGATAACTCTGAAAGGCTTAGTGTCGACATTAATATTTAGCAAGTATGTCCTTCCTCTAAACACGAATATGGACAATACGTCTTTATATGAACGAACTATATGAATGTCTGATTAGGCTAAACACGGATCTGTGTTAATGGTTGCTTTTCGCAAGATTCTTTGTAGGCCGCGGCCGTGATCCAGCATTACTTATTACTGAACTTTTAACCCGCCGATCTTGTCGCCGGGCATAAATCCAGCATAACAACCACTTGACCCACACGGCGTCGGCTAACGTTATGAATGATATCAAAGCGATCTAAGAAACGTTAAATTGTTTATGTATTATTATAATATAATGTAATGCCTTTCAGAACCTATGTTTCGTAAAAAATATAGATATAAATGCATACCTCGAAAGAGTTCGGTACTTTCTTATAATGAATTCAAAGACATTATGAACAATCATGGTTAAACACTCAATTGAAACAGGTCACATTAAATATGCTTTGAGTAATTTTTATGATGTTGGCTTTTATCTCCAATATCGGAGGAAAACAAAATGTAAATGGTAATCTTTAGTAAAAGGACTTAACACAAACACTGTACTTGTAGTTGGACAACGTGTAAAATATATTAAGCAGGTCAGTCAATTTTATCTTGTGTTAGACATGAAGAAAAAAGGTCATTGAACGCCATCTGAATTGTTCTTTTTCATTATACACATTGCATTCCACTACAATATTGGATACTATGTACATAATACATACTCAGAATGCTTATAAACGGCACGTTGGTTAATTTACAGTTTTTAGATTAATCAAAGCACTGAACATCCTGAAGTGACGAATGTCATTGGAAGTTACAATAACTGTTAAGTCACCGTGACAAAGTGAAGCACCTGTTAAGACAGGAGTGATCACCGTTACTTCAATGACCGACTGAAAAGCAAACAGTACTCCGCTTTTTCAATTTTGACGGTACTATCCATACTTCATAGATGTAATTACTGTTTATGTACTGACCACTCAGCTAACAGTGCTTTACTTTTCAATTTAGACATAACCATTCGTACTTTATATACTTTATAGGAGTTCACTGAATAGGCTCTCATTTGAACAGTACCATTCATCTTCACAGTAGAATTATCCACTGTTTACTGACTTGACAAATTATGGTCTAACTCCATTTAGTGCAGGCTGATCATGATGACTTTTTTGTGTACTTTGTATCAAGTTGGACACTTATCACTAGTAGGCTAAGAGATGCAGTAGTTATCAGTATCATTAAAAGGTTGTTTATCACCACAGTTTGTCCAAGTCTGACTCCGTAGCTCAGACAGCTGGAAAGAATGTAGTTAATAAGGTAGAAGCATATGGAAAACAAAACAAGATTTCTTTTACTAAATACTATAAAAACTTACCAAAGAAATGCTGATTTGACTTTTTTTCTAAAGCCCTGTATTCCGCGACAGAATGAATTTAATGTACTTTTCTAAAAGAAAAATATTTTCACCAGTAAGATGATAAACAAGTACGTGAATATGGCCTATAACGCTCACATGACAACCAATGTTTACTGATTGAAACATTATTTTGTAGTCAGTGTCATAAGGTCTGTTGTTAAGATTTGACCAGGTGACATAGTGTCTGATCCCAGATGACCCATTTTTTTAACCTGTCCAACATACCATTATGACAAACATTTTGACAATCAAAATAGTAACCTCAAGTCTTCACAAGGTTTTCCTAAGATTCGACCAGGTGACCTAATTATTGGCCCAGATTACAAAATATTTTTACCAGTAAGATGATAAACAAGTACGTGAAGATGGCCTATAACGCTCACATGACAACCAATGTTTACTGATTGAAACATTATTTTGTAGTCAGTGTCATAAGGTATGTTGTTAAGATTTGACCAGGTGACATAGTGTCTGATCCCAGATGACCCATTTTTTGAACCTGTCCAACATACCATTATGACAAACATTTTGACAATCAAAATAGTAACCTCAAGTCTTCACAAGGTTTTCCTAAGATTCGACCAGGTGACCTAATTATTGGCCCAAATTACCCATTCTCGAATGCGTCGAAGATATCATTCAGACAAAAAATATGAAGTTCCATGCATAGCCAATAAAAACAGCGACCTCTATAGTATTTACAAGGTTATCATTAAAGTTGACCTTTTGACCGTATTGTTTTACTTTCTAACCCAGTTTTCAGTAATCATACTAAAATGTGGCCTCTTAAGTGAGTTCACGACACAAAAGTTGACGCCACACACTGCTCGACGATCAACGGACATGGACCAAACACGAGTTCCTCAGGTAATCGGATAAACCTTGTGTTTGATCCTTGTCCTCTGATCGTCGTGCAGTGTGTGGCATAAACATTTGTGTTGTGAACACACTAGAGTCCATCACATCAAAAGACACCTTTTTAAATTATATGATAACAACATATACAATGATGAGTGTTATACAATAATAGTAATGAAAATGACAGTGAGCAATACTTTGCTGGTAAGAATAAGAACAGTTAAATGTCAAGATGTGCATTTATAATCAGAAGCATACTCTGCCAATGTAAATAATTTACTTCATTTGTCGATAAACTGTTCAAAAGCCAATAAAATATTTGACTTGACTTGAATCTTTTAAAGTCTGCGTCCCTGACACCTCAATTCAATTAAAAATATATTCAGTCAGAACATTTAGTCTGTTACATAGTTAATCTATAGTTTCATATCTTATAAATAAACAATACTTATAGATTTTGCAAAATACCGCGACAATATAACAACACATAGAAGAGAAATTAACAATAAAAATCAAACATCATCTTCCTGATTTTAATTATAGTAACAGAAACACTTCTCCTATCTTGCGCAAATATAGATGCAACATCAATAAGGTAAAACACTTTACCATTACATTGCATGCTATGACTCAATATACAGACATATTTATAGTAGACATGCATACTTGCCACAAACGGATGCTGCATTTACCATGTTAGAACTTGTCCTACATATAAATAAGACAAACATTCTGACAAGGTTTGGTGAAGATCTATTCAAAACCATGCCAACTACAACATAGACAAGGTTTTCTTAAGATTTGACATTGTGACCTAGTTTTTGATCCGAGATGACCCATGTTCAGAGTTGTACCTCGTGACGTCGTTTTTGACCCTAGGTGCCCATATCTTGAATTGTCCTTAATATCACAAGACGAACAATCTGACAAGCTTTGGTGAAGATCCACTAAAAGCGGTGACATCTAAAGCTTTAACAAGGTTTTGTACCTAAGATTTAACCTGGTGACCTAGTTTTTGACACCAGCTTAATCATGTTCGATCATGACTCACAATTTATTAAGGCAAACATTCTGACAATGTCTGGTGTTAACAAATATTACCCACTGACCTAGATATTAACACCAGATAACCCGTATTTGCACTTGACCGTTATATTATTACAACAAGCAAGATGACAAAGTTTGATGAAGATCCAGTTATAACTTTGAAATCTACAGTGTTAACATGGTTTTTCATAAGATCTAGTTTTTGACCCCATGTTCGAACTTGTCCCAAGATATCCTAAAGACAAACATTCCGACAAGGTTTCGTGATAATCCAATCAAAACAGTGACCTCTGTTCTTCACAAGGTTTCCAGGAATTAGAATGTTGAAAATATAACAGTACAAGATAAGATGACCTGCCAGTACTAGATTGGAAAAAAATAAACTAAGATATTAGTTATTTGTTTGACCTTAAACAACATGAGGGCATTGAAGGTCAATATCACATGTCATATAACAATGTACTCGTAGAGGACAAAATATGCACACCAATAAAGGATATAATACAGATAATCAAGTAAAATACATAATGCTTTTTCAAGTTAAGTTTTCTTTTATGCTATACATACTCATGTGAAAATGAATACTTTCAACAATGAAAGTTTACAGCTAAAATTGCTAGAATTTTCATAGCTGATTAAATAGCTGTGTTTAAAAATTTGAACAGCCAAGTAAAAATGATATTAACCATTGTAATATGCTTATAGAAATGTTACGCTTTCAGTACAGTATCAGAGATCTGTAGAAATAACTATGGACAATAGCTGAAATTATAATGGGAAGTCTACCTGACTGAGTGTTGAAACAAATAATTGGATACTATTATTTAATAATAGAATGACGTTCAAATAAACAAGCTTTTTGCTTGCGAACATTTAAACCTTCTAAATCTTAAATATCACATTTGATCTTTTACATATTTTTCTAAAAGCAATCAATGCAGGTTATTCATAACAAGAGGTTTCTTAAAGCTACACATTAGATACATATTAGAAAGTAAAATCAACACAACAATCTCAGCAGATTTTGATCAGAAATCCAAATGTGTAGAAAATGAAACATTGTTTAAAGGCATTGTTTCATACAGATGATTCATGGTAAAAATATCTAAGGCCATATTTAAAACAGGTTTGTCTGCTGCAACCCGATCAGGAATGTTTCCAGTGAGTTTTTTAAAGATTTTTAAAAAAAGTTTATTTTTCTATTTAACTCAAAATGCATATCAGAATGCTATTTTAATGAAAAAATCAAAACAATCCTGAGAGGTCAAAGAATGTTGTGTAGGAGACAGTTTTTGTTGGTAAGCAGGTAGCGTTACGGCAAACTATTATTTCTTAAGGATGGCCTATTAAATAAAACATTTATCATCATATGGCATCTGACTGTAATGTTTTCCTCTGTATGTAGGAAGAGCACAACGAGTTCTCCCATCTACTACAACTGTGTCACCTTTTCACAGGCGCATCACACATCTGCAAATTATAGGAACTAATTTTGTAGGTCATACAGACGTACAAGAGTAAAACAAACATTGTATTATACTGACTCAGAAGAGAAAGTGAGCGAACTTTTTCCAGTTATACTTAACATAAGGCATAGCTTAGGCTTTATTATACCAGGTTTTGTTAGCATCTTGTAATTTGAGAGATTATTCCAGACATTTTAAAGAGAAATTAGTTCATGATAACAAGACTGAAGATTGCTAACCAGTCGGGCCAGAATGAATTTCAGTGTATATTATGGCCGTAAATATTATGCATGACATTATGAAACTGTTTTGCCTTTGTTGAAATGGCAATGTAATTCTTCACACTCTTATTTCTATATAGTGTGTTTTCCAATAATAAATGCCTAACTATTATATATGAAGTAAGATAAATGTATCTTTGACCAGTAGAGAAGACCTGGCCAGCCGTAGCCTCCATTTGCAGATTAATGTTGATCGTTTCTAGTCGCGAAGCTATCTTGTTGATTTTCTCATGCTGCAGCTCAATTATTGTTACACCTACAGTATTTCGACTTTTTACATATCTCTAATTCAATTTAGCTGCTGAAGAAAAACATCGCCTTACTTTAGTATGTGTTACCGATGAAGCCAATAAAAATAACATAGTCACCTTGGGACACATCACGGTATACAACGTAATTCCGGTTTTAACAGAAACCGCCTTTGTAGACACTGTTAAACATTCTAACATCTGACTTCAATGTTCAACCTTTCTATGTTCATCTTACTACAATATAAAAATAAGAACCTTGTAGTTGGTAATAAAACATCTATTTGAAAAGTTGCTGAAAGATTTATTTAGCCTGTACTAAGTAAAAAAGCTTACAGATAGAATGTAGTTAGTACTGGTTAAGACCTGAATGAATTCCAGGAAAGCTGGTTAGGATAACTGCCCGCCATAATATAACTGGAATAATGTTGAAAATGGGTTTAAACCCGATGAAACAAACGAACAGTCTATGTAACAAGTACTAGAATTTAGAAACAAGATTACAGTATGTTCCACAATAAAGGCTACAGGACCAAGACTTGTCCATGACCTCAGAATATTTATAAATGAAATGTGTGCCGCATAATGCTTTATTATATTTAAATAAGACTCTCATCTTTCTCTACATTAGTAGTCCAAATAATTGTACATTACGAATGAAAAGTGAGAAACTTTGACATGCCGATATCAGCCTTCCAGCAAAATCCTGTGGGCGGGGTACAGTGACACTGGCAGAATTTTAGTCTACTATTGTTTATGACAGCCATAGTCAGATACATTCGATTTGGCTCCGTCCCGCACAATCCAACAAAGATAGATCTACATATTAGTTAGTCCGAATTCGTCACTTAGGGCTACGTATACTCATCTGTTCACCACTGTGTGGAAAATCCTCAATTAAAACCCGCTGGGCACTATAACTACAATATCAGTGCCCAAATTGAACCGTTCGGTAGGTCAAAAACACACTTCTATACATATATGACCATAGATTATTCCAACATACCTTTACTGAAAGGTGCATTTAGTGTTTGTTTCTCCCCACTATATTGCTCAACTTAAAGCGAAATCAGACTAATAAATGCCGGTATCATTGTAAAATCGTATATTCTCGTAAATTCGCTTTGCAAATATAGAATCTATTAAGTCAAATAAACTTTTGCAAATTTAGTGAGGAACATATTTAGAGGCCGAAAACTATCCCAATAAACTATTTGATCATGTTAACACTGTGACGATAAGGAGCTTACTGCCAATAGTTGGGGTTGGGATGGGGAACGTTCTTTTCGTTACAAAGACAGTAAATAGAATATTAGATAAAGACGTACACGACGACGAAATTTAATCCAATAACCATTTTCACAGGGATTATACTTACTTTCATATTGATGAAATAACTGACGAAATATCGATAGTAATCTTCTTGTCTAACTTCGCATTGGGCTGGTAAGGTATTGACCGATTGGCACCTCTGTGTATGATCACGTGACTCGAAAACTACGCGAAAAATATATGTATTAAAGTAGTGAACCTTGAACACACGAAATAACGTAAGATACAGAGAATGATAGATTATTGTTGTGGATGAGTAAGTTTATCTGGCAATGCAGAGGAATTTATCGGGTGAGCCGAAGGCTTAAACTGTTAATTGCTCAGCTTAAAAAACACAGTAGGTGTCATTTTCAAATTAACATTGCCATCTTATTTGATGACGGTTTTCGGAAATGTTAATTTAGGGAATCGTGCCTCAGAAGTTTGATACTTGTTTTCATTTTTTATCTTTGGCGTATTACGTAATAAACAGCGGGGATTTGGGCAATGTGTACACTACGGTAGCGCTATGCACTGACCTGTGTTATTCTGCTCGGGGCATTATGGGTATTTGCAGGAACTACTTACAACATGGAAATTATCAACAATAACATAGCGTGACGTCACCGTATGGTACACATTGGAGCCAAGCGTACTTCAACATTGCGTTTCATTGAATAATGAGTGTTATTGACGAAAGCACAATAATAGAAATGGTACAACGTATTCATTTTACATAACTAAACAAATTTTGTTAAGAACATACAACCGATATGGTTGTTTTGACATTTTTAATCCTTCCGCGGAACTATACTTTTAGCGTATGTATAACTATCTAAATGTAGATAGTAATCAGTTTTATGTATAGAGGTTAGACAAACGTAGTGACGTCACGCTATGTATAGAACGGGGATTTGGGTACGGAATTTCTTTAAAGTCAAGTATCTAACGAATCGAGAACGTTATAAAAAAAACGGAAACACAATTCCCTGCATTATATATTTACAGTGATTTTAAGGCTATTTGTTGTAAAACATTCCTATATACAGAGTAGTTATCGTTGTTCAAAAGTTTGTAAATTACGTGCGATATTGGTATCAAATGTAGTATTTAATCCAAATAGCTCGCAATGCACTATATACAGTGGGTTCATTTCAGTATATAATTATGGTTCTGTTTTTAAATCTATAAATTGGTGAAACTCGATTTGACCCGACATCCAAGCCAGATATCTTAAATAAGGGAAAAACTCGGGACTATTTAGTTACTTCTTCATTAATCTGCGCGTAACATCACGTTCGTTCACTGACGTCACGATAAACAACTACTTCGGACATCTTGATAACGTTATGTAGACGCAGGTAAGTCGTAGAACATTAATCGATCAACCTCAATTCATTTCGGTTAGGAAAACCGCACACTCGGGCACTGAATTTTAACCAGCGACTCTGTTATAAGAAATATTCCGTCAGATCACGTGGTCAGGTAACGGTTTATCACAAGTCACATGGTCAGATGACCTAATAAAGCAAAGTCGATTTTGCCGGAAGCGACTGGATAGACTGCAATAACTGCATAATTTTGTATTTTGAATATATCTGCCATTGATTGAACCTATTTCTATATATTTTCAGAAAGTTTTATTTTGAAAAAAAAAAACGAATTGAGAGTTATAATAGGTTCTAAAGTTTTGCGCCGAAAATAGTTCTGAGCGAGATCTTATGACTGTAGATTTATGGTTTATTAAATGAGCATTCGGTTTTGTTCAGCTTTTTTCGTGCTGTTCTGTTTTAGTGTCGTTTGTTTTAACTTGAATTGATTTGATTTTTTTATTTAAACCCTCTGTGAGCGATTAATAAATCAATCGTCGTCCCAAATCGATACAAAGCTTAAGGTTTTCAATTTCTAATGCTTAGTCTCCATTTTGAAGAGTACTCCATTTCATGTATTTTACTGATAATTGGCATATTTCTGAAGGGCTTGGGTTCAAACCCAACTAGAACCATGATAGTTTTTTCATTAAATTAAAAGAATTTAGGTCATGTTTTGTATTTAAAACACGAATTTATACAGTAATGATGAGTTAAATAGGAATTTATACATGGTTAATTTATAACAATCAAGTTACTTTTGACTTGGGACACACATCAAAACCAAACGGCAAAACTTTTTTAAAATTTGGTGTAGACATTGTACACAAACAGTAGTTAATTTGAGAAAAATTCAGATATTTCCCCGCTTCAATTTTTATCTGAGGGATATTTATCAATTTGTAACATTTCGGTAATAGCAAAATCTTCATTAAATCTTAAAGGGGCGTGTTTTTTTTCAGCAACATAGTAATTCCAAACACCATATTAACAATTTTGATTGACTAAATATTTGTTTCCCTTAGACTAATTTATACTGTTCTATTTATTGTATCGTCTGTTACAGAAGTAGGTCAATTTTAATATAGTTGTTTACATTTGATTTAAACTATTTTACGTTTGGGGTAGAAGAACAAAAATGGTTGACGGTAAACGTTTTTAAAGATCACTTGTAAATGTCTTAATGAATATACAAAAGAATGACAATATTTCAAAAACTATCCATAACACTTCATAATTATTATACTTCGAATATCTTGAAGCGCTTAAAACAATTTTACTACAAGTACGTCAACCCAAAATGTCATCAATGTACCCTTTAACATAATGAAGTATAAAAACACTTACTGCAAGTGAAATGACATTGGACAATGATCGTTGGATCAATGTTGTCGCACCAAATGGTTGACCATCGAGATTGTCAAGTTTTGCGATGACGTTTGTCAATTCTTTTTTCACTGTAGATTCAAGCTTTTGAACACCACTTCCATAAACATGCAATGCCTGTATATATGCTTTCTTTGCAACCTTCTGAAAAGAGCCAGTTCCGTCTTCAATAAAAGCCACCGATCTGTTACCAGCCCGAAAATGTTGACTATAGAACATCCCTGATCTATCAGAAAAATACTGTTTGTACTTCTCACTGGAAAATGCCTTCCTTATAAGACTCTCCTCATTCAATACAACCACATTGTTAGAAAACAATTTGAGTATGAAAATGTCGCCATACTTTTGTGCATATTCCGTGAATTTCAGATGTATCGTTTCGGGTTGAATGTCAAATGCACTACCAACTATCGGTCGCCCTTTTGGTCCAGGTATGGTCGCTCCTTTTATTTCATCTGATTGTTTTTTACCACGACGTACGAGAAAATAAAACATCATCAGACCAAAGACTGCCAACGCTACTGTCCAAATCATAATTATTGTGTTTTACTATTCCATTGCTTTACAACATTTAGAGCTTCTCACCATATAAACGCAACGACTTATGAACAAAGTACAACCCTATTATTATCTCATGTTACCATTAATATAGATTAAACAACCTTTGTGATTATCCTAATGTAATTCATATAGCATAAACACAGGATAACATTAAACGCCGTCACGAAATTAACCTTGACTTTTTGTAATGATTATAAATTCTTTCCTCAAATTTGATATCAGTTATGAATTTGACGACCAGACATGTTCACAGATTATAAAGACCTCAGCAAGGCGCTTTACACTCAATATAGTACGCCGAAACAAAGTAGTTCTATCATTTAAATCGAGTATATAATTATATGTAGATGAGTGAATAATATACTTATCATAATTACGTATTATAATCACGATATATCACTACAAACAACATGAACACAGTACACAATACAATATATACTAAGGAAACAAGTCTATTTCATCTATTTACATCATTGACACCTTCTCGATAGAAAAACAACAAACAACAACTTAGACAAATGTATTTAGACAAAAATATTATTCTTAACAGAACAGAACGGAACAATTTTTTATTAAGTAACTTATAAATATATGTATCTCGTTACAAACATATGCAAAACTATATTTTATTTTATCATGTGACAACAAAGAACCCATCGCTCACACTCATACACTCTCACACCTGCACACACCACTCGAACACACAATCATACTCTTTCGTAACATGTACAGTGCTTGTACATACATTTTTATACATTATGTATGTAGAAAAATCAAATGATATATACATAATTACATACAAGAGGATGAACTGTATTAAGTAATTTAAATCAGAAAAACAAAGTACGGCATACAAGTAGAAAGTAATACTTATGGTCATGTTAGCAAAATCAAAATCAATAACATAATATTTCACGCGGAACTAAAGCAACACTATTCAATATTAAAATAATATTTCATTATGGAAAATTCATTAGTCTGAGATCATTGATTGCTTACGTAATGAAAAAGCATGGTAAGTATACTTAGACAGATTTACTATTTCAGACTTATTACTAGACTGCATAAGTTGTGAGACTGAAAAAACACTTGGTCGAATAAAGTAGTAACGTTTTATAAATTGTTTCCGAATATTGATATAAAGAGGACAAATAAAAACAAAGTGATAATCATCTTCAATGACATTGGAGTTACACAATAGACAGGTACGAAGGTGTCGTTCTATTCGCTGGTTACCATAACTACCTGTTTCTATCCTGAGTGAATGTGGTGACAATCTTAATTGAGTAAGTGTAACTCTAATGTTTTTGGGGACAAAGTCCAAATATGGTTCGAACAATATAGAATATTTAAAATAACCATATGAATGTAAAGTAGGACTGATAGAAATACTGTTGAACATAGATAGAAAAAATACATTAACAACAAGAATTAACATGACATGCAAAATTGTTTACAAAATCCACAAAATCAAAAAGTACACACCCGTGTTCAGTAAGTATGAACTTCGAACGGAACCGTACTAATCAAGGACAATTTCAACAAAATTCATAGATGTGAATGCTTAAGCGACCTATCTATTTTCAATTAACTCCTTCTCCTTAAAATGTGGTATGTTCATACATCATACGACGCGTTCGTCTGAAATTCTCTACCTATGAACCATCATTCGACTGTTGTATATCCAGTGCTTGTGAAGACTCTATCCATTCATTGTGATATAGCATATACTTTTGAGCGGTTATTTACCTATACACATGCCATGCATTTGTCTGCACGGCTAATGCTTTTATCATGCAACTGCCATGGTAACTGCCTGATAACACATGACCTGAGAACATTATGTGTTCTCAGGTCAATAGGATGCTATAGTAGCATGAGAAAACTTTTTGGCTCCGCCCACTCGACTATTTAAATTAATGCGCGTATATTTTTGTGTATTCAATTGTTGTTTTGAATATTTTTCACCAAATTTGTAATTGTTAACAAATGATTTCTTTAATGTGAAATTAAATTTTGTGATCCATGGGAGTTTTTTTTTTATTATTTCGCCCAATTGTAGTGAACTTTTTATCTGCGGATGTTGACTATTTAAAGTGTGATTTGCCGGGTGACCGTTATCATCACACTAGCGAATTAAACGCTAAATTTTAGGTGAAATGACACTAAATTATGCTCCGAAAACTGAGTTACAAAGCTCGCCACCCTGGACGATATCACCTCGCCTGATAACATTGTTCTCACCGGACAGTGACCCGAGTTTCTCTATATACACAGTAAATGACTATAATTGTTCGACACTTGAGATCATTTTGATATGTTTTTTTATAAATACACACGTCCTATAAAATAACTTTGAGTTGAATGGCATTTTCATTCCGCTTTAGCTTTGAAACCTTGATAAACGAACCAGATTGTATTATACATGTACATGTATGTGGTTTACTAGAGTATTGTAATGTTTTCTGGTAATTGTTTATGAAACGAATTATTTAGCTGTATTTTTGCTAACTGCTATGATATGATTAAACCTACTCACCTGTAACTATGGTATATTGTATTGGTTTAGATACTTACTTGCACAGCATGGATTTAAACGAGTGTGTTGTAACTTGATAATCATATTGTATGTTGATGATGTTGATTGTGAATATACTGTGTGTATAGTATGGTCTAACATACTGACTTGTGCAGCATGGGTTTAATATACTGATTTGTATGAATTATTTTAACCAATTGTGTTGTAAAGGTACACATTTGTCTTTGTCGAATTGATATACCAGTTGTATGGCTATTATGTTAAATGTGAAGTATTTTCATGTCTAGTATGGGTTTAACAGATTGTATTGAAAGGTTGCACATGACTTTCATTGAATTGATAGTCATAATTTATGCTCTGTAATTTTGCATATTTATTCAAATTTAGAAACTGTATATGTATACATTTATGTTACCTTTTGCTCACCCGAATTTTTTTAATTGTTTCCTAACACATAACTTTGCACAATTGCAATATTCTCAGTCCGATATACTCTATATATCTCTCCACCAAATACCTCAAATATGGTCCAATCCTCCATGTATTCTCTTTACATTCTCTCTCTTTATCGTTTATCTATTGTCGATACTCTTATCATCAACTATGGCTTCTCATCCTTACGCATATCTTGCTATCGCGTCTACGTACTTGTACCTGTTTCGAACGGCATTTGGACTGGCATGACGGCTATCCATTTGTTTTTGATCTTATTATTGTCAATAACATGATTATTAATAAACTGCCCGTCATGTCGGTTTATAAATATCGAGGGTCTTTACCTATGATCATCCATATGCTTTTGTTGAAATATCTGAATGGTAACGTGTTGCACTTGTTTACAATGTACAATTTAATTTTATTGTCCAGCACGACACAACTTCAAGTGATACATACTCAAAAGAAAGTGATCCCAAGTTCTCGATGTATTAACAATATGTTATTCACTCATTAAATTGTTACTACTTTCATTGTTACTGTAATTTGTGTTTGGCTACATGTGTTCATTCTTACGTCAGGTGAAATACATCCTAATACAGGTCCTCTTTCTCGAAGGTCATCCTCCTCAGGTTCCTTAGCTTCAAATACAGTTGCCAGTGATGTCTCGCGGTACTTTTCTTTTGTCCACTTAAATGTCCAAAGCATTCAACACAAACTTGACTTGCTGTGCACAGAACTTAATGACTACGATATTCTTGCTTTCTCTGAGACCTGGTTAAATAACTCAATACTATCAGATGATATCAGGTTACATTCATACCATTCTTCTGAAAGGCGCGACAGAAATGGTAACTCTCATGGTAGTGTTATAGTGTATATCAAAGATAACATCTACTACAAACGTCACACTGATCTGGAATTGGCCCATGTTGAATCTATTTGGCTTACGAATAACAATTTGAGTTGCTAAATACGAACGTAAACTAGTGGTCGTGTGCTTTAAAAACATGATAGATTAAGAGTTCTTTTTATGCAAGATCATTTAGATTTACATGATCACGTCTGAATCTTGTGCAACACTGAGTTAACTGTAGGCCCTACTCTTTTGTGTCAAG
Organism: Lutraria lutraria; assembly: GCA_964023205.1. Lineage (NCBI taxonomy): Eukaryota > Metazoa > Mollusca > Bivalvia > Venerida > Mactridae > Lutraria > Lutraria lutraria. The sequence goes on along the minus strand of OZ026845.1, from coordinate 22,718,728 downwards.
GTATTTTTGAATTGAGTGACCCTGGTTGTGTTCAATGCGGTGATGTACTGTTGTGTTAAACATCAGAAGTATTGATTGTGTTATATACTGTTACTTATGTGTTGTTCACTTGTTTGTGTATACCAAAGAGTTTATAATGTAATTTCATTAATTGTCTTCAATTAATGTGCTGTTAAACTTTCCAATGATTTTCTTTTTTTTCTTTTTAATGCTAAGAGACTAGCATTATATATGAATGAAAAGTCGGTCCGTTAGTGTACATGTTAAAATATTTGCATGGGCACGAACGATAAGGGTACATATTTCTCTTTTTTGCTTCGTATGGAAAAATCACGTTTCGACATTACTTTCAGTTCTTTGATTTAAATATAACATTACAGACATCTAAACGTATTTGGAGAGATGTGTTGTTATAATCAGTCCCGCTGTTGTGCATCGCTCAAAGGGTTTACAAAAAAGCCGCTATCTTGGATGAAAAAGTTTTTTTTCTCATTTCTTCGATTTCGCTATTCTTTTACATGAACAGTGGGAGTTTTTGTTAAATGACACTTTAAATGATACAACCTTTGCATCCGTTGTGGAAAAAGAACTAGAAATCTGTCATTTTAGAAAATAATTATCCTAGACAAAGTTCTGAGATGTAAATGTTTCTAATAGCTTCATTGATAATTTCAAGACTTGTCATTTTGCCCTTTATTATCTACCAGAGGTATTAAATTGAAGTCCAATGACTAAAAACCCTCTCAGTTCAAATGGTAAAACTAATTCAAAACGGGAAATTAACGGGAATTGTAGAATCTACATTTTGCTTTCACATGTAGTTTGGATAAACCTTTGCGCCTTAGAAGACATAACTTTATGTTTTTCGTCAGTGCAGTTCTGAAGTCTTCACTTTGCATGAGAATAAATGAATATGAACATTTTACAAATGCAAATAAAATGTCATGTTGTTGGACGACCGCGTTTATCTTTTAAGCTTAAGACGGACGTCTAGATGCTGCAGACAGTGATATTTAGACATCTCAAGTTTCTTCATTCACGATTATCACCATCCCAAAACAAATTCAATCAAATAGTCACTTACGAAGCATTATCAGTCATATAGTTTGACCGACTTGCAAATTGTTGAGATGTCGTGGTCTTACATTTTTTTGTAAATGTGACATACTATCTTTCAGGGTCAGGCCAATCTAATGTAACTGCAATGGATGTACTTTTTGTGAGTCAGTTTTTAGGACGTCGACCTTTTGGATTGTAATATTTATCAGGGGTAATTGTCTTGATCGTGTCTGAAGATAATTTATTGAGTTAACCAAAACTTAAGTACATGTCAAATAAATCTATAGAAGTCTTTAATAATGTGTATGTTTTACATTAAAATACTTTTTCAAAACCTTTGCTTTTAACTTTCGTATCATTTAACAGTAAAACTAAATGTCTAGATTTCGTAAAAAAAGACAAATATGACACATATGTCTTCTTAATCCAGTCCGTGTAGTTACATGCGAATAAAATAAATAGTAACGTGTCAGAAATCACGTAATGGTGGCAATGGTGGCTTAAGATTTAAAATTAATTTTATAAAATTAAACATTTTGATTTCGCGGAAGTCGTCTGAAAGTGGTTGTAGACCTGCAATAATGTGTTTATTTGTTCTGCTGTTTATTTGTAACATTATGTGATCTTTGGCCATATCGTTGTCACCGCATCTTAGTCTAATAAAAGAAATACTGATATAAGTGTTTTGGATATACATGTATAATGTAACATATGCTAACCTTAAAAGGTCCAATATTTATGCATATGATTGCGGCACAACGAATTCACGTCGGATGAACGCATACTAATTCCTTTCGACGGATTCGCAAAGAACTGTCACACTACATTTTACCATCATGCTCCATTGAAACTTCTAAATAAATGCTGACTAATTAGCTGCTTGGTAATGCTGACTTCAAAAATCAGTTGCCTATATAATATACCCAGTGAAATTTAGTAAGTGAAAGACTTCCGTGCTCAGTCGCCGTGTCTTAATTATATTAGATTCCAATTAAACAATATTTCACATGCCTTGCGAAAAATAAATGGAATTGTACAATTGTAAATGGAATTTCAGCATGTAAAATCCAATAATGAAGATAATAGAATATCAAATATAAGAATCATTCAAAATAACTGTTGGTTTCATATAACATCTTAGAAATTTACTGTTATTAACGTATTTGTCACCACCCGCCTCCGTGTTCGAGCGGTTAAAGTATCTGGGTTCGATGTCAGGTCAAATCAAGTTTTACCAATTTGTAGATTTAAAAACAAAACCATAATTACGTACTAAAATAAACCTACTATATAAAGTGCATTGCAAGTAATTTGAAGCAAACATATATTTGATTGGTCTTCTATAAACCAATATCGCACGTGATTTACAAATTTTTGAACAACGATAACTTCTCTGTATATAGGAATTTATTACAACAAATAGCCTTAAAATCACTATAAATGTATAAAGCAGGGAACCGTGCCTAAGCTGTTTGATAACGCCCCCCGTTCGTTAGATAATTGACTCTTAAGAAATTCAGTACCAAGAACCCCGCTGTTTATTACGTTATACGCCATAGATAGAAATGAAATTATGTATCTGAGGCAGAGTTCCCTACATTTCCGCTACAAAATACCGAAAACCCCTTTGAAATCCGTCATCAAATAAGACGGCAATGTTAATTCGAAAATGACACCTACTGTGTTTTTTAAGCTGAGCAATTAATAATTTAAGTGTCGGATCATTATCGTCTCATGAAAGCAACGAATTTGACGCACACCATTCAATTTTGACAGCCGAACAAAATCGCTTATGTTTATGGTTCAAAAATTGAACCACGCCCAGGTTTTATGTCTAGTAAAAGATTTTATAACAATTTTTTGTCATTAATGAATTAATAGTATCATATCGTACCAATACAATGCACATTACGTTATTATCTTTAAGGTAGTGGGATTGTAACAGACAAGTTTTCTTTTTTTTACTATTTTTATAATCTAAACATATATGATATAATATAAACATGTACAGATTTATTTGCAGAAGTATTATAAACTTTTAACGTCCCGAAAAATAAATAATGATTTTATGACAGCCACCACCTGACCTCAAAATTCCGAAAAACTGAGTCAGGGTACTCAATTTTTAGAATCTTTTCTTGTGAATGGTTTCAAATCATTCTACATACATTAAGTAAATAACAAAAAGAATCTATACCACATCAAAATCCTTTAACATGGATATATATGTAATAATGTGACGAGAAGGTATCAAAAATCCAACTGTTTGTTCAAAACTTAGATTTTTTTATCTTAAAAAAGAAGGGCAAATGAAATAACATACATTGTTTTTATCTACTAACTATACTAACAATCTGGAATAAAAAATATCAAAAGAAGAAAATGTTTTACCGTCTACAACTAAAGATGTACACATTTAAATAATACAACAGTCTAAAAGTTGACGCACTGAACATGTGCACACAATTCCTCATGTATTGCTTGTTTTGTAAGAAAGAAGTCACTTATCAAGCAATACAATGGTATGATTGTTGGAGTTAAACTTTACATTTCTGAAGTAAAAATCATGTAATACTATTCATATGCAATGAATAAATTATTGAATTTATTTAATAACTATGTTCAATGTATATCATATTGAATAACATACAATAATTTAAAAATATATTTTCCCAAATATGTCAATTTATTCTGCAGATTTCACATATCTCTTATTTTAAAGTTATTGCAATTAATAAATCAAATTGAAAATATAAACAATGCATCTCAAGCACTATAAATTATAAATGCATAATAACAAAATGTCATTCGCTTAGAATCTATTTAGAAGCTTTTGATCCGAAGTACTAGCTCATTACTATTGTAATGTCTTAAAAACAAATCACATTTGTTACCAATAGAAACCCATTAATATTTAGGACTGTAAAAATGTTTCTTAGTTTATCTACACCAGATTGTCTTAATATAATTTGATACTCAGTGTTCAATCCTGAGCCAGTAATGATTTCTGCAGTTGGCCGCTAACGAATTCCAGAACTTATGAGATGATCTAATAACCTTAAGCTTTAAACTTTTCAGTGTTAAATAATACAGATCATTTTAACAACCACTGGCTATCTTGCAGTTAGAAGATCTTATACATCTTTAAATTGAATAAGATGACTCAGAGGCTCCACATCCGCATCAGTATTGTATGCGTTTAAAGACATTGAACAGCTACTATATAAGTGACCCCCCAAAAAAAATCCACATGAGGTCTAATCTCTTAATTGTTTTATTGCCCCTAATGGGATTAATCCTGTATTTTCACGGTCAGCTATTGACACCTAGTCATGCATATAAGTGGGTCATAGATTGTATTGATTTTTAGTGATAATTAGTTTATGGATAACTTCCTGTTGGTTTTAAACATTTTATGTAATTAATGAATGTTGTCCTTTAATTACCTATCAATGACCCTGTCAGTTTTATTGGACTCCCTACTGTGGAATATACATGACTGCTGGGTCTTAGTCACATGCCTCGCATTCCTGGTTCAATGTCTTTAAGATACACTTATATGACAGCTCTGTTCAAAATCTTTGTGTTACAATAACTGTCCTAGAATCTGCTTCCTATCAAACATATTCGCATAAGAGGTTGGACATAAGTACCACAATATTTACCAGAATTGATCTCCACTGCTGCAAGCTGGGTAATGTGGAGCCTTCCAGAACTATAAACTAAAAACTATTGAAAGTAAAAGCATAATACATGCACTTCATATTCAAAGTGCAGAGTATGTAAGTTAAATCAGCAATATGCTAAGTGACTATTCGACGGAAACGACAAATCGTTAGGTATTATTGAATTTCTTTACGGATACAACTTTCATTGTTGAAGAGATTAGAATAAGAAGAAAGATAGCAAACAGTATTTCACAGTCACAATGAATAATAAATACTAATCTGAATGCAAAAATCATAGCATTACAAGCATGGTAAACTTTATCAAATTGTTACTTCTTACTTTCCTAGTGAATGGTTTAAGAACAATAGAAATGAAATTTGGCTCCTCACTTTTAATATTGACATGATTGATATGTTTCATGAGGGACTGTATTCTGTAGCTTTTCTTTGTCAACACTTTTGGAATGGTCAACTCCTGCAATGGAAACATTCTTTTAAAGAAACCTTTCTTTAAACAGTATACAACAAAATTCTGATGATCAACACAATAACTAGAATTATTTGGCGAAACAGTTAGTAGTAAATTGCCATGTCAAGACCAAGACAATAAAAAAGATTACAAATACTGTTGTCATATTGATAAATCTTTAGTTAGCATCGAAGTTTCCAATAAACAAAATCATACCTGTCTTGTGTGATATTCCTTCTAGTGCTGTCAAACTCCTTGTTTTGAGAAATGAACTTATTTTGTATCAGTCTGTGTCGCATTACCAAGACAGTCTTTGACTTAGCTGTTTATGTTGGCGACTTCTGGCACTTGTCTGCTTATCTCCAGGTGATAGAACCATTTTCCATTAATTAGTCTGCAAATGATAATAATAATTTTTAACTTCCCTATCTATACATCTGACGAATTTGATTGTTTACGAGCGAAAATCAAGTAATGACGTCACACAATTGGAAATCCCGAAATTATAGAGTTAGGTTTTTTCAGAAAATGGAATATATTTGGTATGTGAAATATATTTAAATTTAATATCATGATATTGGACTATACGACAGGTTTTTAAGCGACAGTAAACGTTTATTATAAAAAATATAGCCATACCACACGGTATAACCGGATGAATGCCCTACAGAGTGATGACTACCCAACAGAGGTAAACACCGATGACGGGTGAGTAGTGGTGTTATATTTCTTACCAGCAATTCTCGAATTCGAGCTTTCTTTTGGATCTAAGGATATGTGAATGACCACGAAGGTTGAAATGAACTATTCAAACAGTCTCGCATGCTATCTTTGCGGAATAAAGCTGATAGCGCCTGTTTATACACGACACGCAGAAAATAATGCTTAAATCTCACATTTATTGCCAGAAATTAAACAGTTTGCGATAGTTTTTAACTATTTAACCTCACAGATCTAACGAAATATCATCTATGAACAATTCTGTAAAGTTACAACTCTGTCCATGCTCTTAAACCGATGTTTGACCCTTCCAAAGAGACCCTGGTATGCGCAAAAATGATGACGTTTACCGCCGAGGAGATTTTGAGAGGATGACGTGAACGACAGATAATGAAAAAATATGGATGACGTTCACGGCTGAGGAAAAGAATTAATGAAATTGCCATTTTGCGCAGTTTCAATCGTTTTTTCCCGGTAAAGCATGGACTCTTTCGAAATGTACATGTCAATGAGCATTTTTCAACAGAAAGTGTTGAATAGGATAGCCTAACACGTACATTTATTCAATATATACCGTCATTCTAGTTACTGTAGTCACTCGAAGAATCTATGACATTTGCAAGACAAATCTTTATCAATTTGAATGTAAAGATTCTGAAATCTAGTCATATATTTTCAGCCTAGTTCTGTTCCGACATTACATACATACTCAGCATACTATCCAATGTAATTTAATGGTAAGTGAAGCTAATCAAGACTATTCCGTCATTTTACTGTCATTTAAACAAGCTTCCCGTAATACCGTTTTTATACAGACGGGAAAGCAATCTGCAGTCTTTCATATCTAAAGGTGTGCATGACTTCTTGAAGATAGGCTCAAGAAAGTTTTTTGTGATACTCAATCACGTCTTATACTTAATGCGTGCGTACGCAACTTTCAGTATCGAATTCAAATGTAGTATCGATGACATTTGATAAGTGTAAATGTATTGGACGTAGAAGATTGTATCTAAATTAAATAAGTAGCTGATTAATATAAATGACTGAAATGCTTTTAATTTGATTACGGTTTTAAAGGTATCTAAAAAACATGAAACTCAGACTTAGACCTCATATGACGGAGTAATGTTGGTTTGTCAAGTAAATACTTCCTGCCCACAGGTAACTGTATCATTGAAAAATAATACAAAAATGAAAAGTTTTTTTTAGCTCACCTGATTTCATCATGTGAGCTTTTAGGATCAATGAATGTCCGGCGTCCGTCGTCCGTCCACAATTAGCTTGTTTACACTCTAGCATCCACAGCTCTGAACGAATCGTGATCAAACTTGCTCACAATGAATATGGCCACAATGTCTCGGAAAAGTTCGCATGCGGAACATTTCTGTAACTTGGCCGGTCTTATCGGCAAAGTTGTCTCCCTTGAAAACGTCTTATCAATCACTCCGATAACGTTTATCGATAAACTGATTTACTATAGATTTATATAGGAGCTGTATGGTTTAACACTAATAACTTGTTTATAACATTAAATGAGAAAATTGTATAACCTCGTGAAGTAATCTTCATTCTCTGCACTTTATTTCAATATAATTTTTATTAATGTGGTATGTGAACTTATTGCTTCCATTTTCGTTTGAAGTTGGTGACTATCGTTCGTTCATAATTCTATATGAAAACTGTCAAAATACTCTTAAACCTCGTTTTTGACAGGCCATAAAGTTGTTTTTTACTAAAATGACATTTTTTATAACCTCGTGAAGTATTCTGTGGTGTCCAATCTTTATTACAATATATTTTTTAAGAAATTTGAAAATGTGGAAATTGCTTCCAATTTAGTTTGAAAATGGAGATATTCGCGTTCAAGCGCGCGTTTCCGTATTTGTAGTAAGTACGTTGTACAAATATACATGTACAGTAGTCGATGTAGCAACTACCGAATTATAGTTGTTGTTATTATGACCTTTCATACATTTAACACGTGACTAATTGTTAAATTGCTTTAGCAGGTGTATAATTTAAGTCGGTATATTTTTACCATGTTACAAAAAACTGCTAATTTTTAGCAATCTGTTCGATAATTCAATAACTCGATACATATTTATTTTCTTAATCAGGTTTATATAAGCGGGTCTTAAAACTCAAAATATAACCATGGCTACCGTTTACGGTCACCCTGTGAATATAAATATATCTATTACAAATTAATAAATGAAGGCAGACAGTTTTATTGAGAAAACACCTGATGAAGGTGAAATTAAATGATTTTCTCCTTCATGTTTTACCGGAAACATATTCTGTAGAAAGGATTATCTTCAGAAAATATGTATGTATATAAGTCCTTGTTATTTATCACGCTTTATAAAACTACGATTTGTTTAAACTTTTCCAGTCGTGAGCTTGCTGGGTCAGAAACATAGATTAAGTGATTTTATAAACTCAGAAGTATATTCCAATTATTCTTTAAAGCCCAATTGATTTTGAATGTAGTAAATCAAAACAATAGATAAATTGATAATAAAATATAAGAAGTATATTTTATTTGAACCAATTTCGATGTACAACAATATTTTACACAATGCCCTTTTTTAGTCTCATCTAGTAAAAATGTTGTCAAATGCTTTTTCTTATTTCTTTGCAATATCATTGAAAAAATACCGTGCTGTATTTCAATATGTACTTCTTGATTGAAAAGAATATTAATCGTTTTATTATCTGATACAGATATGGCTAAAGCCTCTGACCACTTTTATGACAGATGATATACAATTAACAGGATGTTACGTAATATTTATTGATTTTATCGCCCTGTTAAAGGGATATTGCTCATTCATACAGTATCGGCCGGGTGTTAAAATTGACATACAATGTTTGATATACGCCATTTCAAATTAAATACCAAGTTATTATTATCATCATTATTATTGAAAGTGCCGTTTTAACTTTTTAAAGTCCCAAGAGATTTACTAATACAGTTCTACTAGGACAGTAACCAATAAATATCTAAATTTAAAGATAGATAGATAAATCTTTATTTTTTTATTTATGCCGATGGCACATCATCACAATAAATATATAGACATACATGATATTGTACGTAAACAGTGAATGAGTAAGACTAACAAACAATCCCTGATTCTCGCGCACAAACTCGCACATACATACCAAAAAAACATTAAATATCAAATAGCTAAATTTAAAGACATTGGACAGCTCCTATTTAAGTGACCCCAAAAGCAACAGTAGGTCTATTCTCTTAATTGTTTTATTGCCCCTTAGAGATCGCGTTCCAACAACGACTTGTATCTGGTCGGGAAATAAGAATCACTATGTCAGTTTGACCAGGTAGTTGTATAGTATAGTTAATACAACTACCTGGTTTGACTTGTCCCCGAGCTGTGTAAAAACATGCATTTTTTAGAAATGCGAAATTTAAAAATTAACCGTGCCCGTATAAAAACTCAACATATTTTGTCGAACGATTGAATTTTTGAATTATATATTCATATAATTATTTCCTTTAGTAGTGTGAAACAGGGATGCTATATATCCCTGTGTGAAATGAATATATATAGCTGTGTTCTGTAAGGTGTTTGATTCCGAAAAATCAAAATATATTACTGCTGTAATATTTATCTAATAGTATATGTACTTTCCTTGACCTTATATAAAGTCATTAAATTGGAATCAAACAACATCATTTTACAGCTGGTTTGTTAATGTTATTCACATCAATATTCATTTAAAGATCAACATTAAAATATGTAATAATGAATTTTAAAAAACAAAAATATGACCTTTTTCTTTTAATTATTGTGTTGAAGACCATGATCCCTCACCCACGTGAGAAAAATAATACTCTCACATTCCCTAAAACTCAGATCGCACAAAAAACAACCAGGAGATATAGATCTCGGTTTAACGCTAAATAATCCATATTCGATAAGGTTAACTTGCTAAAATCAAAACTGACCACTTATTGGTTTTTTGGCGTAAAGGGAAACAACTAGTTTATCACAGAGGTAAAAAAATCAATAACGACAGGAGTTGTCTTTTCATAGGAAAATAGCGTCAATGTTCCGCATGATTATGGGCAAAATTGGACAATAACTTCTAGAGTTATGGGCCCTTGACTTACAAAGTTTGCTATGTTTAGCTTGTTTACACTCTAGCGCCTTCATTTATTCACCAATCCTAATCATATTTAGAATGAATGTGTAAGACCTTACGGTCTTTGACAAGTTTAGTTATGGGTGGAATCGGTCCACAACTTCAAGAGTTACGGGCCCTTGGATTAGGAAATTTGCTACGTTTTAGCTTGTTTCCTTCATTGTTGGTTTTGATCTCAAAATCTACGTAAAAATGGATTATACGAGATGGAAACTATATTATCTGGTCATTAATTATAGTGCCTTTGTTCTCAAGTGAGCGACCAAGGGCCATCTTGGCCCACTTGTTTGTAAAATTTACACATCTATAGACTCAAGTAGAAAATAAAACTAAATATCAATTTCTGTAAAAAAAAATTATCAATGATACATTTACATGTGTGCCAGCCAATTTATGTTTAAAAAGGGCTTGCTAACATATTTTAATCATGCACACCTGACATATAGATATAGAAGACTGCAGACTGCTTTACCGTCTGTGTAAAAACGGTATTACGGGAAGCATGTTTAAATGACAGTAAAATGACGGAATAGTCTTGATTAGCTTCCCTTACCATTAAATTACATTGGATATATGCTGAGTATGTATGTAATGTCGGAACAGAACTAGGCTGAATTCTATATGACTAGATTTCAGAATCTTTACATTCAAATTGATAAAGATTTGTCTTGCAAATGTCATAGATTCTTCGAGTGACTACAGTAACTAGAATGACGGTATATATTGAATAAATGTGCATATGTATATGAATAATATACGTGTTAGGCTATCCTATTCAACACTTTCTGTTGAAAAATGCTCATTGACATGTACATTTTGAAAGAGTCCATGCTTTACCGGGAAAAAACGATTGAAACTGCGCAAAATGGCAATTTCATTAATTCTTTTCCTCAGCCGTGAACGTCGTCCATATTTTTTCATTATCTGTCGTTCACGTCATCCTCTCAAAATCTCCTCGGCGGTAAACGTCATCATTTTTGCGCATACCAGGGTCTCTTTGGAAGGGTCAAACATCAGTTTAAGAGCATGGACAGAGTTGTAACTTTACAGAATTGTTCATAGATTATATTTCGTTAGATCTGTGAGGTTAAATAGTTAAAAACTATCGCAAACTGTTTAATTTCTGGCAATAAATGTGAGATTTGAGCATTATTTTCTGCGTGTCGTGTATAAACAGGCGCTATCAGCTTTAATCCGCAAAGATAGCATGCGAGACTGTTTGAATAGTTCATTTCAACCTTCGTGGTCATTCACATATCCTTAGATCCAAAAGAAAGCTCGAATTCGAGAATTGCTGGTAAGAAATATAACACCACTACTCACCCGTCATCGGTGTTTACCTCTGTTGGGTAGTCATCACTCTGTAGGGCATTCATCCGGTTATACCGTGTGCATACGGAGACAAGCCTTTATACGGCGACATTTACCGATCTCGCTACGGAATATACCAACATTGCACGTTTTCGCTGAATTACGATCCTTCTGCCTTAACGCTGATGAGGAAAAGTCGATAAAGGGGTGCAGTATTTATCGCAATAAAACACCAATTTCGAGCGTTCGGTTAGATTTTTTTGTTGGATGGTATTAAAGTATGATTATACTTAATCTTAGTAAATAACGTAAAATATCATTTTACGTTATTTTAGCGATTAAAACCAATCCCGATACGTTAAGGTCGCTGACTTCAAATCACTGTAACCTCTCACTGATAGAGGGTCGTGGGTTCGAGCCCCGCTACCGACCATGTCTCTTTGTGAGAAAGTAGGTCGTAGCTTAACGAGGATGGGAGTCTAGTACTAGTTGGGTACTAGTAATCCGAGATTCGACACCATGCTCTACCAATGGAGCTGAGCGAGCGGACTTTTCATTTTAACCAACTAACCAATGATATGTTATGATTAACCTCTGTCAACTAAGACTTAGAAGGTGTATCCAATAAATCGTATTTACGGTTCAGTAATTAGTTTTTTATATAAATGGCTAAATATGAAGTTAAGTTTTTATACCTTCCTCACCCTAGTCGTATTTAGTCATGTAACCGTACACTTAACTCTTTTCTAACCTTTAACAGTCTATGTTTAAAATTTTTAGTTTGACCTACATAATTTGTGTCATGAAATTTTATCTTAATGATCATCCTTATGAATATTTAAGTGTTATGGTCAAACAATTGTGAAAAAGGTGGTTTTCTGCAGTTCACTTATTACATCCAGTACATAGAAACTAAAAGCGCTATATAGATAAATGTGATATAACTTATACCTGAAACATCTGGGATCATTTGATAAACTGGACTCATTTTGACATAAAAGAAGAAAGCTGCTATCAATCAGGTAAGTGCTACTAGTTACTTGTTGTACTTTAGTGGCGTGTATAGGTGCTTTATACCGGGCACGATAAAGAACCAGGAAAAACTACTCGAAAAGAGTGACTAAAATAAATGCCCGATTATCCATTTTTGCTTATTATGGGGCGGCTCTGATTTGACAATAGCTGTAGAATGGCCCGTAAAACAAGAGAAAAATTTACTTAAATAATTCGATACTTGACACTTATTCAGTGGTGATGGATAGTTTTTTTTTTTTTTTATAATTTATTTTTATTTTTCATACTCATACAATCATATGGAATGTTATGTTACATATTGTTACATATTTTTAACATACAAGTTTGTAAAGAATCATCATGCACATATAACATTTTATGGATAGTTGTAGTACCCCCCCCCCCCCCTCTCTCTCGATAAGTCCTCCATGTTTTGTGGTAGTCTACTTACTTCTATAAGCAAATTTATATAATAATCGTTGTTGACTTGATTCATTTTTATCTGGATCGAATATTCTTTAGATACGAGGGATGTTCGATATGTTATATGCATTGTACTATAACACAAAACATTAAGCACGATTTCACTGATATTGACACGTCCGAAAAGCTCTATTCAATACCTTTACAATGGTATATAAATGAATATTAAGTTCAGCACAAAATGGTAAAACATATTTATTTTAAGAGAGCCACTCGTTGACCACTGTTGAAAAAATGGTTGGAAAGCGTGTTGAGAATGTTTAAGAAATTTAAGCTTACATAAATTAAAACTTCGTTGATTTTTTTAACTAATTGGGATAGGTAGATGGGTCCCTTAAGGTATCTTATATGACAGGTGGTAGTTGGAAAAAAAGATGTATTACTTGCACGGAGACTGTTAAAGATTCTGCAATATCAGGACGACCGGTGACAGCAACAGGATTAACTAATGTCTCCAAAGTCAGGGAAATGATTGAAATGGATGGCGGATATACGAATTGCCTAGTTGAGTCTGTTTGCATTTCACTGTCGAGAGTAAATTTCCTTCTGAATAGTATTTTTGAAGAACGAAATATCAATGCCATATGAAGACCCCTCTATTGACAGATGATCAAAAAGGGTACGCGTACAAGCAGCAAATAATTGCTAAAAAAGTTCCCAAATTTCAGTTATAGACAATTTGCAAACATTAATACTGGTGAGTGGTGATCAATGAGACTTGGGTTCATTAAATCTAGACTGGTTGGTAAATTGGAAACAAGGTATTTTTTATGGCTTATCAAACGCAGTAAACGGCATGTAGTTGTCAAAAGGGCAATTGGCAAAGAGTGAAGATCACCAGATCTTGTTCCATGCGACCTTTTTCGTTTTCAAAAACTGAAAAAGTTCTTATCTGGTCGTCGATATCACTCCGGACAAGCCCTTGGTTCATCTGGTCGTCAGTGCCCTTTTGGTTTATCCAAATCGGTCATCCGTGACCGCTATTCTGAACTGTATTCACAAATTGTTTGTATTTATAACCACGGGAAATAGTTTGAGGGGATAATAAGTTATTTTGACCATTAAAGTCGTGTTTTTTTTCCAAAATATTACACAATACACATTACTTATCGAACATCCCTCGTATATCTAGACTGGACATTAATCACTGGTCAAAGCTCAATTCCGAAAAATGTAAATACAATTCATAATATACTATTGTACGTGAATACAAAAAGTAACAATTTCCTACTTACATTTTTCTTAAGATTTGACATAATCATCTCCTTGCAGAAAATGCCACTGATAAAGATTAAGGACGCAGGCGGTGAAACCATAAGATTCATGGAAGTGGATGGCACCCGATATCCATACGTTTCAGCCATAGACCAGGAAAAAGCCATCAGAGCATCACGTGATATAGTTCCTTGTAAAGACGACATTCTACTTATAACGTATCCAAAGTCAGGTTCGTTGTTGCATGGTTAAGGTTTCGACTTACTTTCATGATCATCATAAATCATCAGTTGTATTTATCAACAGAATTAATGAAAACTAATCATGTTTACGGTTACCAGACTAATCCCTTTGTTTGGCGCCGACCCTAACGTTGTCTCAAACGGCAAGAACCAAACGTATTTTATATTTGTATTTATCGTATCTATTGTTTAATATGTAACAATTCTTGGTTGTCTTATGACAATATCTGCGTTTATTAGTAACTAGATTTTTAAATTTTAAAGCGGCTATTTTAGCCAAGACATTCTATAAAATGGACACCATGACATTTTCTGTTTCTATGGTAACCGTAATATGAGCTAACAAGACTTATTGACGGAAAATAAGCGTAACAATTAAGTAAACAGTACTTACTTTTTCATAGGTACTCACTGGTTGTGGGAAGTATTATCCATGTTGCAACAAGGCAAAGCTGAGATGATTCCTAAGATAAAACAAAGCTTTATGATTGAGGCTATCTCATCTGAACAAGCTGCACGTATACCACAGCCCAGAGTTCTAAATGCACATTTCCGGTTTGATCAGATCCCCAAAGCTATGATTGAAGAGAAGACAAAAATTGTACTCTGTCACCGAAATCCTAAAGATGTTGCGGTGTCATTGTATCATCATCACGTGGGCTTGAAAAACTTATATGATTACAATGGGAAATGGGAAAACTGGTTCCCTCTGTATTTGGAGGGAAAATGTAAGCGATTCCATCAATAGATTAATTGATTTATTAATAAGCTATCCAATAATCAGAAATGCTTTTTTTTCAAAAAATAGTCTTCTTAAGAGACACAGAAATGTTACTCAAACAAACAGTTCTCGCTTGAAAACGGTTAAATCCAAAACTGTGATTATGGGAATGTGTAGATGCCTAGTTCTAAGTGCATTATGTGTGTTGTTGCAAAATATCAAGTAGATATTCCATTCATTTATTTATTGCAGGTGACTATGGTTCATGGTTCGACTATGTACTCGACTGGGAGCGGGCAATGAAAGAAAATCCAGACTATGCCATTCATTTGATGACATACGAAA
Organism: Lutraria lutraria; assembly: GCA_964023205.1. Classification (NCBI taxonomy): domain Eukaryota; kingdom Metazoa; phylum Mollusca; class Bivalvia; order Venerida; family Mactridae; genus Lutraria; species Lutraria lutraria. The sequence continues at coordinate 22,703,311 of OZ026845.1, read as the reverse complement.
ATATGAAACAAGTACGTACATCCACCTTCGATTATTGACAAAAGATGGCCATTCCAACACGTTAACTAAATTCGGTTCTACAGAATCATAAAAGGCAATCTTTTCCAGTATTACTGGCTTATGGAATTTGCTTTCACTATGATATCTGATTCATTTATCATATGTAAAAGGGTGTTGCCAGAAATTTGAAAATTTACAGACTAGTACCAGTACATATAGTAAATTAACGAAGGAATTCACAGACGCGTGTATACACCCTGGCCCTTGGAACCACGCTCGTACGTACGCAAGAAACGAAAATTATACTTTTCGGTGCTTAATTACAGATAAAAGTAGTCAGGTGCGCTCGTTTAGGTCAGAATGCACTTGGTGATCCCTTCTATATTCTATATAAAGCCGCCATCTTGGATGGAGTAGAAAACGAGTATTTTTTTCAGAGCCGCTCTTGCGTAACAGATATTGATCCGGTCGCGGGCGTTCAGTATCTAGCAGACGATTTAACCGCCATTTTACAACCGCCATATTGGTGGCTCGGAACCTCTTTAGCAGACGACAGAATTTAAATTGCTCTTAACCCATTCATTTAATTTTATTATTGTTAAACCTGTCCAATGACATCATCCCTAACGAGTTAATGACTTGTTTTCTGTATACTATATAAACATCGTTTTACCAATAATTCTGTCTTTTTATCATTGTTGTATGAATTATTTGATAACAAAACAATCAAAATTTAACACTATCTATTCAACGTTCAACGTTTTTATCGGATTTTAATTTTACCTTCGCTGGAAAGGTCACATTGATACGCTACATGTATATACAGCAGACGAAGTTTGATATCATGATAAACGTTTCGCTGCACATTAGTTTTGGCGCAATGTTTAAATTTGAAAAAAGATAACAAAGACATTAGTATAAATTCTATACATATTTCATTTACAACATAAGTAACAAAACATATTTAAAACATATAAATGTATAATAAAACAATGAAACAATAAAGACGTGTCAATATAAATCACTAACATCACAGCTGTTAAATTTACGCTGATAATATTTCAATTTCACAAAAATGTTGTTTACTATGCCCTATTCCACTTGTCTTTAACACTTTTTCCACAGTCGTTCACGTGATATCATCTTAGGCCCCGTTTCATCAAACATCTTACGCCACTTTTTAAGTAAGAAGTGTCTTATCTCCCTTCTTAGCGTTAAAATACGTTTCATTAATATTTTCTTAGCTACGAATTCTTAAGTTTGGGAAAGATTCTTACTTAACTTTACGATAGCTCATGGGCTTTCTTAAAGATAAAAAACGCGGCTTCTGCCTTTATTATTATGAGACAGCCTTTTATTTTAAGACTGTTGAGTGCGATGTAAGATATATTTCTGCTTGTCATATCATTACTCACAGTTAGGAGATTTTATAACAACAGAGGCTCAGTATAGCTGTAGAATATTTCATCCATAACTGAACATTAATGGTTAAGAACATCTTTCAGTTGTGCATCATTTATTTCAAATTCATACAAATGCATTTTATAAAGTTTACTGATATCATTTGCTTCACTGAATTCATGTTGTCAAGGATACAATTGCATGTTTACAGGTAGTTTTAAATAACTTATACCTGTATCATACTCTATTCAACAAACTGAATAAAATAATAAATAAATTATAATTGATGATATACTAAAGTCACAATGAAGTACTTGCATGCATGGGCTCTCATCTGGAAATTTCTTTTATCACAATATGTGCATGAACAACAAGATGTAAACAAGGTAATAAAGATTTAAGATTATACAGTTGTCCTTGGATTTCATGTTCATATCAAACATTAATACAGCAAAACAGTGGCTGAATATATTTGCACCCAAATTCATGCAAAGCAATGTTTATCTATCTAAATGTTTATCACATCAAAATCACATTAGGCACTGGTATCTTTATTTACTAATGTCACCATAAATTGTTTTATGGAGTCCTCAAAAGAATCTGTGAATACAAAGTACAACATTTCAATTCATAGCAAGTCTTCATAGATAAACTCAGAAACGGATGCAGAATTATTTATGAAGAAGCAAAAACGACATAAATAACGAAATATATTTAATATTTTAAGGATATTTTATTCAAGAAATATTTCAAGAATTGGTTTCATATTTTACATGAAGGAATATAATAACAAAATACAGGTCAAGTTCGATTTCACTTAAAATCCAAATATTTTCTCTCGGGGAGGCGTTCGTGTCCTCCGGACACATTTCTAGTTTAAATTAGAACTAAAAATGGTGAACTTTCAGTTGTATTTGCAGGGATTAGAAGCACTGTCAAATATTATTTTTTTGAATAATGCATTTTATTTCAAACACCGTGATTGACGATAATTAGACATGATATTAGCTTTCGACGTAGATGGCATTTTTATATTGTTCACTTTTCAAATTAACGTTACGCACGTAGGGCCGGTGAATAGACTTACCCGTGTAGACTATGTCGCGGTCTTTTTAGACACATTTAGATAAGAACAGTTGATAAAACGGTTTAAGAATTTCGTAATTTTTGTCGTAAGTGTCTTCGTAGGAAAGAATCTTACGAAAGATAAGAATATATTGATGAAGGCCTCGTTTCATCAAACATCTTACGTCACTTTTTAAGTAAGAGGTGTCTTATCTCCCTTCTTAGCGTTAAAATACGTTTCATCAATATTTTCTTAACTACGAATTTGGAAACGATTCTGTCTTAATCTTACGATAGCTCATGGGCTATCTTAAAGATAAGAAAACGTCTGTGTGTCCGTCCGTACACACCAGAGGGTGGTTGTGGGGTTAGGTTGGGTTACCAACACCGAAAGGATCAAAGGGTACACCCCACAACATACCTCTCATGAGAATGTCTGTCCGTTCCGAGAAAGAACTCAAGAACTATTTCAAGGATTGGTTTCACATCTTAAATGAAGGGATACAATATTAAATACAGGTCAAGTTCGATTTCACATAAAATCCAAACAGAAGTTATATAATGTTTTATGGTTTCTTTTTGATTTAGCTCTCGGGAGGCATTTGTGTCAGACAGACGAACACATTTCTAGTTTAAATTAAAACTCAAATGGTGAACTTTCAGTTGTACTTGCAGGGATTAGAAGCACTGTCAAATAGTATCTATTTGAATCATGCATTTAATTTCAAACACCATGATTAACGATTATTAGACATAATATTAGCTTTCGATCGCATTTTTATATTGTTCACTTTTCCAATTAACGTTACGCACGTGCGTATGTGCGTATCACTGATGTTATAACTTGTTAACAATATGATATTTTTAAAACTTATTTTAAGACCGTGAACACATTTTTGTCTTCAAAAGAAATCTTTTTGGCATTTCTCTTTAACCGATCGTATGTGCGTTTAATCAATAGCCATAAAACATATTTTTCATGATAAAAATTGAAAAGTAAAGCTAATATATTAAATGCATTTGGTGTTTTTGTATTTATTAACTGTTCTTCTTCGAATCTTACGGTGAAATCTTACGACTCAAACGATAACAATTTGATCTGACTAGAATTAATCATAAACGGTATGGTTGGGTTGTCCAACATACATAGGCGTGCGAATAAAGTAATTCTTTGTGCAAGTTTGAGCGACTCAAAAACACGTACATTTATCATGATGCAATATTCACATTGTTTAAAAACATATTTTCAGTTAAGATATTTATAGTTTACATTTTCTGAAAGATGAGAGCTTCATCTTTAATTTGGTATATACTTTACAAAAATCGGTTGAGAAATAAAATAAAACTCTATATATAACATATGTATAGAATCAATTGTATTTTCTTATTTACATAGCTAGGGCCGGTGAATACACTTTACCCGTGTAGACTGTGTCGCGGTTTTTACACATTTAGATAAGAACAGTTGATAAAACGGTTTAAGAATTTCGTAACCTTTGTCGTAAGTGTCTTCGTAGGAAAGGATCTTACGTAAAATAAGAATATATTGATGAAACGAGGCCAAGTAGTATATCTCTGTGGTAACGTTTATACACTTTAATACACTTCGCCGGTGTATGTTTGATCGTACGCTCGAGTTAGCACAGGTTTCAGATGCCTGGGACGGACATACCCAGCCAGCATCACTACATCGGCCCGACATCAAGCCGATATTGTCATCAATGTTGGCCCTACATCAGCATCTTGATCGTTTCGACATCGGCCCGCCTTGAATTTGCAACGCGGCTCGATGTCGGCCCGACAGGATTTCCCCGACATTTATCCGATGTTCTGCCGATATTCCAGGAATCGCTTTAAAGACCCCTAAAATACTGGTATAGACCTACTGCGAACAGAAGCTAGTAAGATAAATATTGTATAAACAACCAAACTAGCCCGAGTGAGAGAGTTTGGTTACAAAGCTACAACAAGTTATTTCATATATTTGTTAATTTCTAACAGGTCATCTTTCATTAAGATAACAAAATAAATAGAGTATTTTCTATATTTATTTAATCAACATCATGGTAATCATGTACATCTTATGATCTTAATTATGGGACTGGGCTAGATTAGTATTCCAAATCCAGACACTCCTTCCATGAAATAGAAATAATTTCAAAGTAAAATTTAAGGTTTAATACTAAAGATAGATTAATATTGCTCTCTTTCTTTAAACAAAACAAGTGCTTAATTGTTTAATTATGGGGCAAAATATAACAGTAGAAAAATGATATACATGAGTCTTAATGTAGCTCTTGAAAGTTCATAGGGTATGAACTGAAATAGAGTCCCAGGCCCTTTATGATAAAAACTATATTCAAATTCTAGCTATGTTTCCACTAATGTATTTTATGTTATGACAATTAAGCTAAAATGAAACCCAAATACATGAAGAATGAAAAATACAGTAAGAAATCAATATATAACTTAGATTTTCATTACTCTGCAAATCCTATGTTTAAAATATGAATGTGGTCAGTGGTATTGTACTATTTGGCACTTCTAAATTTAATTATTCACACAATTGATCATACTCATACATAAACAAATACAAAATTACTAATGCTAACAAATTAAAAATACACTGTATATATCTTCCAAAAGTCTTAACCAAAAACTTTAAAACACTATAAAAGTTCATTTTGATCATTCATGTAATTGTTTATAGTAGATTAATATTATTTTTCGCTTCTTTTTCCACTATCCCTTGTCACTGTTGGTACATACTACATAGGCACTGTCTCAACACCACCTTAACATCAGCTTCCTAAACACTTTTAATTGTCCTTTGTATAGCTTCAGCTACAATATAATTAATCAATAAATTGATAACACAGTATTTAAAAACATACAATAAGCACAATTCATTTCCTTTAACTAATGCAATTAGCCAAATAGTTTCCTATTTCATGTACAATGTACATAATTAGGTCCAAATTAAATCATACTTCTGTAATAGGAGGAAAATAATGTACCCAATGCGAGGACTCAAACCCGCCACCTTCTGCTTGCAAGTCAGTTGCTCTACCGACTGAGCTAATCGGGCTGGTGAATATCCCATCCAATTCATAAATACAATGTAACACACCGCCACATTCCTCCTTCCTTTTTATTCAAAATTATTAATGTAAATTTATTGTGACAAACACAGGTTCTCTCGACTAAACCAGCCTTTGCTTCACCCTAGCTCTAGGATTTCGAGGCTAGTCTCATACTAACGGCATCAAATGTAATAGGAAGAGGAAAATAATGTACCCGATGCATGGCTCGAACTCGCGAACTCTTGCTTGCAAGTCAGATGCTCTACCAACTAAGCTGATCGGGCTGGTGAATATCCCAGCCAATTTACAAATTACAATATATCACACCGCAACTAAGAGTAATCAAGCTAAAAATCTTGAATATCTAATTGTTGTATACAAGATGTATTTATATATAAAATATATATGTGATAATAATTACATTTGTAACTTACAATGAATGTTACCAGTATATTGCCAACTTGCAACATCACCATTGCATATTCCGACACACTCTCTGTGGACTAACTACTAAATACATGTGTATGCCATGCTGTGTCTTTGGTATCCTTCCCTGACAGTTGACCTGTAAAATATAAAATCAAATTCAAAAATAACATATTCATTGTATTTCAAACATGTACCTATATATTATTATATAACAATCTATAGTATCTAGTCATACTAAAAAATGAACAGAACAATGACATGATAAATACTTGTATACTCCTATTAGAGTCTATAGGTAGATCTTATTTCCATCAATATATTTCAAAATATTATTTATAATTAGACATTTTTAGAATAATTATTTATGCATTCAAATTTATACAGAATAAATTAATATGAGCAGTAAAAAGTTCAATATGTCTAATTGATATAAATTTACCATACAAGCCCCACATACCTGTCATTTAATAAAAGTTGTAATTCCTTGAATCCTCTAAGTGCATAATTTTCTCCAATCAATCATGTTTAATATATTATTTAGCAACTTAGTGCACTTTCTGTACTTTAAAAAACAATTCTGCTTCATCTTTTTCATACTGTAGTTGTAAAAAATCTGCTGGTCTGGAGCTAAAACAAGAGACAAATGGAAATAAGAGTAATTTAACACAAAGATTTACAAATAATTTTGAATTTAATTAAATTAGACTGAGTACATACTGGTCATTGGTGTAAATAACCCATTTTGGTAAAGCAATGAAATCAAATGAATAACATAAAATTTCTTGAATGTAGATATTCTGCATAAACATGAAATTAGCAACATGAGCAATTTTCTTTTGTTATAGACAGTCGCGAAAACATATGACAATAAAGCAACAAGCTAAAATAAGTTCCCAAGATAATTACTTTACTGTCAATATCCACCCGCTGTTGTTGATGTATGCCTTTTAAAGTAATTTTCCAAACTCACTGACATGTTTCTTGCAACGAAAACTTGTTATTTTCATGAAATCTATCCGACCTGCTGCTGACTCTAGTTCAAGAAATTCAAATATGGCGGTCAGCACTGAATGACTAATGCAGGCGGTTGACCTAGATACTTCAATCTTGTTACAAGTTATCTAAGATAAGCCAAGATAACGTTTTGCTTCTTCACTTCTTTCATTTGCCTCATTGATTATGTAAAAACAGTTAACTCATTAATGACAAAATACAGTTGTCTACATATATTGGCCCTACGTCAATCCGTCATCTACTAGTCATTGGGATTTGAACGAATGTAAAGAGTCAGATTCATCGTGTTTATCATTTATATTTTACATATTCATGCCTACAGAATAGGTAAGAACTTGAATAAGTTAACACCAAGTGTAATACACGCTTTTTATAAAATCCACCTACGTCGGCCCTATGTAGGATTGACGTTGGCAAATATTGTCGATATTCCGCTCTTTAGCCGCCGTCGGGCCGACATAGTGATGCTGGCTGGGTAGTCACCTACTTGAAATTTAAATCTTTAAGTAGGTAGGAAGACGCATATCGTCCTCGTTATTGTCTCACAACGGCGGGTCTCATACCGATTGTGGTAGTTATGATTATTATTATCAGCGATCGATGTCTTGTGATCAATGTGTCTTTATATATAAAAATAGCGATTGAGTCAGGCCTTTAACTATGGTTAAAATCTCCCTCTCTGACGCCGAGGCTTTCGTTTCATTTTGAGTAAGAAAGTAACGAGTTTCTTCTTTTTATAAGGTCTGGTACTACTATCTTTGCTTTAATTTCTTGACCTGTAGATAAAATGGTTTGTGTAGAATACGTCAATGAGTGTGAAACTGCCCAAATATTATGATCATAGCAACAATTATATACCGGAAATAATTACAGAAAAATATAAAATAATTAATCGATGTAGAGTGATTTGTAAATTGAAATGTTTACGAACCTAAATCAAAGCTCTGAAGGTTCTGCTGTTGTTCGGAACTACAAAGCAGGCAAAAGATGAATTTCTTTGTAGGGTGAGGTATCGGACTGAAGTTTCGAAACCGAACAATAGTTTGCGCATGAATTCTGATGCAGACTAAAGTACTACGTTTTTTTACACCAGCCATGCAATTGTTGAATTGGGTCCCGTTCCATGTGCTTTCAGTATTTTGATTTATGTTTCCCCATTCGATCACAATAAGTAGTTCAGCAATTAGCATATATAGTTTACATTACCTTGCCTTTTGTATACTCAACTTGTGCAGAATATAATTATCTCATACATGAAGACATGCGCGAAGAAAAACTTACACGCTTTAAGCATTAAAGTAATTGGTTATAATTTCCCGATTAACCAAATTTTTAGATGTCTGGTTGACTCACAATAATGATCACATCGTGCATAAATTCATATGATGACTTCTATATGTTTACAACAGAAGTTAGGAACCAGACTAAATTAGCATATACAGCACCTGAATTAGGACGTCATCCTTCCTTGAAATGTGTGTACTGATAGTAAATATTGTAATTATCGTAGGTAGAATTTGTATAGAATTTTTTCCAAGACGAATTTTAGTCATGGGTACAAGTTTATTCTAGAGCGGCTCTGAACATTAACTCATTTTCTACTCCACCCAAGATGGCGGCTTTCTATAGAATACAGAAGGGGTATTAAGTGCATATAACCTATACCAGCGCACCAACTTACTACTGATAAATGTCAGAGCTAAAGTTTTACAGCTTGATTTCTCTTCAGAATGGAGCCGAAGAAGTACAGAAACTTGCCAAATATCTCAATATTGCTGTGGATGAAGACTTATGTTGTGCAATTGCAGACAAATGTCGGTTTAACAGTATGAAACAAGACAAGGCTCAATATACAACTGAATTTTGGAAAAGTATGTGGAGATCTGATACTCAAGGTTTCTATAGGAAAGGTAAATGCTCCATGTTTCATGAACTAAGAATTTCCAATGCAAAAGAAATGAAAATGTGGAGCCTGTATTTTCATGTGCAAGACATGATATAGGCGTATTTGCTTCATTGTTGCAACTGTTTTTATACCCCCGCAAACGAAGTTTAAATGGTGGTACTAGTATATTGGTGTCACTCGTTTACTCTGACATTGTTCACATTTAAACTGATTATTAAAAATTGCATACATGTGTATTTTCTGACTATTCTAGCATAATGAATTTATGTTATGATACTGAGCCTATGATTTCACACTAGAGATTTTGGAGTTTTTTTTATTTACTTTTGCTTACTAAATACAAACGAGAAAATGATTCTTAGTAAGAAAACATGCAACCATCCACTATATATAATCTTTCCCAAACCCTCTGGCCGAAAACGTAGCCAACGCACATAAACAAACATTGAGGACAAAACACAGTCTCCAAGAGGGTACCACCCTCTGAACGGTATGCAGCATAACACTGTATTGTTGCTATAATAAAATTTACCGAAAGACGTTTTGACGACGTAAAGTGAAGGTAACAACTGCTTGAATGCGGGAAATGACTTTTGCTTCAGTTGGCTGCAGTCTTATTTTGTTTACATTTCAAACACGTATCTAAAGTTTATCTTTACCTTTTAGGTGAAATTGGAGACTGGAAGAATATGTTTACCATTGCACAGAATGAACTTTTTGATACAATCTATGAGCAGAGAATGAAAGGAAGTGGATTAACGTTCAAATTTGAATGAACGTTTAATACTTAATTAGAATGTACAAAAAGAGCTACATCAAAGTGTTGCTTAAGCACGTGTTTTCAGACTTCACATTTAAGTGTTCATTGTCTAAGTTTAATTATCAGTATTGGTCATTCAATTTATTTAAACATGTGTAATTATAGTTCGGATTTAGTCATTAGGGTAGTAAAATATGAGTCAAATACAAAAAGATGCTCCATGGCTTTGATTTTTCAAAATTGCAGTTATTATAATGGGTGTCTGCTTGGTACATATCAAGCGTAATTGGACCAGGTGCTTATGTATTGATAGAGAATAAGACAGAGTAGTTTCTGTTACCATAATGAATTAAATAGTCAATACGTTTGTTAAGATGACACTTATGCATAAAACAATATCAACTTATATATAGGTATTTTTTACTCGTCAAATGGAGAAATACTGCTTAGAATTCAGGTATACCATATTATTAACGAGTAGTCATCATACTTAGATATTTGATAAGGAGCATGCATTCATCAAGAGGTTTGCACTAAAATAATGATACACTGTCTGTATTGTTAACATATGTATGTGAGTGAAGGCGTTTCAGTTGTGCTAGGAGGTTTGTATGTAACTTAGCGTGTCATTAAATCTTATAACGGAATAGAACGAATCTCGCAGGTAAATATACCGACTTTCATTAAAATAATTATTGTTATTTTGTACTTTCACTTACAAAAATAAAATTGGCAATATGATAAGTAAATTGATATGAATTTTTCGACATTGTGTTTTTTAAAAACACACTTTTATAACATGCTGTGAGTAACTTTATTTGTAAGAGTAACAATTTTACTGATTCTCGATTAACATTTTTCCAACGTATACAAATACATGTAGATACTAGAATATTGGCCATTCTTTTATTCTTTCTGGTTTTTAACGCATTAATACTTAAATCACAGAGAAATAAATACATCACATATGATGATACCAGACAACATCTGGACAGTTCGATTGCGAGCGGTTTGATTTGGGCTATCTCAAGTTAATTTAAACTCTAAACTCTACAGAATCAAGCTCAGACAATGCCTCTAGTGACGATTAAGGACACAGGGGGTGACACCATAAGATTCATGGAAGTGGATGGTACCCAATATCCATACGTTTCAGCCATAGACCAGGAACAAGCCATCAGAGCATCACGTGATATAGTACCTAATGAAGACGACATTCTACTCATTACATACATAAAATCGGGTATCACTCAATTTAATCATTTCGTACCATCTTTGAAACTTTTCTACTAATAACGTTTTCAGTCAGATTAGTTCTTGCATGATTTCGGTTTCGACTTACTTTCATATCATCATGAAACATGAATTATATGTATCAACTGATTACCTGAGGTAAAGAAAACTAATAGGCCTCGTTTCATCAATATATTCTTATCTTTCGTAAGATTCTTTCCTACGAAGACACTTACGACAAAAGTTAGGAAATTCTTAAACCGTTTTATCAACTGTTCTTATCTAAATGTGTAAAGACCGCGACACAGTCTACACGGGTAAGTCTATTCACCGGCCCTAGCTATGTAAATAAGAAAAATACAATTGATTCTATACATATATTATATAGAGAGTTTTATTTTACTTCTCAGCCGAATTTTGTAAATTATATACCAAATTAAAGATGAAGCTCTCATCTTTCAGAAAATGTAAACTATTTGATATATCTTATCTGAAAATATGTTTTTTAAACAATGTGAACATTGGCTCATGATATTATGTGTTTTTGAGTCGCTCAAACTTGCACATAAAATTCCTTTATTCGCACATCTATGTATGTTGGACAACCTAACCGTACCTTTTATGATTAATGCTGATCAGATCAAATTAGTATCGTTTGAGCAATAAGATTTCACAGTGATAATCGGAGAAGAACAGTTAATAAATACGAAAACTTCAGATGCATTTTAATACCTATTAGCTTTATTTTTCAATTTTTATCATGAACATTTGTTTTATGGCTATTAAACGCACATACGATCGGTTAAAGAGAAATACCAAAAAGGTTTCTTTTGAAGATAAAAATATGTTTACGGTCTTAAAATAAGTTTTAAAAATATCAGATTGCCAACAAGTTATTACATCAGCGATACGCACATACGCACGTGCGTAACATTAATTTGAAAAGTGAACAATATAAAAATGCCATCTACGTCGAAAGCTAATATCATGTCTAATTATCGTCAATCACGGTGTTTGAAATAAAATGCATTATTCAAAAAATTAATATTTGACAGTGCTTCTAATCCCTGCAAATACAACTGAAAGTTCACCATTTTTAGTTCTAATTTAAACTAGAAATGTGTCCGGAGGACACGAACGCCTACCCGATTGAAAATATTTGGATTTTAAGTGAAATCGAACTTGACCTGTATTTTGTTATTATATTCCTTCATGTAAAATATGAAACCAATTCTTGAAATATTTCTTGAATAAAATATCCTTAAAATATTTAATATATTTCGTTATTTATGTAGTTTTTGCTTCTTCATAAATAATTCTGCATCAGTTTCTGAGTTTATCTATGAAGACTTCCTATGAATTGAAATGTTGTACTTTGTATTCACAGATTCTTTTGAGGACTCCATAAAACAATTTATGGTGACATTAGTAAATAAAGATACCAGTGCCTAATGTGATTTTGATGTGATAAACATTTAGATAGATAAACATTGCTTTCAATGAAGTTGGGTGCAAATATATTCAGCCACTGTTTTGCTGTATTAATGTTTGATATGAACATGAAATCCAAGGAAAATTGTATAATCTTAAATCTGTATTACCTTGTTTACATCTTGTTGTTAATGCACATATTGTGATAAAAGAAATTTCCAGCTGAGAGCCCATGCATGCAAGGACTTCATTGTGACTTTAGTATATCATCAATTATAATTTATTTATTATTTTATTCAGTTTGTTGAATAGAGTATGATACAGGTATAAGTTATTTAAAACTACCAGTAATTTCAGTAAACATGCAATTGTATCATTGACAACATGAATTCAGTGAAGCAAATGATATCAGTAAACTTTATAAAATGCATTTGTATGAATTTGAAATAAATGATGCACAACTGAAAGATGTTCTTAACCATTAATGTTCAGTTATGGATGAATTATTCTACAGCTATACTGAGCCTCTGTTGTTATAAAATCTACTAACTGTGAGTAATGATATGACAAGCAGAAATATATCTTACATCGCACTCAACAGTCTAAAAATAAAAGGCTGTCTCATAATAATAAAGGCAGAAGCCGCGTTTTCTTATCTTTAAGAAAGCCCATGAGCTATCGTAAAGTTAAGTAAGAATCTTTCCCAAACTTAAGAATGCGTAGCTAAGAAAATATTGATGAAACGTACTTTAACGCTAAGAAGGGAGATAAGACAATTCTTACTTAAAAAGTGGCGTAAGATGTTTGATGAAACGGGGCCATAGTGTTTAAGATCAGACCTATTTCTTTGCGCCGACCCTCACGTTGTTTCAAAGGTAAAATCCAATAGACATGATGTATTCATCTGTCAAATGTTGTTATGATACATTGTCATTTACATATGTAAATATCTGTAGTGCATAATGAATGACTAGATTTTTTAACTTTAAAAACCTGTAAAATCCTGTAAAAATCAAGTAGCTAAACTTTTCCTGTTTCTATGGTAACCGAACTATGACCAAACAAGACCAATTGTAAAAATATGCTTAATAATCATGTAATGATAATTTGCCTTTCCCAGGTACTCACTGGTTGTGGGAAGTTATATCTATGCTGCAACGAGGCATAGCGGAGACAATTCCTAAGATTAAACAAGAATTTATGATTGAGGCTATCTCTTCTGAACAAGCTGCACGTATACCAAAGCCTAGAGTTCTAAATGCACATTTCCGGTTTGATCAGATCCCCAAAGCTATGAAGGAAAGAAAGACGAAAATTGTGCTCTGTCACCGAAATCCTAAAGATGTTGCGGTGTCATTGTACTATCATCACCTGGGTTTGATAAACATATATGATTACAATGGGAAATGGGAAAACTGGTTCCCTCTGTTTTTGGAAGGAAAATGTAATCACTTCTATCAATTACTTAATTTATAGATTCAGTCCAAACAAAAATATCATCTTTAATACGTGTTTATTAAAACAACACCAAAAAAAACCAGTATATGTATAGACTTTTAGTAATTGTTGTAACCTCTTACGAAATACAGAAATGTTACTCACACTGTTCAGCAAAGAGTTGGCAAATTCTCGCCGTTGCTCTTAAAACGGTTTATTCCTAAAAAATAAACACAGGAATAATGTGTTGTGTGTTGTTGTTGTTTTGTTCTAACATCTCAATAAGTTATTCACGTTCATATGATTTTTTTGCAGGTGACTATGGTTCATGGTTCGATTATGTTCTCGATTGGGAGCGGGCGATGAAAGAAAATCCAGACTATGCCATTCACTTGATGACATACGAAGACATGAAACAAGTACGTTCATCCATCTTCCTTTATTGGCATAAAATTACCATTCTAGTTTAACACGTACTTTATAAGTTAATACAGAAACCATCATACTACTTGCTATGCAGACAAACAGACATCCGGGTCTACATACTTATTTTCCAAGATTTTTGGCTTATGACATTTGCCTTCAATATAATATTCTCAACATCTGATTTATTTGCTCGTACGTACGAAAGAAACGAACACACTTCTTTTCAATGCCTAATTATAGAAAATGTCAGAGCTTAAGTTTTACAGTTTATGCATTCTCTTCAGAATGGAGCCGAAGAGGTACAAAAACTTGCCAAATATCTCAATCTCAATGTTGATGAAGACTTATGTAGTGCTATAGCAGAGAAATGTCAATTTAGCAATATGAAGCAAGACAAAGCACAATATGCAACTGATTTTTGGAAAAGTATGTGGAGATCTGATTCTCTGGATTACTATAGGAAAGGTAAATATTTCATAAACTGGATATACCTTTTAAAAATGCGATGATAAGTCTGTTTTTACATATGATAAGCAATAACTGGTATATACCTTGAATCAGTGTTGTGTTTGTTTTCATTTTGTTCACATTAAGCCCAATGGGTATATTTTGACTCTTATACCATTATGTCATGCATAATACTTTTGATAGAGGCTAATACTGTGCATATGATTTCACACAATTGGTTATTGATTTTGGGGTATTCAATTATGTTTTCTGGATGTAGATTAAACATGGACTTATAAAAAAACTCACGTAAAACTTCAAACCTTCCCCGAAATACTATCTTTCCCAAACAGCCTGACCCAAACCTCATCCAACACACAGGACTATACAAAAATGGAGGATAAAACACACCGAGACTCCCGGAGGGTACCACCATTCGAACGTAAGGCAGCAAAATCCATCTTGTTTCTATATTAAGACAATTTTCTGAATAAGGTTTGATTGACATAATATGAAGGTAAAAAGCAACAACTGCTTGATTCCGGAACTTGACCTTTGCTGCTGTTTTTAATTGTTTACATTTCAAACATGTATCTGAAATGTATCATTACCTTTTAGGTGTGATTGGAGACTGGAAGAATATGTTTACCGCTGCACAAAATAAACTCTTCGATAAAATTTATGAGCATAGAATGGAAGGAAGTGGACTGACGTTCAAATTCGAATGAACGTTATTGATATATACTTAATTAGAGTGTACGAGAAGAGCTACATCAAATTTTTGTTTCAGTATGTGTTTTTCAGACTTCATACATGTGTTCATGGTCTTATTTTTATTATAATTGCTTATTAATTATTTTTTATCTTGTGTACTTATAATTGGAATTGTTATTTAACATCTATTTTCAAGAAAGTTAACGAGCGCATTGTTTAATTGTCAACAACTGATAACTCACAGGTTCTTAGTTAAGTTAGTAAGGAATGTGATTCAAATAAAAAATTACCAACTCAGTTGCTTTGAGTTTTCAAAATTGCAAAAATTGATGTCTGTTTTGTACATATCAAGCGGATTTAGTTGATTATAATATTGACAGAGAAAAAACAAGAGTGGTTTCTGTTATCATAATGAATTGGTAAGACAGATTCACCAATTTTGTTTATACAGTCATGTAAATGACATTTATGCTTAAAACATTACCAACCATAGGTCTTTGTCACTCGTCAAAGAGATAAATTCTTCGATCGCAGATGTATTCCATAGCGAGGGTAAAAAATTAAATCTATTTTGTCAATATGCAAAATGTGCAAAGACCTGGGAAGGGAGACGACCACACCAAGGCCACATCAGTCCTTGACGTAACCCACTCGACCGTCGACCGAGTCGAGTGATTTTCACAGTGAAAATATAAGTCGGCAACCCGATCGGTCGAGAACATTTTTCCGTATTCGAGTTCAATTATAGTCTGAAATAAGTACAATTAAACGCCCAATAAACACTGCATATATCTATTTCGCTAAATACTTTAACAAGATAACATGTTCATGATAATCCGGTACTTCCTTTCTGCATTGTCGTTGGAATCGAATAAAGTACGTACTGAATAGTTCGGTTCGTGCCGTATTTTCCGAAAATAATCCCTCTCCGGTAACTTGAAAACGTTTTCAAACGCCCCTCCCCTATGTTCATTCTTCGTGGCGAAAACCTTTATATTTCAGGTTATAATTCATACTAAATTATTCACAGTCCAGTCAATATGGTTTATTGACATATATATTCCTATTTTTCTAAACTTAATTTATGCAATAGTTATATGAAGCTATGGAATTCTATTTGAGTCGTGGAGAGTATAATGCAACTTTATTCAACTACATTGTAATTACATTGTAAAAAAACCTTTGCAATCCCGCACTAACTTGTGATCAGAAAACCTACAATAGTTAATTGTTTTTAATCTGGTTTTCGTCAAAATGATTCAAAATTTCATTGGTATTTGCGCAATTTAACGCTTGAATAGGATTCCACAATGAAGAACTTGCTAGTATATGACGTCATCTGATTTCGTCATTAGGTCCACGTGTATTGTCTCACATAAAGTACATGCATTTATGTATTTGTAATCTCCAAATTTTCAAATTATTACCCGGGGGTAATCTGGAAACGTTTTTCAAAGCGCCCCCGGGGTAATCTGAAAACGTTTCTAGATTACCGGGTAGGGCATTTGAAAATGGAGGGGGTAATCTCAAAACGTTTTAATTGTACCCCTCCCGGTAACTTAAAAACGTTTTCGAATTCCCGAGGTTAATCTGAAAACGTTTTTAAAAAGGCGGGATGTTGAAAACGGTACACTGGTCTCTCTTCCCCAAATTCTCACAACAAATGCACACAAATGATTTTTAATAAGTTATACCATGTACAGTGTAACGCATACCTGCACATTTCTTTTCGGACTTAACTTCGTTTCTTATTGATTATGAACGTGACCTTATCCCATATTGTAATCATAAAAAATGAGAACTTCTACTTGGGAAGGCCAGTTACTGGGTCTTTGTTTAGGTACATACAAAAGTATATTTTGTTTTGATCGACAACACATTGAATGTATGTTTCAATTACAGTTTTTGTATTTTGCAGAATAAGGTAAAGTAAAAAATAAAATCTGAATAATATTACCAGCTTATACTTAGCCGGGGGAAATAAAGACTGAAAACGAGTGTCATTATGTCATTTGAATTGAAAATGTGTAAAGTGATCATGCTTAACAGTGAGCGAATTAGTTTTGTGAGAGAGGTTTACTTATATGCTATCAATTATTTGATAAATTTTCGTTCAATATTAATGTATACGTTGGATACAGAACAAGATATTGAAGCTACGTGGTCGATTAGTCATGCTCTTTGATTTGTAATCACCAACTCCTTAATTACCGCTTTGACTTCGAATCTCATCAGGGACCTGACAAATTGCACATGTGATGAAACTACCCAGCTAGTTTATGGAAGGTCGGTGTTTTAAACTAGCTATATCTTGGGGTATACCTCCACGGATAAAATGAAAAGGCTGCCAAATAAATATGCCTATTAGACAGACAATCAAACGTACAAACTGGAATATCAAAGTGACAACTTGTGTCATCTGGGTCATTAACTAGGTCGTCAAGTCAAATAAGATGAAAACCTTGATAACACTGTAAAGATAACAAGTTTGATAAAGTCTTGATGAACGTTGTTCAAAATTGTCCTGGTGATTTTCAGGCCAGTGTTACGCTTTCTAGGTAAATACTGAAAGAAGTTATTTTACTATAAAAGTCATGACATTATCAACATGGGGATGTGGCTCAGTGGTAGAGCGTTCGCTTTGCATGTGAAAGGCCCCGGGTTCGATCCCCGACATCTCCATGATACAATTTTTGCAAATTTGTTAAGTGACGTTAAGAAATTCAACTCAGTGTAATGTAAACAATATCACACCGAACGTTCGCTTTTTTATTTTTATTATTCGGTACGAACACAAGGTTAAGACATTTCTCAATAGTCGGTCGGTTTTAATTTTCCTGCATGTCGAAGAACTTCCATTAATCTTCCGCCTACGAACATAATTCGAATTTTTCAATTCAATAGCATAAATACAAATTCAAATATTACGTGCATTCAAGTCGAAATCAGATGGCTATGCAAAATCGTAAACGAAAAATACAAAACTGTTGTAAAAATCTAAACAATTATCTACCTCGGAATACTACAAACTCGTTATATTTTAAAAAAGGATTTTATACTCTAACTCCCCCAATTTTACCCCTGGTTTTTGCTACTTTTCACTAGAAAGACCAATATTGCTAAAGATTTTTCATTTACTCTTTATTTTACAATAATCGTACGTACATTTACAGCAAATATAACACAATAATACAAATAATGCTTCTCAAAACTTTAGAACGTTCTAAACTTTTTTCCCGTCATACTTTAGAACATTCTAAAGTTTTGGAGCGAAAATAATAAAATGCTCTAAAAGATTCTGTCCAAAACTTTAGAACGTTCTAAACTTTTCTATCGTCATACTTTAGAACATTCTAAAGTTTCGGATAGAAAATGATAGAATGCTCTAAAAGATTCTGTCCAAAACTTTAGAACGCTCTAAACTGTTCTCCCTTCATACTTTAGAACATTCTAAAGTTTCGGATAGAAAATAATAGATTGCTCTAAAAAATTCTGCCCAAAACTTTAGAACGTTCTAAACTTTTCTCCCTTCATACTTTAGAACATTCTAAAGTTTGGGATAGAAAATAATAAAAGGCTCTAAAAGATTCTGCCCAAACCTTTAGAACGTTCTAAACTTTTCTCCCGTCATACTTAGCAGCCTAGCAGCCCAGCAGCGTGAAGTTAGCAGCCCAGCAGCCTAGCAGCCCAGCAGCGTAATATTTGTTTCTACAGATAAACTTCACAACATATCAAGAAAATACTTCAGAATGCCTAAATTATGATAATGTCAGTATGTTGTTTGGACATTAATTAAATGAAAATATATGATTTTTCAAAAAAAAATGTGCGTGAAATTAGACGCTGCTAGCTGCCAACTTCACGCTGCTAGCAGCGGCTAATTTCACATTGAAAAAAAAAAGAAAATTATATATTTTCAGTTAATTAATGTTTAAACAACAGACTGACATTATTTTATGCATTCTGAAGTATTTTTCTTGATTTGTTGTGAAGTTTATCTGTAGAAATATAGAGTACGCTGTTACGCTGCTGGGCTGCCAACTTCACGCTGCTAGCAGCGGCTAATTCCACATTGAAAAAAAAATGAAAATCATATATTTTCAGTTAATTAATGTTTAAACAACAGACTGACATTATTTTATGCATTCTTAAGTATTTAGCTCGATTTGTTGTGAAGTTTATCTGTATAAATATATATTACGCTGTTACGCTGCTGGGCTGCCAAGTTCACTAAAAGAAACAAAAAATGAAAAAAATGTTCTCATCTAATGAACGTTAAAGGAATAAAATCGAATTATATCATCGATTCGTAAGTGTTTAGCCGGATTTCTTGTGCATTTTATATGTTTGACTATAATAGTCCGCTATGCGGCCGCTACACTGCCAGATTCACAAAATCGATAAAAATCGTATTTTGTTCTTCTAATAAACATGAGAGCAACATAATGTTATTACTTCATGCGTTTTTAAGTTGTTGCATGATTTGTGGTGCAGTTTAACTGTAGAAATATATTAAGCTGCTGGGCTGCTAGGCTGCTGGGCTGCTAACTTCACGCTGCTGGGCTGCTAGGCTGCTGGGCTGCTAACTTCACGATGCTGGGCTGCTAGGCTGCTGGGCTGCTAACTTCACGCTGCTGGGCTGCTGGGCTGCCAACTTCACGCTGCTGGGCTGCTAGGCTGCTGGGATGCCAACTTCACGGACATAACATTCTAAACTTTCGGATATAAAATGATAGAATGCTCTAAGAGATTCTGGCCGAAACTTTAGAACGTTCTAAACTTTTCTCCCATCATACTTTAGAACATTCTAAAGTTTCGGATAGAAATCATAAAATGATAGATTGTGCTACGAGATTCTGCCCAAAACTTTAGAACGTTCTAAATTTTTCTCCGTTCTTTTGTCTGATATCCAAACTGAAAATATAATACATGTACCATGAAAATGTAGTATCTCTAAATAACTGCTGTATTGAAATATTAACCATTGAGTTCTGGTACCGGACAAATTGATAGATTGGTCCATTATCTATTCACCTTGCCAAGCGTATACATGAAATGACATTTAATCAATGCAGTTAAGCATATATGAACTTATAAGTCATGCAGACTTAAATTCATTTTCTATTTCATAACAATTATTTTCCTAATTTATATCACAGCAATTATGTTCAAAAGATAATAGTACTTCGGACATGAAAAGTAACATTAGCGTCACATGAAAAGGTGGAAAAACAATATTATTTTTTCTATTCTGTTTTAACAATAAATAAATCAGTAGTTCATACTGTTGTGTTTTTCAGATATACAGTATATGTGTAAAGATGCATAAATACTTGTATTAGTTTTATTGAGCACCATAGAAGTGTACTTCTTGGTTGTTAAAGTTTAATTGTTCCAGTGACTGCACATGGTTCACCTTAGTGACCTCTGCAGGAACCTGTATCTCTGAGAACAATGGGATTATAAATCAACTTGTAGGCTTGAGTGCAAGCTTGGTAATGCTACAAGGAAGATTTATGGTGCTATACCCTTTATATGGAAAGGGACGATAGATTGATGAGGTTATGTACCATATTTGGGGGGCAGGGTATATAAGTTGGGGAAAACTGTGGTTCCGGGAGGGAAGAAAGAGAAAAGAGAGAGCTGAGAGATAGGGGTAATAGCTAGGAGAGATCTTTTGAGTTGAATTAAAAAAGGGAATTTATGAACAATAAAAAGGGTAGTCATGACGTTCGAGAGGATCTAAAATTACTTGTATTTGTAAAATCAGAGTAAAGGAATAAATGGTATAATTTCATTTGGATTTGTGTTATTAGTTAGAATAGGTAATTAAAATGGTGATCACAACCATAAAATCTAACACTGGTGGCAGCGGTGAGATAAAATCTAACACTGGTCCATAAAATCTAACACTGGTGGCAGCGTCGGGATAAAGACTTTAACACGTTTTTGAGGAGAAGTTTGTGATACGAAAAATTGGGATTTAGATTAAAAACGTTTCTTGGAGATATTTGGATTATTTGATTTTGATTTTGGGACAGTGAAATTCAAAGAAGCAAAATGGGACCTAAAAAACAAATAGAGAAGGACACTATTTCAATTGAACAAGATGATTCCAGTGAACAATTATTGTTGGAAATAGATATGTTGAAACAGAAATTAAAAATTTCAGAACAGGATAATTTGACATTAGAAAAAAGACTTCGCAAAAATCAAGAGGATTCTGTGTTGCAGAGAGATGAAATTGTTCGTGATTATCAACATAGAATAAATGAAATTAGCATTGAAAAAGAGCATCAGACCACACAACTACAGAATGAACCGAATACTTTACACGCTGTTTCGTCTAACATACATAGTAGTCATCAGAGAAGCATTGGACACCGGGACAACGGGGCTCGCCATAAATACGAAGTTCCACTTCCTCGACAAATCATTTTTGATGGCAAGTCATCATGGGAGAGTTTTATACATCCATTTGAAGCCATGGTAGAAGTATGTCGCTGGGATGAACATGAGCAACTACTTCGTCTTAAGAACAGTTTGCGTGGCGATGCAGCTGAATATGCATTCAAACAGCTGAGTACTGATGCTTTGTCCAGTTACATTACTGTTAAGTCAGCATTGGCGACACGGTTCCAAGAAAAACGCTCCACTTCATCTTATTTGGCAGAACTGGAAAATCATAGATTCGTCAAAGAAAAGGAATCATTAGCGGAATACGTAGCGGCAATTAAAAGGCTGGTTATTAGAGGTTATCCAACGGCTGACGGTATGACAAGAGAAACAATAAATCTTCGTCATTTCTTGAAGGGACTCCAAGATTCCCAGGCAGCATTATTCATAGGTATGCAAGACCCGAAAACTATAGACCAGGCACGTGAATTACTGGATAATTACTCTAGTATTCGAGACGATGTAAAAGGACCAAAAATAAGAAGCGTTGATGTAAGCAAGGACAGCTTTGTCACTGAGGCAAGATTACAGGAATTTGGTAGGGATCTTAAATCCAGTATTTGTAAGAAAATTGATCAACTTGCAAACCAAATGAATGTAAAAAATGACAATGGAGGTCATACAGCGAATCGGCGTGCAAAGAAGGATGTACAATGTTACAATTGTCAGTCATATGGTCATTACGCTTCTGAATGTAAGGCCAGCCCTGAGAGAAAGCAGCGGTCGGAAAACTAAGTCAGACCAAGGCTAACGGCCCAGCATTGGTCTCTGAAACAAAGAGAGATTTTAGGACAATTAAATGTAGAAGTGCGTCTAGTGATGGAATGTCTATTATTTTTCCTGTTGAACTTTGTGGAACTTTAAATGTTAGTTTTATTTTAGACACTGGAGCTTGTACAACAATTATTTCTACCGCTGTGTACAATAAAATTCCACCGGAGAGTCGCCCTGAACTTATGCAAGTCGATCCATCTGTGAGACTTGAAGTGGCAGATGATGGTTTGTTGGTTTTAGATGGACAGTGTGTAATATCATTTAAGTCTTCCGGGCGAACTTATAAGTATAATGTTTTTGTGGCACCGATTCACGATGATGGACTTATTGGCATGGATTTTTTATATGACAATAATTTTCAGCTAAATGCTCATAATGGATTACGTTTAAATGGGAAGAAATGTAGGACATTCATAGAAAAAGTTCCGTTAAGGGCAGTTCGGGTCACTACAAAGTCAAGGATCAGCATTCCATCCAACTCTGAATGCATTATACCTGGTCAAGCAATAAATCTTAGAGCAATTAATTCACAACTTGGAATTATCTGCCCATCAACTGATAAAGATCTCACTAATGGGGTTACATTAGGGAGCGTGCTTATTTCCCCAGGGGCTATTAAAGAGGATCAAATACCTGTAAGACTTGTTAATACATCAAATAGACATGTTAAGTTAAAAAAAGGGGTAACCTTGGGCTATTTACATGAAATGAATACTCAAGATTTGTTGAGAGAAAATGTACATTTAAATGATAACTATGTTTCAAATGGGATTAAAAGTACATGTAACTGTAAATGTACTACATGGAGTGAGGATTTGAAAAATTTATATGAAAGATCATCACAAAATCTAGATGAGCAGCAGAAAGAAAGTTTAAAATGTCTTTTGGAGAAATATAAAGATACTTTTTCATCGTCCTCTACAGATTTAGGGAGAACATCACTTGTTAAACATTATATTGAGACGCCGGAGAATATCAGACCAGTAAAAATTCCCCCGCGTCGTGTGCCCCGTGCTTTCGCAGATCAAGAGCAGAAAATTATTGAAGACCAATTAAAAATGGGTATAATAACAGAAAGCAACAGTCCTTGGAGCGCGCCTTTATGTTTTGTAAAGAAGCGGGATAATGGAGTCAGAGCATGTGTGGATTATCGCCGTTTGAATGATGTTACAAAGAAGAATGCTTACCCGCTCCCAAGAATTTATCAATGTTTGGAAAGTATGGGCGGGAACAAATGGTTTTCTTCCATGGATTTATTAAGTGGTTTTTATCAAATTGAACTCAATGAGGCTGACAGAGAGAAAACAGCATTTAGCACATCTCAGGGTGGACCTTTTCATTATACAACAATGCCACAAGGTCTATGTGGATCACCTGCTACATTTCAAAGATGTATGGAATTAGTGTTTAAAGGGCTTCAGTGGAAATCGTTAGTAATTTATATGGACGATATATGTACATTTGGTGCAACATTTGACCAAGCAATTCAAAGACTTGATGAAGTTTTACAGCGATTACAGCAGGCGAATTTGAAACTCAAACCAAGTAAATGTTATCTTCTACAAAAACAAGTAGATATTCTTGGTCATACAATAGACTCCTTTGGGATTCGTCCCACGGATGAGAAAGTGAAAGCAGTACAGACTTGGCCAAGGCCAAGAAATTTAACAGAAGTAAGATCCTTTCTTGGATTTTGCTCTTATTACCGTAGGTTCATTAGAGGATTTAGTCAGCGTGCCGCACCACTTAATCGCTTAATGGGGGCCGATCAAGCGTTTATTTGGGACGAAGAACAAGAAAATGCATTTGTAGATTTAAAAACTGTGTTAACTGGAGATGAAGTTATGGCTTATCCACAAGATGAAGGATTGTTTGTAGTAGATACTGATGCTAGTAATTTTGCGATAGGCGGATGCCTAAGTCAAGTCCAGTGGTGTGAATTATCGAAAGAATATGTGGAGAAACCAGTAATCTTTGCTAGTAAATCACTAGACAAAAGTCAGCGTCGTTATTGTGCAACTAGGAAAGAATTATTAGCTGTCATAACATTTATAACGCAGTTCAGACATTACCTTTTAGGTAAAGAATTTATTTTACGGACCGATTGTTCTAGTTTAAGGTGGATTATGTCATTTAAATCACCAACCGATCAAATGGCAAGATGGTTAGAAGTGTTATCTCAGTACAGTTTTCGTATTGAACATCGTAGTGGTAGCAAACATGTCAATGTTGACAGTTTGTCACGTATACCATGTGACCCGGAGGAATGCCAGTGCTATGATGGGAAATCTATTCTTGAAGATTTGCCATGCAAAGGGTGTGATACATGTTTGAAGAAGCATAAAAATTGGTCAGATTCTTTGCAGTTTGACGATGTTGTTCCGCTGTTTGACAAGAGAAGTGTTGCAACCTGTCAAGGAACAGATAAATCGTCGCATCAAGGAATCTCTAGGATAAAGCTCAAGGACAGTGAGTTCTGGAGTTGGATTTTCCTTTTGTGTAAGCTTCAGGTTGTGAAGCTGTTGAACTTTGTTGGTTCCCTGCATAACGGATTATTCAGGATTGGGAAATATTGTCGCTCACGGATTACCCGATTGCGCTTCCATGACAGTTCTGAGATATGCAGTTCTACACAACCATCCAGTTCAGCTGTTGGTAATAATAACACTCAGGTACTGAATAAAGACGTAAATTCTATGTTTGATCAGGGAGTTGCATTAACCGAAAATGGAGCTCGAGTATCTTCGTTAGGCAGTCTTACTAAGTTTGGTACAGTTAATTATTCACCAGAGAGGATAGCCAAGCTGCAACATCAAGATCCGGACGTTGGTGTTGTGGTAAAGTGGCTGAAATCTGACATTCGGAGACCCCTTAGAGATGTGGTTGCTGGTTATTCACCATCCGTGAGAAATTACTGGTTAAACTGGGATTTATTAACTTTGGTTGATGGAGTATTGTTTAAGAAATATACTCTGAACACTAAAGAAGAGTGCTTATTACTAGTGGCACCAAAAGTTTTGCAAAAAGAGATATTAACATCTGCCCACGACTCAGTTACAGGTGCACATTTGGGAGTTAACAAGACGTATTCAAAATTAAGGAATAAATTTCACTGGTATAAAATGAAAGGAAGTGTGGAGTTACATATAAAACAATGTGAAAAATGTGCTTTTCGTAAAAGGCCTCCAAAGATTCCAAGATCACCATTATCAGAATACACTGTGGGTCACCCAATGGATCGGATAAGCACTGATGTAATGGGCCCACTCCCTAGAACAGTCCAGGGGAACCAGTATATTCTGGTTGTGATGTGTAATTTCACCAAATGGGTAGAATGTTTTGCAATAAAAGATCAACAGGCTAGTACAATAGCAGATAAAATAGTGTATGAATTTTTGTCACGTTTTGGGATGTGCCTTGACATTCACTCAGATTTAGGGACTAATTATCAATCAAAATTATTCAGTGAAGTTTGTAGATTATTGGAAATAAACCAAACTCGAACATCTGGATACAGACCTATGGCAAATGGTGCGCCTGAAAAGTTCAATCAAGTATTACAAAATATGATAACAACTTATATAGATTCGGATCAAACAAACTGGGATGAGAATTTAAATCTAATTACGTCAGCATATAGAAGCACTGTTCATGAAGGCACTGGGTTCACCCCAAACATGCTTATGTTGGGGCGAGAGGTTTTACTTCCTGTGGAGATATCTATGGGATGTATACCAAGTAACAACAGACTCCAGCATTCAGTAGATTACACAGTCAAACTTCAAGAGAAGATGTCCAATATATATGAACTGGCTAGGAACAATTTACGTAAAAATGCAAATAGACAGAAACGAGATTATGATACAAGGATTCACAAAAGAAATTTCAATGAGGGAGATTTAGTGTTGTGTTGGGACAAATCAAAGATCAAAGGTCGTTGCAAGAAAATAGACCCAATTGTTTGGAAGGGACCATTTCTTATCACCAGAAAGATTAATGACCTTTTGTTTGAGATCAGACAGGGACCTTCATCAAAGGTTAAAATTTTGCATCATGACAGACTTAAGCAGTACAATGGCAAACATATCCCACAGTGGTGCTCCAGCAAGTTACCTGTCAGTAAAGTGCCTACTAAATCAAGCTCGAAACAGAATAACAGTAAAGACACAAAGGACTCAGCAAACATGTTTCAGCAACCCAGAAGAAGTCAAAGAGACAGAATCCAGTATAAACCCTTTCAGTATTAAAATTCATAGGAAATGCAGAAACTCTGTTAATCATCTTTCAGTAACGTTTCACGGTAAGCAGTTCAAGTAATGTCCAAAAAGACATTTTTGTGTGATCTACAAAAGTTGAATGAGAGGGCATCAGAACTCTTCGACAACAGTTTTTTTTAATGCTGATCTTAAATTGTGTGCATCTCCTTGTTGTAAATATATATTCTAGTTGGATTACATGTGTGTAGTAGTTATGTATCCTCATTAGTTATTTGGATTTAATTGTTGTTATTCAATCGGTTGGATTTATTTTCGTTTCGGTTGCAATGGAAATATTATTTCCATTCAGCTGGTGTATTCGAATGGATTTAAATTTGTGTTTCATTTTCAGTTGTAAAAATAATAGTGCCACTAATTATCGTATGGCACATAAGACTCACATATTGGTAGAGACGGCTACCAAAGTCATTTGATTAAATATAGTGCCTATTTTCTATCTTCAGTCTATGTTAAAATAAATTAAAGGCACCAGGACTTATAACATTGGTAGAGACGACTACCATTATCAATAATAATTCATTGTGCCATTTTCTAATTAAAGGCATCAGGACTTAGTGTGAATGTTTATGAACAGTGTGTGAAAGTGTGTTCTTCAATAATATGACTTATCTGATGTTTTAGGACTTTTGATTTCATGCAAAGGATTAAATAGTTCAGTTATGAATGTTTATTACAGTTTTCATCTTTTGGTTTTATATTTGGATTATAATGCATGTTTTGATTATCTTTATTTCATACTGTTTGTGACTTATGTTCATTTTTTATATGCGAGTGTGAGATTCATGACTACAACTTTTTTTGTCTTTATTTGTTTGGGCAAAAGTCTTAATGGGGACCATTAAGGCTAAGGGAAGGGGAGTGTTGTGTTTTTCAGATATACAGTATATGTGTAAAGATGCATAAATACTTGTATTAGTTTTATTGAGCACCATAGAAGTGTACTTCTTGGTTGTTAAAGTTTAATTGTTCCAGTGACTGCACATGGTTCACCTTAGTGACCTCTGCAGGAACCTGTATCTCTGAGAACAATGGGATTATAAATCAACTTGTAGGCTTGAGTGCAAGCTTGGTAATGCTACAAGGAAGATTTATGGTGCTATACCCTTTATATGGAAAGGGACGATAGATTGATGAGGTTATGTACCATATTTGGGGGGCAGGGTATATAAGTTGGGGAAAACTGTGGTTCCGGGAGGGAAGAAAGAGAAAAGAGAGAGCTGAGAGATAGGGGTAATAGCTAGGAGAGATCTTTTGAGTTGAATTAAAAAAGGGAATTTATGAACAATAAAAAGGGTAGTCATGACGTTCGAGAGGATCTAAAATTACTTGTATTTGTAAAATCAGAGTAAAGGAATAAATGGTATAATTTCATTTGGATTTGTGTTATTAGTTAGAATAGGTAATTAAAATGGTGATCACAACCATAAAATCTAACACTGGTGGCAGCGGTGAGATAAAATCTAACACTGGTCCATAAAATCTAACAATACGATATTATAATATTTATTACTTATATATCCAATGGCATGGACTTAAGATGAAATTTTGAGTTTAACAAAGTCGAATACAAATATATAGATACCTGAGTGTCCAGAATTATCGCATGTATGTAGTTATATATGTTCCGTATAAAGTACATGCATAATATTAGCCTAATTTACTAACATGTTTTTGTCTCGACGTGTAACGTAGTAACTAAGGTCTTGTATATTGCCTGTTGCACAGTAAATGGGACAATTTCTCAAAATGTTATGTAATTCCATGTTTTTTACAAATTCATAGTTTGACATGCAAATTTTTGTTGTTATTTGGTTGATATTAAGTATTATTCAAATGTACCCGAGACAGTTTTTGGATACTGTGACTATAAAAAAATTACAGACGAATTTATACTGAAAAATGTCCGTTTATACCTGTAATGTTTTAGCATCTACTTTTTTACCTTTTTTAAACATGTGACAATGTCATCAATATTTAACAATCTAAATCATTTAAATAGTTTTCTACAAAGCATTTTTTATTACCTTTCAGTAGGTGTAAAAACACTGTAAATAGATTAAGAAATCAATTAGTTATGATGGTTTATGTAAAATAGGTACCTATGTAATGCAGACAAATTTCAAAAATACTAACAAAATATAAACTATTTTACATCTTTAGTCTTGTTTTCTGTGTCATTTTATTAAAAGATATGTGTATAATTAGAGGCAAGTGCTTTTGATACTGCATATGGGCAGATCTTTTCATAAAATATGATTTTAAAAAAAATGGTTCGTACGGAAAAAAGTGTAACGTCCGTCCCCCCATAATATTTTTAAAACAAAAGCAAAAAATCATATTAAATTCACTTAGCTACATTACACTTCAAGTACTGATTCTAAAATTGTGCAATAAGACATACTACATTATGTTCTAAATGACCACAGGGCCAAAATGCTTAACTTATATGTAACGTCCGTCCCCGTAACGTCCGTCCCCCTATCCATACATTGTTAAAACTTTCATATAATATCAAAAACTTAAAATATTGTTACTATTTCTACATGATTTATTTAAGAAAACAGCCTTCTTAAAACAATTAAGACTTTTTTTTAAAATTGAATCTCATTTGCATTTTTTTACTTATAGAAATAAAATATCTAAAATATGACCAAAAAAATATGATAATTTCTTTTTTCTTTTTTTTTCTTAATGAACTTAATTATTAATGTTGTATGTATGGAAAACATATAAATCTAGCTTAAAACTAATGTTAAAAAGCTATCTAGTCATAGAAAAAAATAAAATCACTTATTTATGGAATAGGGGACGGATGTTACAGGAAAGGGACGGATGTTACAGAATTCTATAAAACTCTAATAAATTGGAAAAGGTTGTTCAATATATTTCATATACTAATCTGATGCAATTAATGTAGACAGTTGAAGGGCATTCTTCAGACCTTATCCCCTCAGGCAATTATTATAAGCTAGTTCTAGATGATTGAATGACTACAAAAGGGCCCTCAATCAATTAGTTGTAAAAACACTGCATTGTAGATAGTTAATCCCTTTAAGCAATCAGGCCAATCAGTATCTTATGAGAACAGTACACAGCAAATTCATATCGAGCTCCAATTAACAAAGGGTCATAAAACAAAGTCTAAAGTGGCTCCTTACTTAATTTGCATATTTAAAAATTATGGTCCACCTCTTTTTTTATGTTTGACCAATAAAAATACTGCACTGGAGAAATTTTTATATGTCCTTGTAAGTAACTTTGGAGGTACTACCTATAAGCAAAAACAAAAATGAATATGCTAATTAGGTTAGTGACCAGCTGGTGCTGTATTACAAAACATATTGCACACTGCACATAATTTTTGTTAACTATGGATCAGCAAGCAAAGAGAGAAAAAGAACGAGAAAAAAACGCAGACAGAGAGAAAAACTGAAACTAAGTCAGGTAAATATAACTAAGAATCATGTATTCATACATAAGGGACAGTCTTAAGTAATATATTGCCAAGGTTTTCTTTCAAATACATGTGTAATTAACTTTGTACTTTATCATTTGTTAAAACATGTATTACCATCACATTGTTGTTGAATCAACACATACAGTCTGGTTCACAGTAAATAATGCTTTATAAGTATATACATATATATATATATGTAATACATAACTTATAAATACCTTTTGTCACTATACTGTAATTGCTGGATGTTACAAATAATAAATTACTGAACTGTTAAATAAAATCATAGCTCCTTATTCAGTTTTTTACTATTTACTATCTTTCAGGAGAAATACCAAGAAGTGAAGAGTAAAGATGCAGCAAGAAAGAAAGTGGAACAACAAAATTTCAAACAAACCGCAGCTTCACAACCAAGGAAATACAAACATGTACTTGAGAAGACTAGAGAAAACACAGCAAGTCGTGTTGGCAAATGTCGTGAAAACAAAATGTTTCAATATCAGGAAGAGACTGATAAAAGTTCAAATTCCCAAAATGTTAGACGCCAAAATGAGGAGAGAAAAAGACCTCAGGAGTTACGAAATCAAGTTGAGATTAAGAAAATTGGAAATAGAGACAGAGTGACCAAATTTAGATTAAGACTGAAACTTAAAAATCATTCGAAGCTAGTGACACCTGAGACTCCTAAGACGCCATTGACAAACGCAGGATACAAACACCAAAGCAGTGAAAATCGTGCCTTCAAGCGTATAAAAAACGCATTACCAACAACTCCTGCTAAAAAAGTTCGAATAATGGAGAAGTTACTTGAGAACATAACCCCTAGATCACGTCACACATTATGCCAAAGTCCAACTGTGCAAACGACACTTAACCTCAAAAAGTCTAAGAAAATGCTTAGTGCACAGTTTGTTATATTAGAGGCAATCAAACAGAATTTATCGCATCAAAAAAGTAAACAATATTCACCAAGTCTCGCTGCGCTCAAATTAGTGGAGAAAGCCCGAAAGTTATCATCAGTGTCTTCGTTTCTTGGAGTATCACGAAAGAGACTTGCTCGTTCAATCAAAAATGACAATAAACAAAGGAAGGAAAGAGCTGATAAAATAGAAAGTGAAAAAATTGAACGTATTCACAACTTCTACCTTGAAGAGGCCAGCCGTGGAATGCCTAACAAGAGGGACACTTTATTACTGAAAGATGACAATGGAAAAAAGTTTCCAGTTCAGAAGCATATAATTGAAATGACCCAATCAGAAGCTTATGATGCATTCAAGATGAAAAATCCAGATGTGAAAATAGGCCAGCGCAAATTTGACAACCTTAGACCAAAACAAGTCGGCCAGACAAGTATTTCAAACAGGATTGTGTGTTGCTGCACTTATTGTGAAAATGTACGTTTAAAAGTGCAAGCGTTGAATAAAGTCACAAAACTGGGCGAAACGAAATCCACTAGAAATATCATTGATATGACAATGTGTGCAAAAGATGGCACTTGTAATTACAACCTAAATGAATGCATCCACCGACAATGTAATAAATGTGGCACCAATCTCCTGAACCAAATGTTCAGGGACCAGCTACTGACAGATGGTGACAAAACACTTAAATGGAAACAATGAGAAAAGAAGAGAGTACCATTAGATGACCAAAGAGTTGTTAGTAGAGTTGTCCTTACAGAACACGAGAGTAAATTCTCCGATTTTTTTCAAAAACTGACAAAATCGCTTGAGCCCCATACAGAACACATATTCCGTGCTTCATGGTAATACGACCAGTTCCGTGATAATGTTAAAAACATCAGAGAGGGGGAAATAGTTATGGCTTTGGATTTTAGTGAAAATTATACATGTCGCTTTGCTCGAGAAATCCAAAGTGTTCACTGGAACCAAAAACAAATTACAGTACATCCTATGATGCTTTACTACAAGGAAAATGGTGAACTAAAAAAAGAAGGCTTCACATGTATCACAGATGATTTGTAGCATGACTCCCATGCAGTTATAGAATTTGAAAAGGCTGCTGTGAACCATCTGAAAGAAAAAAATATAGCAGTGGATGTAATTCATCAGTGGATAGATGGCTGTGCATCACAATACAAATGTCGTCACAGTTTTTCTGCAATAAGCAGTGCAGACACTTTAGTGAATGCGAAAGTTACTAGAAATTACTTTGAGACAAGTCATGGAAAAGGTCCTTGTGACGGGTAAGGTGGTATAGTGAAAAGGAAATTATCAAATGCGATAGTGAAATAATCTCACAATCTCCAGTGCTCAAGAAATGACCAAATTCTGTGATGAAAATCTCAAGTCAGTTGGAGCATCATATTCCAAAGCACGTTTGAACAAGTACGCTGCAAGTTCGAGAAGCTTCACACATGTTAAGAGTATCGATCGCTCAAAGGTGACAACTGCGAAAACATTAGCTGGGTCTCGAAAGCTGCATAGTGTTCGCAGCACTGGAATTAACCATCAGTTGGAAGTTAGAGTACTAACTTAAAGCTGTTATTGTGAAGGTTGTAGAAATGAAAATGAGTGCCTAAATACTGATTATGTGAAACGCTGGAATACCCATGTGCTTAAAGCATCAGACGGAAATGTTGAAAACCAAAATGCAGTCCCAAACCCCCATAGACAAACTAATAACTGTGAAAACCATGTCCCTAACCCCTATCCAAATGTTGAGAACTGTGCAAACAATGTCCCAGAGTCCCCCACTGACAATAATGATAATGTCCCCTCCCCAAATGACCTCGTTGCAGTGAAATTTGAATCGAAGTCTGCAAAAAAATGCTTTTTCGCAAAAATATGTGAAATAGAACAGGATGAAATACGTGTTGAATACCTTCAAAAATCTGGTAGGTGTTACCAGAACCCAGAAGTGACTGATGAGTCGTGGCAAAGTCTGTCTGACATTATATGTATCTTAAATGTGCCAGATGTAGTAGTGACTGGGTCAAGATTTAAATGTATGTTTGAATTAAATGCTCATCAGAAAGAACTGCTGAAATGTTTCAAGCTTATGTAAAGAAAAAATGTTGAACTGAAAAATAATTGAACACAGAAAAGGTTCAGACTTAAATGAGCTTTTGTTGCTATTTAGAATGACTGTAATATAAGGTTTTCCTGTTCTAGTTTGATGTTCAGCTTTGTTTTTTTTGCAGCCAGAGAGAGATTCTTACTTTAAGAAAATGTTTTTATTTTTTTCACAAAGTGATAGAAAGTAGCTGATTTAAAGAGAACTTTAACTATCACAAATGTAAATATGCACTTTTACTTTGTTAATTCTATAGAAATACATATGCATTTAGAATTCATATTAATCTATCATATATATAATAATTATATATTCACTAATAGTCTTGTCATTTCATTTACAGGCAGATTTCCACTGTATATAATTATATTAAGTCATTTTTTTGCTAGAAATATTTTATCTTTAAATAGGCTTATAACATTAAAATACTTTTAAATAGCTTTTCTTTTACTTAACCTAAGCAAAATGATTGCAAATAATCAGGTACATCCTTAAAAAATGTCATAACATTACAGTATTCTAAAGTTTGTATTTTGTGTAACGTCCGTCCCCTTGAAATGTAACGCCCGTCCCCCAATTCAGGTGTTAGTTCATGTTTATATTTAAACTTGCATGAAGAAAATACACCAATAAATGAATTGTGTTTCATATGTGTGTGTTATTATCTTTATACAAAATATGATTTTACCCAGATTTTGCTAGTGAAAACAGTATAAATGGAAATGAAATTCTTTACTTTTTTATTTATTCGGAGTTTCAAAATGAGATTTTTAGAAAAAAAGTGAAATTCTTAAAAATCTGTCAAAATTATGCCCATATACTATAGAAAATACATTACTTTTATAAGAAAACCTATTCTAATGCAGTTATCTATATAATAGGCCTCACAATCAATTTGTTAATAATCAACTGTAACGTCCGCCCCCCAACCTGACCACTTGATGTAAATCGCCAATAAAAAATTTAATCAGCCAAAAGTTATCTTTATTTCACCAGAATCATATGCAAGAACATATAACATTATCAGGCAAACAAAATAAATTAAAATTATGAAACTTTATTTTTTGCCTTAGATGCTACTACTTTTGGCCCATTTACTGTGCAACAGGCAATATAAGGCTACAAACACCGCCGGTTCTGTTGAACGATAAAACGGGTGTCCTGGTGACGCTTACATTTTAGTAAATATGGGTGTTATTTTCATGGACATAAAATTCATTTATAAATATGTTAAATTATAATTATTTCTTTTAAAGTTATCGTTTAGATGACAAAAGACAATGTACATCTCCCCAAATAATACGGATCTATATAATTAGGTATATTATGAATATATCAAACTTGATTACAACAGAATGATGCAAAACATGTGGTAATGAACTATTCCAAAACGTTTTAATTGTTGACTGTAGCGCCATGTGTTATCTGCTGTCTTGCCGTTTCGCGAAATTAAACGTGGATTAATTAAAATACTTTGTTGGACAACTGATTTTATTGTTATTGATGATGGGGAGATGAAAGGTTGATTCATACTGCTCAGCAAGAACACTAATTCAAGGTGAGTTAACTGTACGATGTTATTCATATGTATTTTCATGCGAATTTTAGATTATGTCGCACAAATGGAATTATTTATGTATTTCATCCATTTCTCTCTAGTGTTTTTTTTGTTCGTAGGCCTTATGTTACTGCTATGGTCTTCACTTACTGTTGTGATACAGATTATCTAGAATCTTCTCAAAATAAAACAGTAAGATGTAGCAGCAAATGAACGTTTGAAAATAAATGGAGTGTAAACCATTTATCTTGTCAGCTAAATGTATTACGTTTTCTTCTTCTCTATTCATTGCTGGATTATTCCTGTTCATACAAAAACATGATAGCTTTAACGGGTTAGCTAATTAGCGGTAGCGCTAAAAAGGCCTTCATGACTTAAAAATAATTAATACAATGAGGACAGAACATAATAATTCACTTTTCCCCAGATATGTAACATACATATTGCATGGGTAACAAGTACAATACAAAGCTCATAACGAAATAGGCAAATTCGTTTTAGAATCCAGCTTCCGTACTTCTGTTACATGTTCAACAATACATATGTGTAAAATCATGTTTACGATATGTTTTATGTCAGACAGACATATATTTTATTTAAGACAGTTCGCGGTGTTGCTCGGCAAAACAGAATTATTATGCTTGGCCTATGAAAATATTATTCCCCATCCACTTATTTAAAAAGATATATTTATATCTCAAATTTTAGCAATGTCTGGCGGCGAAGTTACATAAATTTACAGCATCGATCTGTAAAATTAAATGCGAATTTTTCATACCACTAAACGAAAGAAGTGTATAGCTCATGTGACAACCAGTACTAATGAAGAATCATTGAACCAGAACGTGTTTCTCAAACACATGCGATATAATCTACTAAGCGTTTCATTGTCCGTTAATTGCACAGCTTTAGTTGGCGCATTGTAATAATACGCGTGTCATCAATCGATTTCATACAGTTTACAGTTTTCAGTTTATTTATTGGCAAAACGGCAAAAGAATATTGCCTTTGGCCATTTACATAATAATTACAAGGAATATGGCCAAGACGTTTATATACATAATATTTCCATGTACATAATAATAAACAAAATGTTACATACAACAAAGTTACATATTTCTAGTAAATTTAAATACAACAAATTTCATATAATTATTACACATAGACACAGACGAAGCAACTATATGATGTTCAGAGCGGTTTCTCGTATTTTAAAAGATTCAAAGAGGTATTTTGCAGTATTATACACCAATCGTTTATTCAAACTTGACATAAGATTTACAAATTTGTGTATGTTGGACCAATTTGTGTATTTAGGTAAATATTTAGTACGCAAATGGATATATTTGGAACAGCACATAAGAAAATGGTACTCTGATTCCACAAAACCCTGAGAACACAATTTACAAATACGATTATTTCTTTCTAAACCAATATATCGACCACGTTCAATTTCTAAAGAATGTGAACTAAGACGGAATCGTGTGAGACATTTACGTATAGAATCATTTTTTATATAACAGAGATAATTTTCAAATTTATATTCTGTTTTAAATTTTCGATAGTATTCTAGTTTAGGTGCGAGTTGTATAGATTCATGCCAATTTTGCAAATATTGATCTCGAATGCGTTGAGAAAAAATGCGCTTATAATTGTGTTCAGTATCAAAATTATCCCATATATAACTATAGCCAAGTTCATCTAGATACGATCTTAGCTTACTTGACCAACTTTTATTAATATTAGAGTTTGCTAGATTCATGAAAGTTCTGTTTATTAGTGAATTAGGTTTACTCATAATTTTGCACCAGAATCCAAGAGCACGTTCTTTGCATATTACGGATGGTGGAAATGTTCCGAGTTCGGCTAAGACAGCTAAAGTCGAAGTTTGTTTTTTTACACCTAAAATTAATTTACAGTACTTAAGATAGATACGATCTACTTCTTTAAAATAATATATTCCCCAGATTTCAGAACCGTATAATATAATAGGAAGTACTAGAGAATCAAATAAAGCTAATTTAGTTTTAATATTAACATTGATTCTACTGAAAACAGAAAGAAGACTATAATACGCTTTCAGAGCTTGCTCCTCAAGTTTTAATACTGCATTCTTTAAATTACCCGTGTACGTAAAGCAAAGTCCCAAATAACAAAAATTATCAACTATTTCAATATTCTCATTATTTATATGCCATACATAGTTATGCCTTTGTTTTCGTTTTTCGAAAATACAAATCTTAGTTTTGTTAACATTTATTTTTAAACCCCATTTTGTGGAGAATCGATAAACACTATTTAAAAGCAACTGAAGACTATGGTGATCTGTTGTGAATAGAGCTATATCATCAGCAAATAGGAGTAAGTAAATTGAAAGCAAATTTATGTCGTTATCTGTTAGATTTTCAAAATCAATTATATCCTTAATATCATTAATAAAAATTATGAAAAGCAAAGGTGAAAGTGGTTCACCTTGTTTAAGGCCCAATGTAACATCGAAAAAATCTGAAATTGGTACATCTGGTGACAGTCTTACACAAGATTTAACGTCGTTATAAATTGCTTTAATAATTCTTATCATTTTACAACTTATTCCTGTATTTACCAATTTAACCCACAGTGTATCATGTAAAACTGTATCAAAAGCCTTTTCATAATCTATGAATGCACAAAATAATCTAGATTTATTAGAAAGAACTTTTTGTATAAGACAATGTAGAATAAAAGCACAATCTACTGTACTATGATTATCACGAAAGCCAAACTGACTTTCATTAAAAACGTTATTACCTTCACACCACCTGTTAACTCTATTTCTTAGACAGAGAGAGAATAATTTTGCTAGAACATTAATCAGTGTTATACCGCGGTAATTTGAGGGGTTTGACTTATCTCCCTTTTTATGAATGGGTACAATTAAACCTTTCCTCCAAAGATCTGGATAAACACCTGTATTAAAGATATGGTTAAAAACAACAACAAGATATGGTGAAATGAATGATTTTGCATCTATGAAAAAATCCGCCACATTATTACTGAAATCACAACTTTTGTTACGCTTTAACGACTGTATAGTTTTTGATATTTCCTCAACCGTAAAGTCACAATCTAATTCTTGTATATATAACAGTTCATCCCGTTCTGGAGTATCAATATCAGGGTCAAATGCCCGGTGACCCGTATTTGAAATGTTTTGAAAGTGAGTAACAAATTCTTCCATCTTAATATCTGTCGTATTAATATTCTTTCTCTTCCTGTATTTATTAACATATTTCCAAAATTTACGTGGATTTGATTTGCTAATGTTCGAAAGATTTGTTTTTTCTTTATTAAAATACAAGTTTTTAGCTTGACGTTTGGTCTTTGAAAATGTAGACCTAGATTTACAAAAGTTTTCAATATTTAACTGACAATTATTTTCTTTCAATACTCGTTTAGCGTTTAGAAAATCAGATTTACAACGACGACATTCGTCATTAAACCAGGGTGATTTCTTAATGTTTGGAGGAACTTTCTTTTTTGAGATTGTTCTGCCATTTATTTCATATGAAATATCAAAAATTAAGTTAGACAATTTTTCACAACAATCATTAACATTTCCATTTCCTTCTTGCAAATTATTTGTTAAATCATCAAACAATGATTTATTATCATTTAACGCCAATTGCAAAGCATCATTATTGTTAGTATCCCAAAATAACTTGTCATACGAGAAATTTTCAGATGTATAGTTTAAACAATTTTCAAAGGTTAAATTAAAGTAAATAGGACAATGATCTGAAAATTCAGTTATATCACAAATGTTCATACAATTGAAATATTTAAAATTTTCAAAACTTGTTAATACATAGTCAACGACACTGGCTGCTAATGTATTGTGATTAAAATTATAACATGTAAATTTGCCTTCTTCTAGTCGGCCATTCACAATACAAATGTTGTTTTCTTTACACAAATTAATTAACTTTCTACCGAAAGTATTGCAATGATTATCACGAGAAACACGTGCAGGAATATCTTGCAATATAAAATCGTCAGGTGGCATATCAACATATCTGTGTAGATTTATGTTTTCAATAACATCTAGCTTTTGACTGGTTCGTGAATTTAGGTCACCAGTTATGTAGATATCCCCTAGAGTGGAGTAATGTTTGATATCAGTGGATAATTGTTCATGAAAATCATATTCAAACAATGGAGAGGAATTATTTTTATAAACTGTGGATTCTTCTGGTGGGATATAACAAGTGCATATATAAAGGTCATTTTCAGTGCCCAGGTAAGATTTACTTTTTTTTATCCATACAATTCCATTAGGGTTTAAACTTATAGCTTCAACATGACCCTGATATTTACACTTGTAGTATATAATTACGCCACCACTGAAACGTAAAGCTCTATTATTACATTTTGGCCTAGAACATGATATACAACAAAAACCATCAATATCAACATTATCAGTAGGAGAGTTCCAAGTTTCGGTTAAGAGTAAGAAGTCATATTTTGACACATATCTTAAAAAGTCATTATCAGAAAGTTTGTTTTTAATACCCTGAACGTTCCATAGTAACAAACTGAGATGCTTCGTAGCATCACCCTAATGTCCATTTGCCTGTAGTACATGAAAAGTTTATCAAGAGTCAGTGTAGCCCGTTTTCCCTCACGTAGAGCCTGAGTAAACAATGGCATGAGTTTGCGACGCCGCTCCTGTATTTCACGGGGGTATTGGTCACTGACACGGTAGGGGCTCTCGCGAAGTTTTTCGCGAGCTTGTTGTTTCACAGTGAGTTTGTCCTGGAAGAAATTGAATTTTGCGACGATCGGCCTCTTCTTTCCCTGTCTAAAACCTCCCATTCTATGTGCCCTGTCTATCTTTATTTCTGATCGTGCATTTTGGATTTCGAGATTTGTCTCACAAAACTTAAGTATTTTTTCAGCACAATTTTCTTTGCGACGCAACTCATTTGTGTCACATTCATCAAAATTGAAGAATAGCAAGTTGTCACGCATAGATCTGGCTTGTAAATCTAACAAATTCTCAGACATTTTGGCATTTTCAATTTTCATATTATTTAAATCTGCTGACAACTTATCTTTTCCGGCCTTTTCAGATTTCAATTTTACTTCGAGTTCAGTAAATTTGGTGTTTAGTTCATCACATACCTGGGTGTCATAATTTCGGCTGGCTTCTATTTCGGATATCTTTGTTTCGAGAGAAACAACTCGATTGTCAATTACAGAAAGCTGTGTTGAGAGACCAGATACCTTTTTATCAATAGTGTCTAATTTTATGAGACGATCTTCAATAACTTTTTGTCTGGATTCAATGGCGTCAAGTTTACTGAGGATAATAGCTTGATTGTCATTTGCCGTAGAAGTAGGATTACACGGAGTGCACGGAGAATATTGACCCATACCTGGTAAGATTTGTCCATACATGTATCCAGCGTTAGGGGTCATTGGTTGACTTGAATTCATAAACGGTGGGTACGGTATGTGAGCTTGTTGACTCTGTTGATTACTTGGCGAAGTCATACAGATAAGATATACAACTGCCACAATTGAAGTTAATGACAGATAAGTGTCGAGATAATTAAGATGGGTTATGGGAGAAAAGAAACCATGTACTTTATATTGAAATTGACTCAATCGAAATGGCAGACATGTGGTAAACATTAACACATTTTATTATTTGGTAAATTAATGTAATTTCAAATTCTAATTTGTGATCATTTACGCATCTCAAAAAAAATGAGAACACCAAATGAAATGAAAAGCGATTAAATCGGTCATATCATCTGAAAATATCCCATTTAAGTTTACATGCAATATTGATTATTTTTCACTAATCATAGGATGCAATTAATAAAATATTGCGTTATCAAAACAGTTATAGCATTCAATTTATAGTTGTATGATTGTATATAACGACTATAAATATAGTTTGAGATATATATTAATTTGATGTGTTAAGTAAATGAAATATTAATCGAAATCTAGATATACCTGTAAGTACCCCATCCCTGAATAAGGCCGACAGCGCGGGTCCTTTCATCAATGGACATCAATCACATTTTGTGTTTTTCTTTAATGTGGCTTAACACTCTATCGAGTTCAAAAATATTTCGAAGATGCATACGTACCACGTGCTACACGTGCAAATTAACCGTTTTACATCGATAGAGTCGTAACGGGATAAAAATCAATAAAACACATTTTCATGTAGTTTGACTTGTATATACGTACCCGAGGGTGTATATATTCAACGAATAAAAGTATCATGAAACTATTTAATTTATTAACTAATTAAGGTGTACTTGTCAATTGATTAATCTGTGTTGTTTACTTTATAAGTTATAGCTATTTATTCATTAAGTATGTTGATCTGTTATTTTATTGTATGTTTATGTGCTATTGCTACCAACAAGTCACGACAGTTTCGATCTTTCCGTATTGAAATTATTAAATGATTAAAAATCATAAAGATACTAATGTATGTATATTAAAAATGGTTTATCACTAATTAATGTGTCTAGTTATTGGCGTTTGCATAGGTGTTAATCCCACCAGTGCTGATGTATGGGTGTAACATTAAGTGTCAATCATGTTAATAGTTACACCCTTATTCATTTACATGAAACATAATACATTTATGTTTACAAAGCATTAATGTTCGGAATCACGCAAACAGCATTTATGACATATCATTGCAGATGGCCCACACTAAACAAGTTTGATAAATTACTAGAATCAAAAGATAATTCAAACAATATTATAACTTTTGTGATATCTTGCCTAAACTGGTTCCCATTCTATATAGCAGTGCACAGACAAGATTAAGTCAATGGGACCCAGTTTAATATAGACCTTTTATTAAAGTTGGTTTATATGCTCTTCTTTAGGAGATCATAAAAGCGCACCTGCTACATCCGGGTAGTATTTCCCATCTCCGGTTTGCTTTATTGCAATATAAGGAAGACATTTGAAAAATGTAATAGCTACACAGTCGTACTAGTTTTATAGTTATTTATAAAAGACACTTTGCAAGTTTTTTTCTACCAGTGATTTAACGATTGATAACACATACACACATTAATTGTAATGCGTCGACCTCAGTACTAATGTCAAGATTTAGCGTTAGCCAAAGTTTGTCTGTTCAGTGACCTAAACAGGTTGCTTGGAGAACATTTTGTCGTAAATACCCGAGTGAATAAAGACTTGTTCAGTTCTGTGTAATAATACAGGAATTTGATATTTTTGATGTGTTGAAAATATTTGAATTTGACTAATGATCGATACAAATAGTATGAAAACTAAAAACAGGGACTCTACCTTTTTTTCATTTGATCTAAGCAACGTCTGTAGCTTTGATAAGTTGGTGTCAGCAAATAGTCAAAATCATACTCTGTGTGACACGATCCTTACTGATAGCAAACAAAACCGACAAAAAACAGTAAGCGGTCGAATATATTTATACCAATCGTTGTTTTATGGATCTATGTAGCATTGTTTTCATAGCTATCTGTACGCCCAGCAAGTTATATATTAAAGCAGATAAGGGGTATATCATATGACAAATATTCCGAAACAAAACACTATGTGTCAATTAATGGTTTACATAAGTGACCAATAATTATAATTATGTCTACAATATTTTGTAAAACCTTGCTTGATGTATGATGAAAAATTTCAGAATAAAAAGTAAAATTACTGACCAGTCCAAAATTCCAAAAACATTTTTTTATATTGACCAACTTCTACTTCGATTCGATAATTCTACCACATTTCAATAAACTCCAGATTTTTCAACATAATAGTAAATTTCGATATCGGATAATCAATCATTTTATTATGATAGTTTGGTTTGTCTCGAGACACCATTATCGGAAATACTAACCACTGTAGAATTCCGAATGCTACTGATTTCGAAAAGGGCGATAACCTACTACTTGAAAAGGCCTATAAGAAACGGATTTTTAAGTTCGATTTTATTTTCATGCTTAATTATTTGTGCATGTGTATTGAATTCAGATCAGTGTGAAGTAACATGGCTGTCACTGGAATGCTGAGATGAACAAGGATACCTGGTAGAAAAGAACGTCGTGAGTGCTAGAATAACTTCAGTAAGTTATAATTTCGTTATATAACAATTGTAATTGACAAATTGCTTGTCTGTTCGCAAGTTCGTTGGCTGGTTTGTCTATATGTGCAATCAAGATATTTATTCATCAATTCATCAATTATATTAAATACATCTCGACAACATATTTTGATCTTAATTGGTCTTAAATGTTAGATATATGGCATTTCCGTAAGTGAGAAATACGCCTCGTACATAGGATTAGAGTTACAATTTTTGGTTATTTGGTTTCCGGTCACTACTTCTACTACACGAGGTACTTGTTTTCTCAGAATTGTAGACTTTCAAATGTGGTTATCGTTCGCGATTGATAT
Organism: Lutraria lutraria; assembly: GCA_964023205.1. Classification (NCBI taxonomy): domain Eukaryota; kingdom Metazoa; phylum Mollusca; class Bivalvia; order Venerida; family Mactridae; genus Lutraria; species Lutraria lutraria. The sequence goes on along the minus strand of OZ026845.1, from coordinate 22,659,953 downwards.
AATGGGCATCAAATTCCCATTGAATTTCAAGGGTCGGCCATGGTAGAAATTAGCCCGTAAACTGCCACAGCGAAATGGCGGCATGCGTATTATGTCCGGGGCACTTTCTGTAGACAAATGCCAAGGAGTTCCGATTGACAATTGGTATGCTGGACTGTGCATGTAGTTAGTTATACAGTACAACCTCTCTAGAGCGGCCCTCTGTAGAGCAACAAACACTCTATAACAACACCTTCAAAATTTCCCTAAGCTGATATTTACTATAAATTTAACCTCTGTAGAGCAACAACCTCTAAACAATGGTCAATATTTGCAACTCCCACAGTGTGTTGCTCTACAGAGGTTGTACTGTATATACATTATCACTTTATATGGTAAATTGCAGCAGTACTGTTATAATACACAGAATCGTCATATTACGATATACAGTGATCATTACTGCATATAAATACCACGATTATACCTAAAATTGATTTATAGTCCAGTCATATAAACAGTTGGGGTAGGACTAAATGGTACAGAATTTTTTTTGTTATAAAACGATCATGTATATGAAAACATACATAAAATATAAAATAGGCCAGAATCTGACCAGTTTTAACAAAATAAATAAGCTTTTCATCTTCGGATAATTTCACTATCCGAAAACCGGTACAGTTGCGTATAAAATCCGTATTGCATCGTACTTTAGTGCGTCGTTTTCATTAATTGACGTCAAATAGATCAGCCTTCTATCGTCTTAATGTTGTTAGGAGTTGATATACTAAGTAATCACTCTATATAGCTGAATATCTACCTATATTAAGGCTTGATTTTGACAGTCGGTTATCAATAAAGAGTCCTAACCTAATGTATACTTGGCCAGGCTTACGTTAATGTATTGTTGATCACGACCGAAGGCTTTTGGAGCCTGTTTTTTGTACTGAACGTTTCAAAAGAGGAATCTTTTGTCTAGTATCCCACTTTCTATCAAATGAGACCACGCTCTTTGCGACAAAACCGTACATGGAGTGAATATGTATATTATATCATGGACTCCCCCACTTTTTATTTGTCTAGAAACACAAAGAATGAACATATGTGTTCTTCCTATTTTTGTTTATGTTTATCAATGATGTTAATAATGAAGAGTGACTTCTTGCAGAAAAAATGACCTTTTATGAAAATACAAATGGAAATAAATGTAGCAAACTTCAAACAAATGTAAACCAATGAGAAAGTAACGATAACGACTGGCTTTTCGATAATCACTGAGATTGGGGTCTATCAAACCAAGGACTTATATACATACATGGATTCGCAACTGCTAAAAATAGATCAAACGATATCGTTCGGCGATCCCACAATGCATTGCTATATACTCGGCAATGGCCGACAGCTGTATTTGGGTGTTTACGAATTTGATTATACTAATAAAACTCCGGCAATTGGGCACGGGAAATTGGTAAAGGATGCAACAAATTCCTTAAAGATATTGAGATACATTTATAATCCACAAAGTCTAAGTATAAGCATTTAAAAAGGTATCAGTCGAACATTTTAAATTCCAAGATGGCGGACATCTATTATAATCCTTTCGTCTCCGAGATTAAACATTCGGAATACCACGGATATTTTCGCTGTTATTATCATTCGGATATCACGGATTTTTTCGTATTTTCGCTTTTGTAAACAATAGCTTGTATTCCCGTTGATTCACGTCTTGTTATCGCGGGATTTGATTACTTTAAACTGTTAATACGGAAGTTGCGAATCCATGTATGTATATAAGTCCTTGATCAAACATATGACAGCTTAACAATCCGCATTTTGCGCAAGTGGGTAATAAATTCAAAAATAGACATATGGCGTGAATGAATAAAGAATAAACAATCAAAATATATCAACTTACTATTAAAATAATTTAAGTCTACAAAAAAATAATGATTAATTTAATTTAGATTATAAATTACTTGTGTTCATAGCATAACCAATGTTTGCAAAGAAATGATGATTGGTCCAATACTGTTCAGGGTTGTTTCGTGCATAAAGGTAACTAACATGACGAGATGCTTTGTAGTTTTCGATTTAGGCTGAATATTTTCACCGAATATTACTCAAACTTATAACCAGGATAAAATCAGATTTCTGAGCGAATTTATCATCTTTAAGGAAGACCAACTGAGTCCAAGTATGTATGACATTTCAATTTTTAAAATAGTTAGATATATCATGGATAGTAAAGAATATAAAATGTTATGTATCGAAGAAAAAATATGATAATCACTTCCTGAGCCGACAAATATACTCTTATATACTTTAAAATGTATACTTCCGTTATTTCTTTTTAAAATTGACATTGTTATCCGAAACATTGTCTTTCTGCATATATTAATGTCATGATATCCTAGGCTGAAAGTTGACATGTAATACTTGTTTTGCAAAATTAAAGAGACCTTCTACACAAATATTTAGCTGATCAATATGCCAAAATAAAACCTGACATTACCATAACAGTTGATCAACAATACCAATAATTTGTTGCGGCCGATGACAAACATACATTCAAACGCGATTATGAGTGCAGTACTTTTTCACATGAGTTGAAAAATGGTTCACTTCATACGATTGCATTATTATATCTACAAGTATTCACTGAGGTCAAACAGAACAAGTTGTTTCGTTAATTTTACTGACCAATAATCCAATTAAGACTCTTCTTTCCATGGTTTAAGGTAAATAACCCATCTCAAATTTTACATGGATGTGTTTATAAATGAAATAAGTTGAAATTAAGATTAGAACTATTAAGACACCTATAAGTAAATTGGAATGTATTGTTTCAACTCACAATAAAAAAGATAGTTTTAATAAATACATTGTTTACAATGTCAGCTTGTTCAATAGTTTATCCATATGATTAAAAGATTATTGGGATGCAGACATTTCGGCCGCGATTGCGTTCGATTGGGTTTCTCTTCTAAGCTCTTTCAGCTGGCGTGCTCTCTTCATACGAGAGTCCAATTGAACCGGCCTTAGATATTCATGTTGTGAGAGCCATTTGAGAACATAAATTATGAACTACTAATTATTACTCGGACGAACAATCTGTTCCGCCAAATTAACTGACTTTACAGATTATTAGAATTTTGCGTCATAAGCCATTTTGTGAATCGGGGCTTTACAGTTATATTTCTGATTTGTTAAGTTTTATATCTGTATGTTTATCAAGTGAGACCAAATTATAGCGAAGTATGACTGCAGTGTTCAGTTATCTATATTCAAAGTTTAAACAAAATACGGTAAGGCCACACCAATTTAATCACAGCACTTGTTCATCCGATTTGTCGCTCCTATTATTATTATCAAAATTAGAAAAATAATAATATTATTTTTATTTATTTTTGCTTCCTATTATCGCTTGCTCGTTCCCACAATGTTTTTCTACAGATAAGTGCTGGTCTTAAGGTACCCACATTTGTCTCGGCTGAAAACATTTCTGACTCCTTTCGTTCCTATAACGGATGATTCAACAATTTTCATCAGAAAACAATCAAATAAGGACATAACAACGTTTTTACTGGTAAACGGTACGTAACAGTTATTAAAATAAATGAACACAGACCTTTTTATTCATATTCCCACTTTCTTGTTTGAAAGAAGGAATCAAAGATGATATTTTTAAAAGTTATTTCGCTCGCTCGCTTGCTTTTGTCAGAAAAAAATCCGATGAACAAGTTATTAAATTGGTGTGGCCTAATAATCATAGTTGGTGGCATTTTATTAGTGTCGGGTTAGAAATGTCTACAAGTGCATTAAATTGATACATGTACATATTTACAAAGCTTTGCCAGACTGAAGAAGTGTGAATTTTCGGACTTCATGAGGCCAGTATAGAATCAATTAATAGGCCGCGGTCGTGATCCAGTAGTTAAGTGTGCTGGACTTGTTGATTTCCTTATGTGGAGAATTTGTCAGCTCCATGTAGGATGGTAATTAAGCAAGTACTTGTTAGAATGCAGTCTGGGAAAACTAGTTTGGTGAACTGGCCGTCGTTGAATATCGTTGAAAACAGCGTTAAACGCATCGAAACAAAGACCCAATATGCATGATGGATGCAAAACAAATACCTTAGTCAGACCATATCATGATGGAGACCAGGAGCGTAGCCAATTTTGACTCTGGGGTAAAAATTGTTGGATTTAGATTGAGGGATCATTAGACATGGCGTCAAATAACTAAGCTATAGGCCTTCATCGCTTTGGAGACGAATTTAGGATTGTTTAACTATTTTTAGTTGCCATGGCAACAAGACTTAAAAAGGATAACTAATATTTCAGGAGTCTGAAAGAGATTAACTTTCTTACGGGTTATGTTGTACATAAAGATCTGTAAAATTTTATCACACTTTCACGAGATAAGTCTAATTTCTATGTTACCATTAGTGGGTGGGGTAATTTAACATCTAATTTTGACTTCAAACAGTACAAATGCTAAAACATCTTTTATTTTTTTTATTTTTGTATTATGCAGGGCTGATATTATTCATGTTTTGTAAAATTTAATAGATATTTATAATTTATCTGATGTATTTATCAAAGTTATCGCATCAGTTAACATGCTATTGACGTATTATTTGATAAATGATGGCCTATATTTAAAACAAATTTCTGGAAAAACGGCTGATCCGATTTTGTCCTATTTTTATCCGGATATTGTAGAACGTCTAAGCTTTCAAATGAGCCATATTTCATTTCTGTACCATTTTGTCCTGGGTTCGACCAAAATTTGTCATAACTTGACTAAACTAATATGTTCATAATCATCTGCTAGAACACTTTATTTATTTCTCCCAGTATTTTCAGAATATTCCATTTTTTCTATTCGGACATCAATTATCTTAGATCCGAAAGTATGGAATATTATCAGTTTAATTTCACCGTATTTTAGTCTGTTCTAATATTTTTGTCGGCTTTTAGTCCTAAATTTAGTACATGTACATTATACAATTGTTCGAATGTACTACAATTTTCTCCCGTCATACTTTAGAACATTCTAGAATTTTTACTTCTTTGCTACGAAATTTAAGAATATCCTAAGTCATATCATATCCGAGCATTTAGAATGTTCTAAAGTATCGAGAATGAAAAGTTTAGAACGTTCTAAAGTTTTGGACGGCATCTTTAAGACCATTCTATTATTTTCGATCCGAAATTTAAAATGTTCTGAAGGATGACGGAAGAAAAGTTTAGAACGTTCTAAAGTTTTGGACTGCATCTCTTAGACTACAATATTATTTTCGCTCCGAAACTTTAGAATGTTCTGAAGTATGAAGGGAGAAAGTTTAGAACATTCTAAAGTTTTGGGCAGAATCTCTTAGAGCATTCTGTCATTTTCGCTCCAAAACTTTAGAATGTTCTAAAGTATGAAGGAAGAATAGTTCAGAACGTTCTAAAGTTTTGGACAGAATCTTTTAGAGCATTCTATCATTTTCTATCCGAAACTTTAGAATGTTCTTAAGTGTGACGATAGAAAAGTTTAGAACGTTCTAAAGTTTTGGACAGAATCTTTTAGAGCATTCTATTGTTTTCTATCCGAAACTTTAGAATGTTCTAAAGTATGAAGGGAGAAAAGTTTAGAACGTTCTAAAGTTTTGGACAGAATCTTTTTGAGCATTCTATCTTTTTCTATCCGAAACTTTAGAATGTTCTAAAGTGTGACGATAGAAAAGTTTAGAACGTTTTAAAGTTTTGGACAGAATCTTTTAGAGCATTCTATTATTTTCTATCCGAAACTTTAGAATGTTCTAAAGTATGAAGGGAGAAAAGTTTAGAACGTTCTAAAGTTTTGGACAGAATCTTTTAGAGCATTCTATTATTTTCTATCCGAAACTTTAGAATGTTCTAAAGTATGAAGGGAGAAAAGTTTAGAACGTTCTAAAGTTTTGGACAGAATCTTTTTGAGCATTCTATCATTTTCTATCCGAAACTTTAGAATGTTCTAAAGTGTGACGATAGAAAAGTTTAGAACGTTTTAAAGTTTTGGACAGAATCTTTTAGAGCATTCTATTATTTTCTATCCGAAACTTTAGAATGTTCTAAAGTATGAAGGGAGAAAAGTTTAGAACGTTCTAAAGTTTTGGACAGAATCTTTTAGAGCATTCTATTATTTTCTATCCGAAACTTTAGAATGTTCTAAAGTATGAAGGGAGAAAAGTTTAGAACGTTCTAAAGTTTTGGACAGAATCTTTTTGAGCATTCTATCATTTTCTATCCGAAACTTTAGAATGTTCTAAAGTGTGACGATAGAAAAGTTTAGAACGTTCTAAAGTTTTGGACAGAATCTTTTAGAGCATTCTATTATTTTCTATCCGAAACTTTAGAATGTTCTAAAGTATGAAGGGAGAAAAGTTTAGAACGTTCTAAAGTTTTGGACAGAATCTTTTTGAGCATTCTATCATTTTCTATCCGAAAGTTTAGAATGTTCTAAAGTATGACGGTAGAAAAGTTTAGAATGTTCTAAAGTATGACGATAGAAAAGTTTAGAACGTTCTAAAGTTTTGGGCAGAATCTTTAAGAGCATTTTATTTTTTGCGCTCAAAATCTTTAGAATGTTCTAAAGTATGATAGGGAAAAAGTTTAGAACGTTCTAAAGTTTTGAGAAGCATTATTTGTATTATTGTGTTATATTTGCTGTAAATGTACGTAAAACTATTGTAAAATAAAGAGTAAATGAAAAATCTTTAGCAATATTGGTCTTTTATTTCGTTTATTTTTTACTATCTTTCTATTCAAAAATAGCAAAAACCGGGGGTAAAATTGGGAGTTGAGTATAAAATACCTTTTTAAAATATAACATTCGTGATTTTGATTGGCTATCAAAATTGTATAGGATGCTTCGGTTAATCGAAACGATAATGCTCTGACACTTATTGTTAATTACTCGCTTACAAAAAATCAAAGTAGGTATCATTTTCGAATTAAGATTGCCGTTTTTTTTTATGACGGATTTCAAAGCGGGTTTCGGTATTTTGTAGCGGAAATGTTAATCTAGTAAACTGTGAACAAATTATACCAGTAACTGAATATTGAACTTTAACCACTGCTATCTTAGCTATCTTGACTGAAGTTATCATAGTTTCCAAGTTATGTATGCACACGATTTAGGTGAAGTGTACACTTCGTTTAACGCGAGCTCATTTACTTGCAACAAGAGATACCTGTGTAGTTCAACTTCCTTATATAGTCAAGGTCGAATTTTGGACGATACCATTGTAAAGGTAATCACAGTAAATTAATTGCCAAAATCATTTTAAATCCGTAGTAAAGTGTCATTTACGTGAACTTCAGCCATGGTGTATTGGATAATGTAACATGTACATACACGTCATTTTTTCATGGAACAGATGTGAGTGGTTCGATTTCAGTCAATGGCACTTTCTTTTTAAATTATTTCATACATATAAATACAATGCACATTTTGTGGGGAAGTAAACATTTAATTGCTTTCTGGTGTATTTCTCAAATAATTCATTTTTTATACATTTTAAATTTATTGCACGAAATCGTGAATCCAAAAACAATTTCAAATACTATAATAGAGTAAACATCTAAGCCGGTTTCTACCGAAAATAATACTTAAATGGTAGTTACCCATGTGATGTTATTTTATTTTTATAATTTCACAAAACAATACAAATATAAAAAAAGTTTTCAAAATCATTTTCTTAACGATATACATAAAGTTAACTTTAATATGAAATGAAAAAGTTAAAAATAAAAAATGATATCTAATATAATGATATAATGTTTCATAGGTTTCTCTATAGCATATAATATAGTATTCGTGTTACCTAAACTTTTGCAAATGGGATCTTCCATGCATAAAAACATGACCTAAAAAGAACTATACATCAGGAGGTTTACACTGAAATAATGATAATCAATCTTTGTTGACTGCAAATATTATCATGAATATGTGGGTGAAGTAGTTTCAGATACACGTGTAATCTTGTGTTTTCCTACATTTTATAACGGAATAAAACAACTTGTGCAGGTGAATTAACAGACTTTTGTTATTGTTATATTTGTATTTGTACATGAACACTCTTAATAAAAATGGGTTGAAAAGTAACCAATATAACCTGTATGTAAAGAGACTAAAATGATATGGTTAATTTCGTTTTTCTTTTTCAAATTGAAACACTGTTTTAACTTGTTATGCGTAAGTTAATTTGTAAGAGTAGCAAATGAACTGTACTCTATAAACATTTTGCCAAAGTTTATAGACAGAGACTACGAAGTTGAACTTTTTTCCTGGCGTTTAACACTTTAAGAGTAAACCACAGAGAAATAAGTACATAATGTACAGTTTTACCGGTCATTACCTTGACATTTCAATTAGTGATGTTGTGATTAATCATTTATTCAACGAATCAATGATTAATGATCGTTGGTGTGACGAAGACGAGTCAATGGATTTTTTATTGTGTACAGAGTAGTCGTTCTTGACTATAATACTGCACGCCTTACACTTTGCTGACAGTGGTTTTACTTTAACGTATCTTGCTTGGATGTCAGGTCAAATCAAGTTTCAACAATTTATAGATTTAAAAACTAAACCATAATTATATACTAAAAAACCCCAGTGTGTAAAGTGCATAGCAAACAATTTGACACAAATATATATATTAATATTACATTTGATTGGTCTTACCCGTAATTTACAACTACTCTGTACATAGGAATACATTACAACAAGTAGCCTTAAATGATATAAATGTATAAATCAGGGAACCGTGCTTCAGTTTTTTATAACGTCGACCGTTCGTTAGATACTTGACTTTAAAGAAATTCCGTACCCAGAACCCCGCTGTTCATTACGTAATACTCCATAGATAAAAAAATGAAAACAAGTATCAACATTCTGAGTCAGGGTTCCCTAGATTAACATTTCCGCTACAAAATACCGAAAAACGCTTCCAAATCCGTCATCAAATAAGACGGAAATGATAATTCGAAATTGACACTTACTGTGTCTTTTGAGCTAAGCAATTAACAATTAAAGTGTCGGATCATTATCGTCTCACGAAATCAACGAATTTGATGCACCCCTATCCATTTTGATAGCCAATCAAAAAAGCTTATGTTTACGGTTCAATAATTGAAACCATGCCCAGGTTTAATGTCTAGTAAGAGATTTCGTAACCCTTTCTTGTGTCATTAATGAATTAATAGTATCATATCGTACCAATACAATGCACATTACGTTAGAGATAAGGAAAAGTCGATAAAGGGATGCAGTATTTATCGCAATAAAACACCTTTTTGAGCATTCGGTTACAATGTTTTGTTGCTTGGTATTAAAGTATGATATTTAATCTTTGTAAATAACGTAAAATATCATTTTGATGTTATACATGTTTACTCGACCATCTAGTGATATTATTTTGGTGTAAAAGATGTTAAGTTTATGCAGTACGAAATTTAATGTTAATTTCTTATTTAATCAGTTTTAATCGATTAATCACTGTTTTTTTTGTCCCTGATTAATTGATTAAATTTTCATGGGCTGATTACAATCAAGTGGTTTCATTCAGGTCATCTCAGTACAATTTAAGTTCTTAACTAGACAGATCAAGCCCAGACAATGCCTTTGGTAACGGTCAAGGACGCAGGTGGTGACACAATTCAATTTATGGAAGTGGATGGTACCCGGTATCCATACGTTTCAGCCATAGACCAGGAGCAAGCCATCAGAGGATCACGTGATATAGTACCTTGTGAAGACGACGTTCTATTGATAACCTATCCAAAGTCAGGTTCGTTCTCGCATGAATTAGGTTTCAATTTACTTCCATGACCATGATAAGACATCAGTTATAATCATCAAAGGACTTAGGAATCGACTGAACATTTTGTTTGGTGCTAACCCAGACGACGAAATCCAATGTTTAAAATTAACTTAATATTTAACTTTAAAAACTGCTGTCTTAGATATGATATACATACGGAACGGATATAAGAAATTCCCTGTTTCTTTGGTAACCGTAATATTACCGAACGAGATTATTTGGAGAAACCACATAGCAATAATGTAAAGAACACTTTGTCTATCACAGGTACTCACTGGTTGTGGGAAGTTATATCCATGCTGCAACAAGGCAAAGCTGAGACAATTGCTAAAGTTAAACAAGACTTTATGATTGAGGCTATATCTTCTGAACAAGCTGCACGTATACCACAGCCCAGGGTTCTAAATGCACATTTCCGGTTTAATCAGATCCCAAAGGCGATGAAGGAAAGAAAGACAAAAATAGTACTCTGTCACCGAAATCCTAAAGATGTTGCGGTGTCAATGTATCATCATCATGTGGGCTTGAAAAAAATATTCGATTACAATGGAAAGTGGGAAAACTGGTTCCCTCAGTATTTGGAAGGAACATGTAATCGATTATATTGACTGTTTGATTTATTTAAGCATTAAAAACAAATAAAATATGCAAATACGTTTTGATTATAAAAAAGGTAATGCGAGAAACTACCTTAGTATTTACTATGTATTTACAGTAATATTTACTTCGAAACCGTTGTCACTCAGACAAACTTTTCAATAAATTTGTCAATTTACGCTTATGCACTTGAACCATTGATCATAGGAATGCATCGATGCTTCTTTTGTAGAGTTTTTTTTGTTGTTCTTGTCTAAGATGCTAAAGTTGGTATTCGTGTTAATATGATTTATTGTAGTGGAGTATGGTTCATGGTTCGACTATATACTAGACTGGGAGCGGGCGATGAAAGAAAATCCAGACTATTCCATCCATTCGATGACTTACGAAGACATGAAACAAGTTCGTACATACATCATCCTTTATTAGCATAATATGGTCGTTCCAACGCTTATTTAGAGCATTAATTTAAAAAAATCCCACTAATACGCAGACAAACAGACACGATTTAAACTGGACGTTATCAGCTATTGGTAGGCAATGTCAAGTTAACTATATCCGGTTCACTACAGACTTAATGATTATTGGCTAATGGCATTTGCCTTCAATATCATATTCTTGACATCTGATTCATATGTCATAATGTAAAAGGGATGCTTCCAGAGGTTTGACAAGTAACGGGCTAATTAATACCTGTAGTCAATTAACGAAGGAACTCACACACGCTTGCATAACGCTTGGTCGCAATCTTGTGCGTACTAAAGAAAAGAGCGCACAGTGTCAGTGCTAAAAATACAGTATAGGTTTTCTCTTCAGAATGGAGCCGAAGAAGTACAGAAACTTGCACAATATCTCAGTATTGATGCTAATGAAGATTTATGTAGTGCTATAGCAGAAAAATGTCAGTTCCGTAATATGAAGGAAGACAAAGCTCAATATACACCTGCGTATTGGAAAAGTATGTGGAGATCTGAATCCCAGGGTTTCTACAGAAAAGGTAAATGTTTCGTGATCTAGAATTCCCTTGACAATAAATGCCAGACGCGTTTAACAGCATCTGATAAATGCGTACTTGAATAAGCTTAACATTTACTTTTTTACTTAAATTGTTGACGGCATTGTCACATTTTACCTTAATGTGTATACTTTGACTGTTCTAGCATTATGAATATAATGTTGATAAGTAAATGTTTTCATAATGCCTTGGTATTTGGCTGATGACTGTCATATAAGCATGAAGCTGAAGACCGAAGGCTAATATGACTGTCTGAAGCCAATAACAAGGCCATTATGAAAACACACTTATTGATAATTTTATTTATAAACTATAGAATATAGCGGTGGATTCATAGTGGCCGAGCTGAAGAGCTAATCTGAATGACCGAATCTCAAAATAGCCAAGTTTGTTTTCATAATGGCCGAGTTTTGTGTTCATAATGTCTTGGTGAATTTCATATCGGCCTAGCATTTGAAGTGAAAACGCGCCCAATATAGAACAGTTAATTAATAATTTATGTTAATGCAAAAACTTTTGATAGCGGCTCATGCTGGGAGTATTATTATACACTCAGTCTAGTGATTATGGAGTTTTTTTAACACACCAACTACCAACTAACTAACTAACACACTATCTAACTAACGTTCATTCACGCTTCTGCCATTGCAGTGACTTTGTCGAACTGACCGCCAGCGGGCTCGACAAAAATGAAAGCCAAAAATAGTAAATGAATATAGATAAGAAAAAGGATTCTTGGTAAAGAAGACATTAAACACATCGAAAACATCATACATATAAATACAGATGATTTACTGATGGCCATTAATTACCATTGTATAAGGTCATTAGTATATCATCTGTATCTATATGACATTGTGTGACTAATAAACTGATAAATATATGCAGTAGATTGTCCTCTCATTATTAATTCGTTTACAGTATCTACAGTAATAACAGTAGTTTGACTACAATGTTTAACGCATATTATTATCAGTTTAATAGTTCCTTACTGTTTTTTTTAAATTTTATTATAACATATCCGCAATATCAGTAAGTGCAGTAACCGAAAGCGAAAGAAATATAAATTTCCCGCCAAAGAAAATCACGCGACTGTGACGTGATCATGACGTCATATCATGAGACTTGGATCAACCAATCAGAGACGAGAACGAGGTATTAAAGGACGCGATCGAGTGGAATCAATCATTTTTTTAAAAATATATATGATTAATAAAATATGTACAGCACACTATACTCTGTACTACGAAAGGGAGTGAACTCTGGCCCAACCATACAACCATAGGAGTACTGGAATTAATGTAAAATATCCCAGCTATAACAACCCAGCTACATCCAAATTGTTATGAGGGTGTGGTTGTGACCGGATGGCTCAAAAAGCGGACAACATACAGATCTGAGTCCAAATTGAGCCCCGGGCCACACTCTGGACCCTTTTATTCAATGACAGCCCTTATTTATTATTTAATTAAAAACTGATGTGATGTGAATCAAAGTGGTGAACACTCTTACTCAATCAGTACACTTCAAACTCCTTTCAACAACTTTAACCCGGGAAAACCCAATAACAACTCATATAAAAACAATGCGGGCAATAAGTGTGATACATGTTCTATACAAGTAGATCCACTGTGACAGGACCTGCATTGAACTTAAATTCTGAATTTTACATACAATTGTATACCCGTATAAATAAAAAGCTGGGGCGGATCGATTTATTGTTGCCTTTCCCTGAAGCTGAAATGCACCACTGACCCAAATCGACAAACTTATATTATTTGTATTATACAATCACTCCTCTGTGTAGACAACTGTTTTACCTGTATATAATTGTAAGATATTACTGTGTTCATTTTTTACATAACGGGATTGTTAATTTTTAATAAGTTATTTTTATGGCCCTAAAAAGTAAGCCGTTTACACCGGAAGTATATTTTTATTATTTTATATTATTTTCATTCTTGTTTTAAATTACTACACAGCGGGTGATTATTTCTTTTTATAACTACCAGTCCCGTATATTTCTTTTTTTTAAATCTAAAATACACTATTAACAATACATTATTCAGGTCCTGTGGGTTATTTTTATAAAAAGCCACCATACTCTCCGGTATGTTTTAAATACTTCATCAACCACATACAAATGCGGCTGGCCGCAATAAGTCAATCTGATTATAAGATGAAGCAATAACGCTATATCAGATTTACCCAAGAGTTTGCATCCTCTTATATTTATTGTAAAAGAGAATGCAAACCACATATCGGAAAGTACATACTTACTATGGCATCCAAGTGGGTTAATTTATATAGCTAAATAACATTCTATACAATTAAATGAATATCAGGCTGGTAGTTAATTTTCATCATAAACAATTATAAATAATTATGCATTTAATAATTAGACTTGAAATCTAACACCAAAAATTCAGTATGAACTTCCCCTTCACCATTAATAAACTTAGCTATGAAGATCATAAAATAGCTACTCTCAAATTAGAGAAAGTAAGTGTGTACTATTAGAAAGCAAATTATTTATAATATAGTCCTCTCCCTTTAACATAGTTTTATACATGAAAATAGTATACACTATAGAATAAGTATCTCCCTTTACTATAGTACAATACAAATAAGTTATTCTATTATTGTTAAAAATAGACACACATACAAACTTTCTCTGAAAAATAGCCTATATACTATGTTAGATTTTAAACAAATACATTTTTATGAAAAAAGGCTATGTAATAAAGAAAGTTTTATTATTAAAGATAAAGAAAGCTCGCCCATATGGGTCCTCCCAGAGGCGCGGGTAAATAAACTCAATGTACTAGAATCAATCAGTCCACTTGTGGAATTAATGGGGAGAGGACGTCATATTATTATTATATAATTTATACATACAAAGAACAGTAGACGAAAACGAGTGGAATCAATATATCATACATAAAATACCTTTCTCAAATCCCCTGATCCAAAATCCACCTAACACATAGGACAATACAAACATTGAGAACAAACATGGTCTCTAGGAGAATACCACTTTTTGAACGGTGTGCAGCTTTCTATAATAATGTTTTTAGAATGAGATTTGGACGACATATTAAGATGAAGGTAAAAAGCAACATTTTGGAACTTGACGTTTGCTTCGGTTGGAAGAAGTTTTATTTGTTTACATTCAAAATATGTATCTGAACATTATCTTTACCTTTTAGGTGAGATTGGAGACTGGAAAAATATGTTTACCGTTGCACAGAATGAACTTTTCGATAAAATTTATAAACAGAGAATGGAAGGAAGTGGACTGACGTTCAAATTCGAATGAACATTATTGGCAATGGAGTATTTAATTGGAGTGTACAAGATGACATTTATACATAAACACCACCTACCATTATGTCTATTAAATGTTACCCCTCAAATTAAGAAATATTGTACAATTCACGAAATCGATGTAAGAAATATTTGTTTAGTTCATACATTTCTAGTTTAACTGACTGAATGTATACGTGGAACGGGGCTTCGCAATAACTTCATGTTAAATGGTACATACCCTCGGCTTCGTTGTCAGCCAAAATCGAAAATTAGTCCAACAACCTGACATTGCTTTCTACCGGTCAGCTTAAAGTGCCATCTTAAACACGGAAGTGTGTATTACTAATATGTGACAATGCTTACATAATGAGACAAACAAACTCCACTGGATTGGTTTTGACTTTTGATTCAGTTGATACGACGTGTATAAGCAATATGATTGCTACATGCGGCTGAGCGACGATGTGTGGTCGATGGTACTTTGTATTGAGAGAACTGATCGTTCCCGATGCTGCAAGTAGTGATCTTTCTCTGTCACATCATTGTCGCCAGTTGATGGCTTCACCTCCAGCATATGGCCATGTATCCAGTACAACCTTAGGCTGGGGGCATAGTAAGGCGACGTTGTACAGTGTTTCATCCTCTTGATGAATGAATGATTCTTCAAAGCCCTTATTGTTTGCACCTGTCTCTCCTCTCTACACTCTACAAGGAATGAACCTCTTCCCCTTAAATACAAAGTAAGAACGTAGAGACTGACCGAGGTCGTTCACACATACAAACAGTGTCGTATTAGTGCTTCTTGGAAAAGGTTATAGCCGGATAAGAGGATTATTCTACATTCCCCCATGTAAGATTATGTAAAAACTGATATCAACTGGCCCCTGTGACTGGGCCAAAATCGACTCTTGGGCCATCACCCTTGGTAGAGGCACTGTAGTTTTTCAGGAGAAGAATTTCGAACATTTTCCTGTAGAAATCTATCCCGTTGCCACACACTACCTAGTCAGACGTATAGTGTTCATTGTTCATATCTTGTCTTATTCCAATGTCATATAACTACATGTATACAACACAATGAACGGATACACATCATAAATATTTTTAGATTTATATAGAATTTATTTGTCTGACTCAAATAGAGTGAATATGATAAAAACAAGAAGCTCTTACAAACGCTTAATAAGAAGTAAAAAATATTAGTATGAAAAGAAACAAACAAATAAAAAACAAAAAACTTAAGTTAAAAAATGCTAAAGAATATTGGAAACTACTAAAATCTGTCAGCCAAAGTAATATAAATAATCAAAATGATAAATGTTCTTTAAATACATGTAACTTTATATTTTAAAGCCATTAATAACCCAGAATCAGTTTTCTTTCAAGCAGATGAAGATGTCTTGGAATTTAATAATAGGTATTTACAAGGTGAATTTATGGTAATGTTTCAAGAACTAAATATAAACATTACATATATGGAAATTATAAGGGTTTGTAGAAATTTAAAGAATGGAAAATCAGCAGGCCTGATCAAATGTTAAATCTTTTTTTTAAATGATGTAAGATTTACTTACTTTTTAGATTGCTTGAAAAACTTATTCAATACAATTTTTGAAGTAGGGTATTTTCCAAAACAATGGGCAGAAGGATTTATAATTCCAGTTTATGAAAAGGTGATATTAATGAACCTAATTATTACAGGGGGATAACTCTATTAAGTACTTTGGGAAAACTATTTACCAAAATTTTAAACCGTAGACTAACAAATTGGACTGAACCATTGAGTCTCAGTCAGGATTTAGACAAAACAGAAGTACTACAGATAATGGTTTTATTTTAAATTGTCAGATTAATCATTTGTTAAGTAATTACAAAAAGACTATTTTGACTATGTTGTAAGAGATATTATCTGGTATAAGTTACTGAAGTTGGGTATTAGAGGTAAAATTTTAAACATTGTAAAATCAACACGTGATGGCTATAAAACAACATGTAGAGTAAAATACAATAACTTCTTAAGTGATGATTTTTCTTGCATACTAGGTGTAAGACAAGGTGAAAGTCTTTCTCCTTTTTTATTTTGTATGTATTTAAATGATATGGCGGAATATTTTATATTAAATGGTTTTAAAGGCTTAGATACAACTATATTTAAATTGTTTTTCTTGTTATATGCTGATGATATTGTCATTGTAGCAGATAGTGAATCAGATTTACAACATGGTCTAAATCTATTACAACAGTAGTGTAATAAATGGAAGTTAATAGCTAATGTGCAAAAAACATAAATTATGGTATTTAGAAAAGCTGGTAAACTTAAAAATAGAATGAAATTTACATATAATGGAAATGATATAGAAATTGTGAATAATTTTAAATACTTAGGTGTAGTGGTTTCAGCTGGAGGTTCTTTTAAAGCAACATTTGATTCACTGTCTGGACAAGCTCTGAAATCATTATATAAATTAAAACATTATTTTGCTAAATTTCCCTCAATGAGTATTAGTGATAAATTAGATTTATATGGAAAATTAGTGATACCTGCTTTATGTTTTGGTAGTGAAGTATGGGGTGTTTATGATACAAAACAATTAGAAAGAATTCAACTAAATTGTTTAAGGAATTGTTAAGTGTTAGAACCCAGACCCAAAACTCATTTATATATGGATAGATAGGTAGATATCCATTAAAAATACTATGTATAATCAATGTTATTAGATATTGGTTAAAAATCATTATAAGTTCAGATATCACATATTATGTTAAAAGTATATATAACTTAATGGTTAAAAATTTAGAATTACACCCAGAAAGAAAGACTTGGGCAAAATCTGTAAAATATATTTTAGAAACATTAGGATTTGCAGAAGTTTGGATAAACCAAGGAGTAGTAGTAGTCATTTTTAAACAAAGAATTAAAGATAATTATTTACAAATTTGGAATGCAGAATTAAATAATTCATCAAAAAGCTAGAACGTACAAATTATTCAGTGAATTTCGTTTTCAAACATATTTGGACAATATACATGTAAATAAATTTAGATATGTTCTTACTAGGTTTAGATTATTTGCACATAGATTAGAAGTAGAAGCTGGTAGGTAGTATAAGCCAAACAAAATTCCTTACAATGAACGAAAATGTCAATTATGTAACCGTCTGGAAGACGAATTCCACTTCTTACTATAATGTCCTTTGTACTTTAAAATAATAAACATATATAAAAAAATAGTATTGGCAATAGCCAAGTATGGTTAAATTTATTGATCTTTTGAAATCAGAGAATATTAAAGAAATTAGAAACTTATCAGTTTACATTTATAAAAGTTTTGAAAAAAGAAAAAAATACTTATTACTTCAATTAAACTGTTCCCTCTCACACAAGAGATTATTTGTTGACTTTATGGACACATTTCTTGGAATGTTTATCTAATTAATATATACAACCAATATAAAGATCTATATTATTTTTTGATAAATATTATATGAATAAATTATATGATGCTCGTTTATTATCATGTATAATTCAGTGTGTTATTACATATATATTATACGATGCCATTGACAATGTGTACAAATCTAAAAAAATGTAGAATGTTAGGCGAATTTTGCCTTTTTCTTGAATAAACTATACTATACTATGTAACGCATAACTACACTCTGTGACAATGACTCATCACAAAGTCAATGCCGAGCACGAGGAATATATGGAAATAGTCAAGACAAAATGTAATTGCCGACAGACTGACCAACACACTGATGTCTCCTAATTTTGTAATCAATTTGCAAGATGCATGTTATAAGACATAATGAACGAAAATGAGGGCGATGCTTATTAAACTGTATTTCATGTATGGAGAAAAATTTACTATAATTAGTAATTAACTTGTGTACATGACAATTATCATTCATCAAACATTACTGATACTGCAACACTAACCAAATCTTCGAAACCGTGCACAAACCCTGCACGGGTTGTGCACCGACCTAGGAGTAAAGAAAGAAGAGAACAGTCTATGAATACTTCTCTAATTCGCTACTAATACGTACGGAGCAGGTTACACACACGTTCTTCACTCGTCATGAACGTTAAGCACACGCCTAACATATGCGAACAAAATTACGTGGAATTCTGTATTCGCTAGGCGTAAGTTATGAAAACGTTTCTCAGTCGTTATCCAAAGGTTATGTATTCGTTAAACGCGTTCGGCAAACGCTTAAAGGTGGATTCTCTTTGATGTTTTCGACGTTCGCCAGCGTTCGCCACCGTATTAGTCAAAATGTAATACGTTCCGTACACGTTGGCCTAATACACTGTAGTGTGACAGGCCCTTTAGCCCTTATTTTCTTCACCATGGTGCACATTTATTTTAATCTATTTCTTGGACAATCTGCGCTATCGTCGATGGGATATATTGCATGAACAAAGTTCAAGGTTTTTGTGATTAATGCGCAGTGTACCTAGCTATTCTATAACACTCGTCTGATATACTGCATTATCAAATAACGTGACTTAACTGATATGTTCATTGTTTCTGCGTGATATAGGGTGTCTACATGTATAATCATTACCAAGAGAACGTCTAACTTCCAAGGTAAGACTTTATTTGCATAAATTAAAAAGCAACATGTTTTGTTTTGAGCGACAACACATTGAGTGTTTGTATGGATGATTGTTTTGTAATATGTAGAATAATGTAAACTGGAATATAATAATGTTGTAAGTCTGGTTGAAATGCATAATTATACAAAAGGCGCGTCATTATGTCATTTGTATTAAAAAAATGTTCATGAAAATTAATTATCATGCATAACTAGGAGCATTAAATTGGCTTGTGAGAGAAATATATTTACATACTTTCAATTTATTCATACTTTTTCGTTCAAAGTATACGTTGGATACAGAATACGATGATGAGTCTCCGTTGTCGATAAGTCATGCTCTCTGATTAGTAATCATTAACTCCTTAGTCCTTTGACTCCGAATCCTACCAGGGACCTGACAAATTTCACATGTGATGAAGCTACCCAGGTAGCTTACGGAAGCTCGGTGTTTTAAACTAGCTATATGCCTCGGGCCTACCTCCATATGTTAAGGTAGAAAAGTCGGCAATGGAGACTTGCAGTTAGTGCGACGCTTAACCACAGAGAAACAAAATTGAACAATGTGTACAACGTGAATAACTTACGCGATTGCTTTAAAAATAATTGAATCCCCGCTTTAAATGTCACATGCATAACAAATGTTCAGTAGTATTTTATTTCGTCAACAAACGAAATAGAAATCGATATTAAATGGTACCATCAATGTGTCTGTTTTCAATAAAATACAATATCAACCATTTAATGCATGGATGTTTCGGGGGTTTTTTTTGTGTTTTTTTTGAAAATTCGTTTTATCGAAGACCTTGAACTACGAATATATAATATGAAAAATAACCTTTCGTAACATTAGGACTAATTTTTGCATTTGTTATTTATATACATCATGATATAGAAGCTAATACTTAAACGATTCTATCATTTAACATATCAACCAATAGGAAATAAGTGCTAACCAAGCTATGAGAAATGTATTCTCTGACAATTGAATTTTATATTATAAGGAAGGTAATTGTTATAACTGGTTAAGATACATGGCGCGTGTTGTTTACTCCATAGAACTGTGATTGTTGTGTTACTGTTACTATACATGTATATATACATGTATCAAGTAACTTTGTTACTAACTAATATATGTTGCTATCACCAATGGCAATTGAGTATTGGTTGTTACACAAAATATTTGATTTCTCGTGCATATGATTTCATTCAGCTAATGGCACCTATGCTCACCAGGCATACATTTGTTCATTTTGTAAAGAAGTTTAAGGAATTCCTAATTGTTTATATTGAACTATGCGGAGTTAAAGAAAAGTAACATGTATATGGTGTATATAAAAAGAACAAAACGCATGTTGCGTATGTGTATTATTTAAATGGTTGTACGTCGTAAGCATTGCCCAAGTGCTACTTACGTAAATAAACATTGCCCAAGTGCTACTTACATTATGTATATCTGTTTAGATAAACGACGTGATTGAGTAAATGGTCCGCTTGAATTATCGGTCCGATTTTTGCCTCATACAAAAACTGATAAAAGTAGTGCTGAAATACATTAATAAAAACATTTATCATCAATGCGTTGAAATCAACAAATAATACATTCATCCTCTTGAAGAGTTTCAAAACAGTTTGTGTCACGTCTGCTTGACTTACAGACAATGCCTCTAGTGACGATAAAGGACGCAGGTGGTGACACCATTAGATTCATGGATGTGGATGGTACCCGATATCCATACATTCAAACCATAGATCAGGAACAAGCCATCAGATCATCACGTGACCTTGTACCTTACGATGATGACATTCTATTAATCACATATTTGAAGTCAGGTATTTACACCAATCATGTGAAAATTAATGCTTACAAAATGTATGTTACATTTACGAACTCGTACTTCAGAGTCTTACTGGCATTTATTGGTTTGAATCCCGATTCTTATAAAATGCAATATTTTCTTTGATTTTGACCTACGTGTAGTTAGGGATATTTCTTTAATCCCTTTAAATAGATGGTGTCCTATTCACTTTACTATCCAAAATGCATTGATATTGTGGGTGACGTTTGAAATGAAATGAAATGAAATGATATGCTATTTATAAATAAGCGTTATTTCCTTATGCCTGTCACAATATTCCAACCAGCACAGGGATAACCGTACCAAATACTTAAATGCTTATTAAGGTATAATATCCATAAGACTTTACTATTTTGACATACACGCTCAAGGATACAATAATGTTACTATTAAAAAAATAGTAGTGCCCATTTATTTTTATTGGTTTGATAGTTACCTTAGATACTATGATTTATTTTACAACAAATTTTGAAAATTTTGTAAGAGTTGTTGTCAAATGACAGTTTTTTTTCTCTTTGGAATTGTCTAAATGACAACCCGTTTATTTGCATAAATATTTACAAGTTACATAAAATATAAAATAGTATGACAAATATTTAACAAAATAGTGTTTATCTATATTTTAAATGTATCATAAACGGAAGTTCTCTAAATGTTTCATGAAATTTGAAATCAGTGAAGAAGATTTACCAGCAGTTTCTAGGTATTTAAGTATCACAAGCACGTCATAGTACAATATGTTGATCATGTTAATATTTTTCCTTCTTCGATCACTTATGAAATAGGTTTTGTATATACAGTAAGATATAATACTAAGTAAGACATTAACTTCCTGGTACTCGGTGAATTCTATTTTATAACCTATAACGATATTTTCTAGGTTTCTAAAGGATCTAGAAAATCCACACATTTTAAAGGCTTCAGACGTTGTTTTCCAGAATTCAGATATATAATTACAGTTTAAGAAAAAATGCCGATAGTCTTCCACCTGTTTACAGTGGAAACAAGTAGGGTTTTCAAATATTTTCCATGTAAATAAATTTTGATTCGTTGCAATAACCCGATGTAAAACCTTATATTTGAATTGTTTCATTTTATTGTCTCTAATAATTTTGTTCAGTATAAAATAGAACGAATTCCATTTGATAAGTTTGTCAAATTGTTGTTCCCAATAATTTTGAATATATGGGTGTTCAGTCTTTTGTTTTAAAAATATATTGTACATTAATTTATTTGTCATATCTTTAAAATATAACCGTGGTCTAATGATCAAAGTTAGATTGGTTTTAACTAATGTTGAATATGAATCTCTGGATTTTAATTTACTTTTCCATATATTTGGTATTGCTTTTTTAAGGAGTTCAATTTCTGCTATCCAGTTATGTTTTGATTTAAGGGAATTTAGTATTACTTGTGTATTGATTTCTCCAGATTTTGATAAGATATCTTCAACAAATAAAATTTTAGAATCTATCCAGGATTTAAAAATTAGACATTTACCATTATTTTTAATAAAACAATTTCCCCAGATTATTTGTTTTCGGATTTCGCGGAAAGTTTCTAACTTTTTTGTATCGAGAGTTGCTGAAGTTCTTTTGAAATCAATCCAGAGTTCTATGATTGTTTTGTAGTAAATGGGAATTGGATGTTTAACAGGTGGTAATGACTTAAAGGAATCTAAGTTCATGTAAAAGATGAGATAATCGTTTCCATATTGGTTAAGAAAAAAATTTGGTATTTCTTTCCAGTTAGCTTTTTCGTTTGACAAAAGGCTTTGTATCCATTTTATTTTCATTGTTTTCGTGAAAGTACGAATATTTATCATGCCTAGGCCACCTACGTCTTTTGATCTTATAATTATATTTCTCTTGATTTTGTCCGTTTTATCGTCCCATAAAAATTTAAAGAACAGTGTATTGATTTTATTTAAGATTTCTTTTGGCGTTTCTATATTTTGAATAAGATATGTAAATTTAGGTAATGCTAATGTCTTAATGACAAGAATTTTTCCATAGAATGATAACTTCCGTTTTTTCCAATTACTTAGAAGTGTTTGGCATTGTATGATTTTATTTTCCCAGTTCAATTCATTACATGTTTGTTTATCATTTCCGAATGTTACTCCTAGTGCCTTTACCGATGTGTTAGTAAATTTTATACCGTATTCATTTGTACTTTCATTTGATTTTAATTTTCCAACCCATAGGCCTTCTGTTTTTGATTTGTAGTGCATGTGGAATTTCAAGACTATCTTTTAAGATAAGCGTGGTATCGTCAGCTAATTGACTTATTTTTAGATGATTTAATTGTTTAGTTTTGACTGTGATACCCTCTATATTTCGAGATTGGCGGATTTTGATTGCCAAAATCTCGACTATAATGATAAAAAGTAAGGCAGACAGTGGACACCCTTGCCGAATTCCTCTTGATATTTTAAGATAATCTGATTTCCAACCGTTATTAATGACGCAGGCCGAAATATCGTTATATAAAGTGCTTACCCATTTTATGAAAGATTCTTTAAAACCAAATTTTTTTAAAACATTGATCATAAAATTCCAATTCACGGTATCAAATGCTTTTTTGAAGTCTAAAAATAAAATTGCGCCTTTAGTTTGAAGTTGATCAGTATAGTCTATGGTATCTTGGATTTGTCGGATGTTGTATCCTATGTTACGATTTTTTATATATCCTTGTTGATCAAGACTTATAATGGTAGGAAGGACACTCTGAAGTCTTTTAGCTAATACTTTAGCAGATATTTTATAGTCAATATTTAATAATGAAATGGGTCTCCAGTTCTCAATATTTTCTGGATCACCCTTTTTGTAAATTAAGGAAAAGACGCTTCGTTTTTGTGATTGAGACATTTCACCGTTTACAAAGCCATAGTTAATCGAAGTAACAACTAAATTTCCGATTAAATCCCAAAATTTCACATAAAATTCAACGGTTAGACCATCTAGGCCCGGGCTTTTATTCATTTTCATTTCCTTAATTGCCTGAGTACATTCATCGTAAGTCAATAAGCCTTCACATTTTTCTGACAATTCATTTGTTAATTTATTTTCTAGAACAATATAGTCTAAATAAGATTGTAAATTTTCGTTACTGCTTTCCGATCTATATAACTTTTCATAAAATAGCACTTCTTGAATTAATATTTCATCTTTATCTGTTATTCTTTTATCATCAACGCTAAGAGAATTGATAACCTTTCTACTTTGCCGCGACTTTTCTAGACTGAAGAAGTATTTCGAGTTTCGTTCGCCTTCTTCTAGAAACGATACCCTGGAGCGAATTTGTGCACCAACTGTTTTGAGAATATATATGTTTTCTATTTCTTTTTCGAGTTCGTGTATTCTATTCTTAATACTGTTATCAGGATTTACAATTTGTATTATCGTTTTAAGTTCATTTTCTAGTTTGTTTAGTCTGTTATGCCTTTCTCGTGAAGTTTTCTTGGAATAAATTATAGACGATTCACGAATTTGTAACTTACATAGTTCCCATTTTACTTGTGGGCTTACAATGTTTTCTCTTAATGCAGAGTTGATTATTTCTGAAATATAAGTGATATAATTTTTATCAGTTAATAAGGAATTGTTGAACTTCCAGAAACCTGGTCCTCGTTTAATTGGTATGTTAAGTTTCAAAGAGATAGCTAAGTGATCAGTAAATTGTATTTGACAAGGTCGAACATCAGTTGAAAGTACAAGAGGGACATTATTTTCATCAATCAACCAAAAATCTATTCTACTTCTCTCTATGTTATTTCTCCTACGCCAAGTGAATTGCTCTGTATTTTCATGGGTTTGTCTCCAAATATCAATTAAGTTGTGTACTTTTATTAGATTCGCCAAACTTTCAACTGGGAATTTTCGTTTATTGTTCTTATGATTGTTGCGCTTGTTGTTAGCTGTATTATTGTTGGTTAAGTTGTTTTTACAGTTGTTGTTGTCATTATTCTTATAATTACATCTGTGTATTCTATCTTTATTAGTTAGGGTGTCATTAAAGTCACCACCTAAAACTTTCATTCCTTGACATTTATCTGTAATAAGTTCATTTAATTTGTTGAAAAATGTATTTCTATGTTTTTTGTCGTTTGGTGCGTAGACATTTATAAGCGAATACGTACTGTTATTAAGTTCTATGTTAAAAATAACGTACCTGCCGTCTTTATCATAGCATTCGTCAATAAGAGTATAACTAAGTTGTTTTAAGATAAAGATTGAACACCCACGACTTTGTGTTGTATAAAACGAATGAAATGCATCATACGCAGAATTTTGCAAAGCCGTG
This sequence comes from Lutraria lutraria, assembly GCA_964023205.1. Lineage (NCBI taxonomy): Eukaryota > Metazoa > Mollusca > Bivalvia > Venerida > Mactridae > Lutraria > Lutraria lutraria. Next base: position 22,634,435 of record OZ026845.1, on the reverse strand, counting down.
TCTCTCCGAATGTCAGGCGAAAAATGCGTTTCTTGTAAAAATACAATTTGTGCTTTTTGTTGTTTAAGCCATTCTAACAGCCTAATCCTTTTATTTCTATCATTTAGACCTTGAGTATTTAAAGAAACAAAATGATTGTGTGAAGAACTATAAGCTGTTTTACTCATATAAAGGTGTTTCGAATTTTAAGTAATTTCGTGTTACGTTATCTTTACTGAGCCTCACGACAGCTGGTTTATATCTATATTCAGTTTCAAGAAAGTAATGACAGTACACTAAGTCTGCGCATTTTAAAAGTTCTACGTTTGAACTTACGATCAAGGTTATAGTAAAATAGTATCGCACGTGGAAATCATGCAATACGGTATTGGTCGATTTCTTATTGTAAACAGAAAAATAAATGAGTATATGTAACATAAAATTAAAACAAAAGGTATGTTCATTAAACAATCATGCATCATGCTTAAGTTGATAATCTTAATAGTTACTACGTAAATATACTTTGCAACAACCAGCAAATTCATGCAGATAACAATTCTTATGAAACGAAAACAAGAAAAATTATTAGCAAATTTGTAAAGCATGCTCAAGTGTACACATAAAAATATTCTCCTTAATATCATTAAGAAAAAATATGCGTCTTTGATAAGGCATACTTGATTTATGAAAAAAAATATACTTAAAGTGTAACTTTCGTTAAGTATGGTTTTGCAGTTGTACACTTGTTTTGGACAGTAGCATAATACATACATACATATATATTTCAGTCATGCATAATACAATTAATAATGCACCATATCGACACAGAATTATCATGGTAATGTTAACAACTTTATATATAAATATATATATAGAAAAATGCTTATATTGCTTTGTAGCCTGTTTTCTGCTATAGAATAACATACTTATTTCAATCAATGCTGAACCATATCGACAGAGTATTAGCATAATAATAATAATGAATTTTTATATAAACAGAATGATGCGTCTTTGATTAGACGTAACTGGTTTATGATAAATAAAGCTTCAATGGTGAACCATGTCAACATTTTTTTATGGTAAACCATATCAACAGCCCTTTTATACAGAAAAAAATATATTGCGTTTTGACACACCGACAAATTGTTATCAAGGTAATGACAATAACTTTTATATAATATTATCCAGACAATTATTTATATTGTAGATGTACTAAATACATTCGTGTTTCGATTAACATGTCTATACATGTTTAATATTTCCATCATAATCAGTAGAGTCCACAAATCAAAAATCAAAGTCCATGAAACGCTGTCCAAGATCATTTTGTGAGGAGAAATCATTGACACAAACACAATGAAAGTCATTATTTTTTCTTCTTTCTTTTGATTATGGTCTGTTCTCGTTGCTGGTCATGGAGCAACTCGGTCGGTGTAGGTGGTGAACGCTGCGGTGCATTCATTTGTTTGCCTCTGTTTGGCGTCTCGCCTTTAAACATTAGGAATTTATCCATGTGTTGTTGAGTCATTTGCGATTTGGTTGGCGTAGATTTCTCTTCAGCCACGGAAATCACGGATTTTTCAGCTTGGGTAGGTTTGGGCGATGGAGCAGGACGAGCTGCTTCAATCAATTGGTTCGTGTCCTCCTCGCTATTCTCCGGGTCAGAGGAAAGTTCGTCTGTGCTCACATCGTCCTCGGAATCGGTGTCACTACCATCCAAATCAAGGAGACACTCTGATTGTTTATGTCCGCTGAGTCGGCACTTCTGGCAAACCCAGTCATTGGGGCATTCTGGGAAGGAGTGCCCGGATTTGAAACACTTCTTGCATTCCTTTGGCCTTACTGTCATTGGTTTTGATTGTCCGAAATGTATTACACGACCTTTGAACTTGTCGAATTGCATGAATTTCGGGAGGGGTCCGTCCTTCAAATCCGACGCTTTCAATACGAGGAATCTATCTCCTGTTTCACAATGTGTGAGCTTTCCCCGAACCCTCAATTTCTCTCTAATACAAGACAAAGGGTTTATGTTAATCAGTGTAAATTTCCTTACTATTACACCATCATCTACAGAGAGTGGAATATTTTTTATTCTTACACGAATAGTATTCTCACTGTCCATGCGATTTGGGTTTGTACCGAGTACTGGAATTACTTTTCCCCTCAACGGGACCCCGTCGGCCATCAATGTGACTTTATCGGCAATATTGTCTAAATAAATTCGCCACATACCTCCAATACGCTGTAGCCCTTTTATATGACTCTCTTCAATTCTTTGACCAATCGCAAGAAATAGATCCACAGCTTTAATCCACTCGGCTTGGGTTGGAATGCGATCACCAAATATATCACGTTCCATCATGTATACAAGGGGAATGTCGTGTGTCCTAATTTCTGCATTTTGTATTTTGTCCGCCATGTTTGACGATTTGTTACCGTTATCGTCCATGCTCGTTAAACTTTGTCGTATATCCGAAGATTGATGCACATACGAGAAAGGATTTATATACTCAAACATTCCAGACATACTAATATACTGTATGCACAATCCAGAAAATTTAATCCGAACATAAATAACACTTTTATTATTATTTTTATCAGACCGTAAGATAAACACTGCCTTAAATTGGTCGCTTACGTCAAATGACAGTTTACTTGTAAGACTTTTTTTGCTGCATACATTTTCTAGGAACTCATTGGATGTGGGAAGTATTATCGATGCTTCAAAATGGCAATGCGGAGACAATTCAAAAGATCAAACAGCAGAACATGATTGAATTTATTACCCCTGAACAACTTGCAAAAATACCATCACCAAGAGTTTTGAACGCTCATTTCCGGTTTGATCAAATTCCTACAGCTATGAAGGAAAAGAGGACGAAAATTGTACTTTGTCACAGAAATCCAAAGGATGTTGCTGTTTCGTTGTACCACCATCACCATGGCTTGAAGTACTTCTATGATTATGACGGGACGTGGGAAAATTGGTTTCCAATGTTTTTGGAAGGAACACGTAATACTTAATAAACTCGTTTTCGCTCTTCAAAATGGTGATAATTATATAACTTCATAAAAAGTTTTATGAATTCCAGTTACGAATACAAGTAAATGGTTCTGATGCATTACATATATTTGTTAATTGTTTTACAATTTGAATGGACTTTTGTGTAAATAAACACTCTTTTCATTTCATTCACCCCTTCACATAGATTACAGTTTTCTCGTGTATTGTTTTTACTATTGTTCAGTTACCTTTTAGATGATTACGGGTCTTGGTTCGACTTTGTACTAGACTGGGAGAAAGCCATAAAAGAAAATCCAGACTATCAAATTCATGTGTTGACATATGAAGACATGAAGAAAGTATGATTCCTTATTGCTTTTCAAGATATTCTCTGTTACGTGTTTACATAGGTACATCTGTTAGGTCATACCTATGTGTTAGATGAGGAAAGAAACACTATACATAGTGGCAGTACAGTAACCATGTGTGTACAAAGAACTATTTTAGATATTTACCTTTATTTTCATTTTGCATTTTCATAACAGTAAACAACAAAGAATATATGAAAAAAACAAATTAAATGATAACTACTAAGACTGAGCTACTTTATAGTGACGTTATTAAATATCTGTCCTATATTTATCATAAGAATGGGGCTAAAGAAGTACAAAAGCTTGTGAAATATCTGAACTTCGATGTTGACGATGGCGTATGTCGTGATATAGCAGAGAAATGCCAGTTTGATAATATGAAACAAGACAAGGCTCAGTATACCACCGAATTCTGGAACAACACGTGGAGATCTAACACATTAAGTTATTATAGAAAAGGTGAGTCATTAACACACATTGTTAAATTGTATAATGATAAGCACAAGAAAACGTAAGTATGAAGTAATCACAGTCATTTTCTCAATTGTGTTGAAATCATTTTTCATCGCGGCGAAGATTTGGAGACAGTTTTTGATTGCCTTAAATGGGATGATTTTTCTGATTCTCTGAATTTTGAAATCCACTGTGTTGGTCTCCTGTTTTTCTGTATACATAGTGTGTTTTGACTAATTCTGGGATTTTCGGTTCATTTATTTTATCAGGCGAAGTTGGAGACTGGAAGAATTTGTTTACAGTTGCTCAGAATGAAGAATTTGTTAAGATGTATAAGCAAAGAATGGAAGGAAGTGATCTACAGTTTAGCTTTGAATAAATAGGGCATAATTACCGTACACGTGATATATAAACAATACAAATAATGCATTATTTTAGAAGAGGAACTGTAGAATGATAGCTTAATTAATTGCTTGTTCATTAATCAGCGAACAAATTCACTAAAATCATAGCATGCGGAAATCTAGAATTGCACGAATTCACACTTCATGATTTCATTATGTCAAGTTTCTAATGATGAATGTGATCATTTCATTGATCTCTCTGGTAGGGCACGTATTGTGCATGCGTCTTATTAATTGATTGGTGAATTTATCTTGTTTGCCTTTCTGCTTTAAAGTGCTAACTTTGCGCATTTTCATTGATTACTGTTCTTTGTAAATATGGGTTATGAATAGATGTGCTTTCGGTTTACGCAGTTTATGACTATAGCTTTCATTCATACAACTATTGCATGTGATAAGTCCTTAGTTGATTGAGCAGATTTTTAGTAAATACTCGCATTATCATAATTGTTTTCTTTAATCGTTTGTTTACATAATTTGTATTATGTTCCATCATGTTTTAATGTGGCAAGGTACATTGTTTAACCAATAAATTAGATTTGTTCATTCATTATTTATAGAAAAATTACTATTCAGAATTTGGTTCAATTACCCTGAAACTGGTTTTGGATGACAACAGGAATACTGACTTTAAACTATAATCTTAAGTATTTGAACAGATAAAGTTTAGGAAACCGCTAAGTTACCATATCAACCCGTACCTAACCCGTCTGCTTCTTTAGTTTGATTCGGTGAGTTCTTACGGAATGTATCTTTTGCATTGTTCTTGTTTATTTAGAAATGAATAGAATGAGCATTAAGTTTGATGCAATAGTTTTATATGACTGCTAGATCGTGTAGGGAGCTACTTCAGACATTAATCCATCTTAAATATGTGTGTAAATATATTCTTGGATTAATGTAAACACAGTCATGCACTATGACCTGACTATTTGTTTTTATGGTCATTGTTCCAATAAACAAACAAATCGCTAATCGGAAATAGATTGGTCAATATATGAACCCATCCCTTGGTACTAATAAGTTCACAGATTGGCATGGTTTCCCGTTTATTTCCCATCTAAATGCATCCCAATAACCCATTGTGCTTGTTCTGCCTTACTATGTTAATCAAATGAGTGTTTTACACGGAAATGGCACATATGGAGCGTACAACGATTTTTTTCCGGACTTTTTGTCTATAGTTATAGAATCGTATGTCTTAGGTGTTCATAAACATACCAATTTACGTTTAGTCGATTACATACGGCTAAAACCCATGACTTGTGTATTATAACATCGTATTGAAGTAATTCAGTACCACTTTTACTTCGAAAGGTCATGCTGATGAAACAAAAACAAAAGAAAGAGGATTTTTTATGCTTAAGGTCTTGTCAATTGTTTGTTGATAATTTATACATATGAACGTATGAAATTAATTAAACAATTCATTATCCGATCACATTTCTACCACGTGACTTTTACGCTTTACATGCAGAATCATGTTCAAACCGGCATAACTTTTATGGTTCATCGTAACATATATTTTTTATCAATTATAATCAAATAAGGACAGTTTTCATATTATAAAAAAATGCATCATAAAGTTGAGACCTTTAAAATTGAATTTACATTACATTTTTTTTTTCCAAATATTGTATGTATGTATTGATGAGATAATATGATAGAATTATATAACTTTTCCTGTGATAAAATAACGTGTCGAATGGTTAATTAAACCTAAGCTAGCTTTGATATGTAAAACAAAATATGAATAATCCGATAATGCTGATATAAATACAGTCGAGTTATTACACATTTGATAATGCATGACATTTAAACATCAAATAACTTCAATTATGTTTTCGTATTATAAATGACCAGTTGATAAAATAAGGGACAATTTGTCTGGCGATAATAGCTCAGAAGGGATGTTGCACATATCGCTACAAGGTCGTCAATTATGCATAATTAACTTTCGTGTATAACCGGATTTATTTATTTATTTCCTCCGTTATATTCCACTGTTTGTGATGCAGCATAAGAAGTTCGTATTCTAGCTTCTGTTATCCCGCTAAAGTCTCGGGAAAAAAGTTATTCCTTACATAGTATTTCACGAATATATATTAACACGTAATAACCATGGGAAACTACTTGTTTCACATTTTCATGGACACTTGTCAACAAAAAGAGCATTTAAATTAACAACACACGCATGTTTTATCAACAGCGGCTGGCAAATAATTTTAGAATAGTCGTAAGAAAAAAATAATGTCTTATAAAAAGGTGCACTCTTTGAATGAAAGGCTTTCAAAATTGGATTTACATATGCTATGAAAACAACGACAAGGCAGCGGGGTCGGGTTATCAAACTGTAACCGCCTGTTTTTTACTGCTGTCACTAGTTCATGTATTTGGACCATGACTTTCTGCATTGTTCGATACCAGGGTATCACAAGTCCACCTTCTAGACTCAGACTCTAGACTTCAGATCAGTGACGATTTTGCCAATTATGAAGTTTCGAACTTGGTTACCATGCCAACCATTGTGTTGTTCAGTATTTTACGAATGATGTATAAATTTATGAAAGTGTTACACAATTACTAGTTTGTTATTTTAAAGTCATGTTGAAAATAGCTAGTATGTTTGTAGTAGCCAAACACATAATTTACTTAACGCATTCGATTTCGATTTGCAAATGCTATCACCCATAGTACAAACACAGCTGTAAGTTATTATTTTTTAAAGGTAAAATCAAATTTATTTTCAATTTTGCATTTTAGAAAAATTGTATTTTCAAAAATAAAAAAATCCCAAAATCGAAAATGTTGTAATTTAGGCGGGTTTTCCTGCTTTCCGGCTCATTTGTATGTGAAATGAAAACCAGCAACAGAAAATTAAACTGGAATCAATGTTAGTTAGTTAGAAGATATAGGAGGTTAATGCTGGAACCGGAAATCGATCAAGCGTTCAGATCATTAAGAAGTCTTAGGTTCTTCTGTCCCAAACACTTTATTCAAACATGCACCCAGGCGTGAAGAACCACTAAGCAAAGTTTGTTTTTCGTCGAATTTAATGGGGTGTATTTGTTTAGAATCGTACATGGGATATTCTTTTAGTGATAACATGGTGTTCCTGTGAATAATAAAGATGAAATACGGTATGTTAAGACGGGACCAACAATTAGAAAAGATTATTAAAATGTGATAAAAACTATAGCATTACTAAGAGTATACACTTAAAGCAATCACACTGTTCAGATCTCAATTAAATAAGAATACGGGTTAAAATGTTTTTGAAATATTCTGTGATTAGTCGGGAGATGAAAAAACAGCATAGCAAGCCGTTCATACAAATCGTTTACTAAGCATTCGATATCGTATGTCAAGTTAACACTAAGAGCATTATTGTGTCAGTGGCAGAAAATCTGTAGTGGTAATGCTGCGAAGGAAAAACAACACCAGACGCATTTGCATTATCTAACAAAACAGTGTCTTGATTTGATACATTACTAAATCAGAATGTGTCTGTTTAATATCACCGAGGCAGCATTCGTTATGGCTGCAACACGGATTGTAAATTAAACTAACTAACACCGACATGAGCTGGTCATGTTACTTGTCTTGTAACAGTTACTGGTTGTGTGTTTCTGTGGCTTCACAATAAGGACAACCGAAATGGGCATTCTCATTGTGCTATTTAATAGAGAAATGAACTACATGCAAATATATATGACGGTATTCTGATTGATTTTGAAGTAGCGTACTATTAAGACACATATATTGCAGATAATAGTAGTGTACGTCTCTTCTCTCCTTGAAAAACCCTAATTGACCTATATTTTTGTTCTCCATTCAGTCATAGTTCTGTTCATCCGGTAAGTAGCTAAGGACTGCACTAGTTCGGGACGGAGCTGGTTCAGACACTAATTTCTTTACTCCGATCAATTCAACGGACAACCATTTATTACAAACTAAAGAATAAAAGAAAAATTATACCTGCATAACAGTAAGTAAATTCAAATATTTATTTTGCTAAAGGTTTTAATGACTGCAATCGTAATTTACGTATTGTTAGATCTTCCTATGGTAATATAAGTGTGTATCATTGTTTCACAAGAAGCACGAGGGATGGTCACAATTAAATCAGCAGTTATCTAAGTTCCCTTAGAAAAAAACGTTATTTAGAACATTTAATCTCGTAGTTATCTATGTGAACTGTGTAACTTACATATGGGACACATACATATATATATTGCCTTATCTGTTTGGTACTAACTTACCTTACTATCATCGCACTTGTGTTCATTCAATATATCAATTATGAACTCGGTTTTTATTGCTGCTGTGTTTCTTTCATTGGGTTCTTCCACCGTGAGTAAAACTACTTGAACATCTTTTCTAGCCTTTTAAGCGTATGAATCTAAACAACATGTCTTTTTTGCAGTTCAAGGTCAAGATCATTGTCGAAGTTATTGCTACTTGTGAATTTTCATCAGATATTTTGTAGTAGATTGATGTTTGCATTAACTGAATATTTCAGTATCTACAAGCTCAGACAGGATGCATTGTAATTCTTAAAAATACCAAAATGCAATAAGTTACAATAATGAAGTTTATTGGAATTCAATTTAAAATCAATTTGATTGCAGACTTGTTCAACTTTTAATTCTGTTTCGTTCTAGATCTAACAAATATGCTTAAAATCGGAGAGTGTAATCTATATTGTTTCCTACTTATTACGTTCTTGGTTTATCTATTAGTGAGTCTTCCAGCAGACAAATTTATCTGTATCTTAGACAAAGGAAAATATTATTGACAGTTGTACGCGCCTGACGCAACAATTTTCAAGGTCATTTTAAAGATCAAGATGTACATGTTTAAGATCATTTTTTGTGCTGTCAGGTTTCAATAAGCTGATGTTTTGAAAAGTGTGCATTTTACACGAGTGTGTGATATACTCTAGTACCAGTTCAATATTTAGAGTTCTTGGTTTAGGCCGTACCGGACAAAATTGCAAGGACATTACAGGAGGATTGCCAGACGTCCAGCGAGTGTGAGACTGACGAATGTTGCTTAAGTAATATTCAACCAAGGGGACGGAAGGCATTGTCTCGGGGAACATGCCAGAAAAGAGGCCAGGAAGGGTCAAGTATGTAACAATATTTTACTCATGTTGTACATTGTAATATGAAGATATGTACTAGCATATATTACCAGAAGTGATGTATCACGACCCCAAAGTTTGCTTCTTTACTTGTATGTATGTCCTCAACGATCTCCATACACGTTATAATGATCATAGCGGAAGCAATGTGTTGTTTAACTGCTTCAAGTAATCGCTGTTGATTTTTATTTCAGGATGCATAGTCAATGGAATAGGAACAGGCTTTGTAGGAGTGTTCTATGACTGTCCGTGTGCCAGCGGGTATTACTGCAATGGGACCGGTGTCGTGGTAATTAACAAAGGAGAACTGGGTATGTTTTGATATGTAGTCAATGACCATCTGCAAGAACAATGTAATGGATTCAACGTCTGGTTTTAATATCAGATCCGTGGTATACGTAGTAACAGATTGTATGACACAGACTTTATTAACAATAGTAGTGGCAGTTGTTTACAAAGACTAACGATGTATTAAATATCAATGGATAAAGATGATACCATCATACTTATTTTAATTGTTTAAATAAAGTGGACAACTTATATGTATACTTCTTATCGACACTTAACGGAATGAATTTCAGAACGCTAGTATACATGCATGCATATACAATAACACAATTCATATTTGTTTTTTGAAAATGTTCTTTTTTCACATGCTTTCTTTACCTTTAAGGTGCCTGTGTGGATATTCACAAAGCAACATCGGCTACCCTAGACCAGCCTTGTCATACAGGGACAGACTGTGGTGACATGGAATGTTGTGTGAGCGATATCCGTCCGTTAGGAAAACGTAATAAACGCCAGTCTGGAGCACATTGCAAAGCGATGGGAGTTGAAGGCCAAGGTATGATTTTTTTTAAATCGGTCTTGTTTTTATTCCTATTAAATCTATCTTCCTGTAGGTGACTAAATCTGCTTTTGGTGCGTCAACATGAATAATATCACGATAATTACATGTTTATTCATACCAATCATGAATCGCTATCTTCTAAAACTTCTTTAAGCGTGTTTGATTCCATTTAAAATTAGGAAATATATCGCATATGTCAATGAATTCTAAGAATACAAACAATAATGAAATACCTTATAATGAATCACATGTTTTAATAGTTCACCTTGATGTACATCCTTTGAAATACACTTTGTTTGATTATGATAATTACTTCAACATTTCGTGTTTTAATGAATTGTTGTTCACTTAGGGTGCTTGGTCAGCATGCCATCCGGTAAACCGACACATGTTGTTTACTCTTGTCCTTGTGTGTCTGGGCTGACGTGTCATGGTTCTGGATTCTTCAACGTCCCATTAGGCGAAAGCGGACAGTAAGCTTTACTACAGTTTAATTCAAACAAACAAAATCATTAAATGTTATTTCCTTTTAATGATGTGTTATATGTTAATGTCATATTGATGATTAATACAAAACGAGCCAATTGACATTTCATGTCTATATACAATTTGTATATTAAAGTTAACTATGAACTCGGCATTACCATTTTCAGACAGTTCATCAGTAGCATCATAACTGGTTCAAAACTCGGCATAGGTAATGTTAAACTCATCAAAGTCACAACAATGCATTGATATATGTGATGATTTATTTTGTGGCAAGTTGTGAGAATAGTCATTATATAATTACATGTAATGGTACGGATTTCTATAGAAGTTGCATATATTTGCATAAATTTCTTTCCTTACAACATCGTTCCACAGATTGATTGATATAGTTTCTTTAAAAGCACTTTCAGTGTCTTCATATTCTGTACCTTAATTAAGAAATTAAAAAAATAATATTGCTATATTTTTTCTGTGTTTTTACTTTCAGGTGCGGCGTCTAAGCTGTTACCATTGGTTTGTCGAAACTTTTTCTCTTGGAATTACTCTAATAAATATGTATGTACACAGTATATAAGTTATCGTTAATTCGCATGTTGTAAAATTATTTGGGATTTCGTAAAATACAACTACGCAATTTGTGTTTTTCACTTTTCTTTTTCCAAACATTTAAAATGTGGACAAAAACTCATGACAACTTTTAACATTACAATTACAGGACGAATTAAGGACTGGTGTCGCCCGGGATCAGTTCTTTATATAGTGTTGTTCGATTTCTGTTTAATGAAATACACGATTTGATCTTTTAATCGTACACTTATAAAACCATATTTGATTGAGATAAAGATTAATAAGCAATGCATTTAGATAGTATTACGTATTGTTGTTATTGTGTATGTATGTGTATCAACGGATTATCTCTAAAAATGTTGGGAACAGATTTATAAGCGACGTAAACAAAACAAATTAACTTCGTCTTGGTAGGAAGATATTGATTGTGGTCGTTGGCATTATTTGTTTGTTCTGAAAGGGAAAACAATGGATAGATAACGAACTTTGTTCAAGATTGCTAAAATATTTTTGAGGGTCGGTGGATTTTATAGAGTCGGCGGGATAACGGCAAACAAGCACAGTTTTAAATAGATGACCTCATATAAAATCCATGGAAATATCTACCTACTAATTCACCAGAATATTAGACAGCAATGCAACCAGTTGATATTATTTTTTTCACAATGGTGTTCTGTCCTTCCACCCGTTGTCGTCTTGTTGACTGCCATGATGTTGCAGTTTTTTGTGTCATATACGCAATGATAATTTCCAATGAAATAGCCTTAGCCGCATTTTATTTACAAGACAAGACAGTTTTAACCTTTTGACAGATTACATTGTACAGTTTGTTAAAAGCGACTTATCCTTGAGGTCGCTATATCAGCATAGAATCGAAAATATTGTTCTTCGCTTTCATTTTTCTACCGTGTTGTTATTTGGTAAGTGAATGATAACAGAGTATTTTCTTTGACTATATACTTGTGTTTTATGCCGGACACGATAAAAAATTATTTGAAAATAGTAAGTATATAAATGGCCATTTCTGTATCTTATCTCCCTCCCCTCTCTCTGGTGCGGCTGTGAATTGAGCACGGCTGTCAAATGTGCCGTTAAACAACAGATAAATTAATACCATGTTACATTCATTATTTCATTCTAAGCGTTTATTGCTTTTGAATATGAATATCACTAGAGAGAGGAAAAATCTGTAGGACTGTTCAATGAGTGGGGTGTGATTGTGTACAAAGCTCTTAAACCTTAATGATAAGATAATGGACATTGTACTATATCATTGTGTATGGTGATAGGATAACTTCAGGTCACGGTACTCACAATGAAGTATTTCAATTGATTTCACAAGAGCAATGACCAAACACTGGATTTTATTTTGAAAAAAAAATCTTAAATATTGAAAAACAATTCTACAAAAAAGATTGATACATTTTAACCTCGAGATATTTAAAATCTTAGAATCGAAAGCCCTCGATTCTTAACATACTGATTAGATTTGTATCAACTTTTCTTGTCACATTCAAGTTTAAACAGGTACTAATATATATATTCAGGCATGCAGAAGTGGTACTGATTGTGCCGATTCGACCTGTTGCCTTTAGCAACACCCGACCAATAGGAAAGCGGTCAGACCCGGGCCACTTCTCGGCGCTTGGAACAAATGGCTGAAGTAAGACCAATTGTATTGTTGAAATCCGCCCTGTAACTAGTGATAATCAAATGTTCATGTACTGGATCATTCATTTCTATGTAATAATAAAGGAATAAAACTATTTAACATCAATCCATTTAGTAATACAGCATTTGTATCATATATTTTTATCGATGACTACCTAAGTTTTGTTGGACTCAGTTCTATTACAATGTAATTACATTGTAGTTCATATTGAGTTAAACAACACGTTACCATATAATTATTATATTTAATCAAACCGCTTAACTATTTTACTAATTATTTGAATTAATTGTTTCATATATATTGCTATGTGATTTTGATGCGTAATTCATGAAAGCTGTAACATACTTCCTGCATTATATATTGAGCTCTAAAATCCTACTTATGTATCAGTTTTATATCATATTATATGAAATAGCTTTGTCAGCGCTTAACGATCCATGTAGTCTGCTATTGTTTGAGAGTCTAATATTTTCTTTCAATCACAAATGACTGTTTACGAAATAAGCAGACTATATGACATTTAATTGTAATACAGAAAAGACAATGACCGAAAGACTTTCTTCTAAACTGAAGTGAACTATTCACAAGTTTATCTAGGGTGTAGACAGCAGTATGCACTTACAAAGCATCAATTCTAAAAGTTGAAACATGAATAGAGCCAATAATGTTTTTTTTTTCAAAGAGAAAGTTATACTAGTAATGGGACAAGATCTACCTAGTAGAAGATGGAGTTACCCCCTCCCCACTCTCTTCCTTGTGTACGTAACATTCATCAAAGCTAGCTATGTCCCCGTCTATGTGAAGCATGGTGCATTTTTAAAGGTTGCATTGTAAAAGACGGCTCTGGGAAACCTGTGGATATGGTGTGTTATTGTCCTTGTGTGTCTGGTCTTTCTTGCCATGGAACAGGACAATACCACATCCCACTTGGAGAGATAGGAATGTAAATATCTTTAGTAAAATAAGGCAACTTAATAATCCGAAAAAGCGACAAAATTGTGTATTTTGTTTTGACGCGCAAAGCATTCGGTGAATATTGGCAGTTTTATGATATAGGTGAGCTTTATATATTTTGAAATATTTTGACAAAAATTCTGAAAAGTCTTTGTTGCTTACTTTTTCTCACAATGATGTTTATAGCTGTGTCCTTTTACTTCGACATGAATAAATAATTATTATCTAAAAGGCCTATTATTGGAAATTGTCAACAATGACAGATATCAACGCACAGAAGTAGATTTTTGCGCCCCCACTTTGACAGAGTAGGGGACCATAGGTTTACGCTTGTCCGCCCTTCAGTCTTTCTGTCCGACCGTCCGAAAATATTGTGTCTAACATATCTCCAAAACTATTAAGACAGAGTTATGAAATCATACAGAAAGTTTATCAGATAATGAAGTTGTGTATAAAAGGTTTTAACTCTGTCTAAGGCTGAAGACTCTGTGATTATCTGCCCTGGAATGTGTTACAAGTATATGAAAATCTTGGGTTACACATATTTCAAAAAAACATTTGATGCATAGTTGTGAAATTATACAGGACTCCGCAGTATGTGAAGTTGTGCATCAAGGGTTGTAACTCTGTCAAAGACTGAAGACTCATGAATTACCTGCCCTTGAATTTGCATTTTGGTGTTACCATTTCGAAAATCTTGAGTCTCACAGAGTGTACCATGGCCAAAAATAATAGAGTGGGAGCACATGTGTCTACAGACACATTTCTAGTTTTACTACATTTTAATAACTTTCAATATTGCCAACGCTGCACTTACATTGATCTTAGTGTTTCAGCATTATGTTATATCATTATTGTTTTGATGAGGCCCATGAGGTGTTTTACGATATGCACACAAAAGAATAAATATATATTATCTATTTGATTTAAACTGCTTCTGAACATGTATACACAATCATTATAATGTTTATATACGTGTCCGTCTAACATATTTATGTAACCGTACATACTCTGTCTCTGTATACATCTGTAATTGATATCAAAACAGTCATCATTATTGCAGAAAACAGCTAGACACGACTGTACAAGTAAAACTGAGTTTTAATGCAGGACGTAAAATATACGTAGTCTCTAAGTATATACATGTATACAAAGTGTACGTGACATGTAGACGTGAGGCGCAATGTTGGTGCAAAAGTGTGTACGCAACGTCAGCGTAAAAACGTTTTGCTCGTATTTGTTAAAGGGGACGGAAAATTTAGTATGAATAAACGTACGTTCACGTACTCTAATGAAATGATTTACTTCTATTGTGTACGATATTTCACTGCTATAGCATGGTGTACTATGTTTACTTTGCATTTACGTTGTATCGTGCGCAGAGTGTTTCAGTCGAACAAGATATGAAATTCTGAAACTAGACATTACATCGTAAACAAACTAAAAACATCGTGTAAAACTAGAACATTGTAGAATAATACGTATATTGTGTTGGTTGAAACTTTGAATAGTTTATTTATATTCACAAAGTCCAGATGCCCCGCTTTATAATGTCAGAAAATAATGATATTATTTAAATAGCAAACTCGGTTTCTGAATACTTCAGGCCTGGTAACCGTCACTCTACCATACAAAAACGTCACTTTGATGTTAGCCATTCTGTCCACTTGGACTGATGGTAAATTATTCTCACTAGGGAAGACAGCAACCAATGATTTTACAGTAGATATCGAATTACGTGTGTTTTCAGACAACAAAAAAGACTACAAAAGTCATATTTTGTCTGGCCAACTTCCTTAATTTAAGAGATTAGGAAACGGCCATCACAAACAAGAAGATAACCTAAGCAAACAAATGATCGAAACAGCATAATTGCAACATTTATTAAATAATCGAAATGCGTTCGTAAATCATTTTCTTCTCCATGAAATAAAAACATGTTTCATTCGGTAATGTGCTGATACAGGAATATAGAAAATGGCCTGAATGTTCAACGGCGCATGCGTATCCTCTGATATTAAAGTCACGTGGTTTTGAAATACTAACATTCTTGCTAAATTCAACTGCTATTTAAGAGACTATGAATATGCTTATTTTATTTTTAGACAAATACACAACAGGAAAGCTATCCAAAATTATTTGCTAATTGTACAGTTACCCGACACACAAATATTTTCTGTCGCTGGTCGCGAAATTTCTTACCGGAAATCCATAGAACGGACGTATGTTGGGACGAATCTCACTGCCTATGTATGAAACGTTTAATATTTAGAAAAAAAAAGAATATTGAATAAGAAAGTTTTGCGACCCATCTTGTTGTAGTTTTTTTTTTTTTTTTAAGTAAACATACTGTTTCTTTTAGCAAGTGATTACCAGTTCGCAAAATTACACTTACATAATTCTCTTTACGTCTTAACGCCATGGCGCTGAATTACAATAAAAAGGTAGTGGAAAGATTAGTCGTATGAATGCAAACTACAACATTATAACTCGCAGACCGATTGAATCTCTATTATCCACGTTTTAAGATTTCTTCGATCGTAAATATGTTATGTTGAATTATTATGTTAACATAACGTTGTCATCTTGAGTTAGGCGAAGAGGTTTGTATTTGTTGGTAAACATTGACGACTGCTGTTATCCATTACGTTTTCGAGCGATATTTAATAAGACCGGCCTTGCTAAATTTTTCGCGAAGGTGTGTTAAACCGTTATTACACACAAACGAATTTGTCACAGGTGTGAAAATTCGTACCTTTACCACATTTGTGAAAATCTTATTCCGTACCTTTACACCACCTGAAGCAGAAACGTAAAGTTCACATGTAAAAGAAAGGAGGAAAACGTATTTTAAAAAAAGTGTTCATACAAAAACGTCACACATTCCAACCGAAATAGTTTATATCACAATTTCACATTGTTTTTTGGTTTGCTTGATAGAGCCCTCATATTTCACAGAATAGCAAAACATATTTAGTAGATGACCATGTATACTTATGGGTCATTGGATCAAACGGTCTAGGTAACAGAGGTAAACATTTCGTATACTTTAGCCCCCATTCACATGATTATCTTTTGACACTGATACTTCATATGTCACAAGATTATTGTTTTTCAATGAATGTTTGAAGTTCGACATGGTGTTAGGGCTCACCTCGTTTAAGATCAAGGTCATCAGGTGTCATACAATAAAACATCCTTTATATTCAGTATCTTTATAATAATCATGCCCCCTTGTGAAAAAGAAGGGGGTATATTGCTTTGTTACCGGACCTTGTCCGGGCTATAACTAGAGAGCTATTTAGCCACAGCTCCTCAGACAGAGATCTGGTTGGGGGGTTGGTCATCAAATGTAGATGACCCATTTGATTTTGAGGTCTGTAGGTCAAGGTCTTACTATCCAATTGACCTTTTATAGGGGGTGTCCGTGTTTAACTAACACTTCTTGTTTGTTTTTGGACCATATAATTCGTGTCCGGTCAATTACTTCATGATGCGTGAAAGGGTTTTCAAATATAGTAATCACATCATGAAAATGTGTGGCGTGCGAGACCCAGGTACAGGGTGTCCCATAATATCTGTTACTGTTTGAATCACTTGTATTTCTTGTTTAAAGTTAATGCCATGGAAAATAATGTACAGACAACATTAACTACATCATAAAGTTTTATTTGATATGCCACTTGTAAGAAATGTATTACTCATAACCAAATTATGTCGCAGAATTGTTTATATTACATGTTCCACTTGACGTCCATTTTGCGTTATGACGACGTCGCAACGTTTTTTTGAAATTATTGATCACATCCTGACAGGATTCAACGTTTATCTGTCTGATTTCCCTCTTGATGTTCAACTTCAGTTTAAGGAGAGGGTTTGTAGACTCTGTCCACCAAGTAACCCCACAAGTGAAAGTCTAGTGGACTCAAATCTGGTGAATGAGGTGGCCACGCATAATTTGTTTTCAGAGAAATGCCTCTGTATATCATGATCCTTCAGATGTTGCATGACTGATATCGTGTACGGAGTTAATTTCAAGTCCAAGCGTAGAATTCTGTGTGCACTAGTATGACTTACAGTGTTAGTTATGTCACCGAGTAGCTTCCGTTTCGAGTTTCCGTTATAGCATGACGAGAAATGAACATCAGTAATATTTTCTGCGCTTCTCACTGTTTTGGGTCTCCCTGGATTAAAATGCCGGCTATCTTCTACCGATACTGTTTTTTTTTTCAAACCGGTCGACAATGCGCTTTATTTGCATCTTCGATATTGCTTTTCTTTCTGGGTGGCGTTTTGCCATTTCCCAGATCACCTTTGTTGGAAAAGAGGTTAAATAATACATTTTAACAACTTCAGTATCAAAAGTAAATGGCGGTGACATCTTGAAAATCATCTGACGTCGATGACGTCACTTCCTCTCAAATGACGTCAACTACTTTCCCGTACTTAGTGGAACAGAAAACTTCACTCTTTCCTGGTTCATTAGATGTATGATTCAATTGTTTCTCACAAAATGCAATGAAATGACACTAATTTGAAATGGTAACAGATATTATGTACCTAGCATAAATGTCTATTTAGCACAGTGCTCTTTGTTGATTTTCACTATATAAGTATAGCGGTGGTGTGTTGGTGTCTGCGGCATAACTTTGCCGTGTATAATGGAATTACAGAATGACTTTACAAACGTGTCACTTGAACGACTCAGGTCCGTGGCTCTTTGATATAAAAGACGGACGATACAGAAGACGCAACGTGGACTAAAAGAAGAGTCGTTAAAACATTACACGTTCTTTATAAAACAAAGATGGCGTCTTTTTACAGACTTCTCGAAGGGCCATTCATGTCGTGATTGAGGCCACAGAAAATAATAATGTTTAGGTTTTCACCCCACCTGCCTCTGTCAAAAAAATCATGGCATTTTATTAATATATATTTAGAAAGTTACTTGGAAAGTTACTAGGAAAATATAGATAAACAAATACTAAATATAAAAAGAAGACAACTGCTGAACTTTTCTGAAAATCCGGATGAGAAACTAAGGTCAAGTCGATATTGTGTGATAGAAGTGTAGTAAGTTAAGTGCAACATTCGTTCTTATTTGGACATTGCATCTAAGGCTTCAGTATGATATAAATATGACATCCCACATGGGTGATAAAACGTTTTATTATACCTCACGTGACTTATTTACTCTATAGTCTTATTTGACGTCATAGGGTGACAATCCGTAATGTTACCCTCTGACATTACATTTCGACCCGCTTGTCATAACGAAACTGCACTCACGCGCTCACGCGATATTACCGGGTGTCGGGTTTTATTCAATCTCTGTCGTATCGATTACTTCCCTTGTCTAGACACTTTAGGCACGTAGTAGAATATAATTGTAATTTGACATCCGGTTTAGCAGAAGACATTTTGACAGCAAAAGTAACTAAGGTGTCAGAAAGACGCTTCGTTTCAATTTCTATTATATATTTCGTTATATTTGTTACAATGTTTGTTGCATTTAGTGTCTTTCTTATATATTGTTTTGTTCGGTATAACAAAATAAATATCACATCCCACATAGGGTGATAGAACGTAATGTTTCGCCTCGGTCGACATTACTTGCCTCTGTTGAACATAACGTTCTATCATTCTATGTGGGATGTGGTACTTATTTTATCATACCGAACAGAACAATTAATAACAAATATGCTAACAATAATTATTATACGTTTTTTTTCGTACTGGTTGAGTCAAGACACCAAGTTATCTTCAGAGATTGAAACGAAGCGTAGTTACATTCGCTGTCAAAATGATTTCTGCTAAACAGGATGTCAAATTATGAGTGGATTTTGATAATCGCCTATAGCGTCTACAGTGCCGGTATACCCGCTGCTGTGCACCATCCAAAACGTAAACAAAAAGCCGCCATCTTGGATGAAAAAGGTAATATTTTGCTTATTTCTTCGATTTCGCTTTTCTTTCAAATTTCTGCTATAGCAAAGAACATGCTACACAATTTTCTGGACACGTTGATACCCATAGTATTTACTAGGTACCTCTGGTATAAAAGTTACCTTGGACAAGAAAATCGAATCGAGAGAAAAATTCCGTGGTGCACAGCAGCGCATTTAGTATTTTTCGATCTTTTTGTCCAGAAAATTGACTTGTTCGCATGTCGACGCACATTTTTAACCATAAGTTGTAATACAGAAGCTTAAAATTAGACTTTTGGTACATATAGCAACTTATTTTCTAGCATAACGAATTTCTGAGTTATTTGGTGGACAGCAGCGTGGGAATAAGAAAGGTGGACAGCAGCGGAAACGGGTGCACAGCAGGAGCTTTTTTGCGTACATGAGACTATTCCTTAATAACCATTCGTTAAATACTTGTAACTCTTTCATTTTTTTCATCCAATGAGGGGAATTTATTTGTAGTCAATCGTTTTAGAAAATGCTCTTATCACAGGCATTGTTCTGAAATGCAAATATTTCTAATTGCTTCACTGATGAAGTATTTATTCATTTACTAATGGAAAGCTTTAAAGGTATTATGACGTGACACGGGCTGTATCGAAGAACCATTATCAGCCTTTTTGAACTAAGAAAAAACATCAAAACTTTGTTTACTTTTCGTGAAATGGATGTATGCAGGCTCTCATAATTACTCGTTTATATTTCTGGAATTTGTTGATGAAACTCATTTTCTAGAGATGAAGAATTAAATGATGTTTTTTGTGCACTTTTAGAAAGATGAACACGTGCGACCACTGTGGAGCCGCAGACTAGACATATAGCGGTGGTGCACGAACGCCCATGGTTTCAGAGACCGGACACAGCCAAGCAGATGCAGGTTAATAAAAACAAAAACATCATAACATTTTCAATCTTCTATTTTTTTCTTGTGATAGATCTGTTATGTAAGACCAATACATTATGTAAGAAACATATAACTAAGTCTTTTCATAAAATATCAAATAATGGTACGAGTATACTTTAAATAACATCATTTATTAGTTATAAATAATCAATTTTAACTATCATGCTTTACAAATTTACATTATCAACATTGTATCAATAATAAAACATAACTTTAAAACTACAAATCTTATGACAGGTAACCATGACGGTGACGTAAAACATGCAACTAGTTTAGCACAGGGCACGACCACGACCTTGCTCAGTATGTGAAAATCGGTTGCACAAGGAAAAACAGTTCAAGTGTGATACTTGCGACAGAAAATTTGCCTATGTATGCCACCTCCGCAAACACATGGAACTGTTAAAAGCTTTAAAAAGTTTCGGTTAGATAACTCAATTATTATTTCTGTGATTTTAGTCATTATTTTGAAATAATGATGTTTATTTATTACTGTCTTTGGGTTCTATTGCTGTTCTAAAAACATTATGCTGAATAATTATTGACTTAGTTGTTTTATTGTGATTATTGAAATATGATGGTCAACTGTAATAATGATACTTATATAAATGTGATTCTTTGAAATTTGACCAAGTTGTCTGTGTTTTTGATGATTCAGCATTCTAATATTTTTTTACAAATTCTATTGCATAAAGCAAATAAACATACATTTGTACATGGTTTTGTTTTTCCTTTCCTACACGATCCATCGGCAGAGGGTTAACATGATGTAAAATTATAAACAGATTCATGTACATGCACATAATAAAGTAAAAACACTTATTTAATATAATTGTACAAACTATCCTCAGTAGGAATATATGCAGCTATCCAAGGGTCAAATATTATCATTTGAAACTACTTCAAAAACCCGAGAGCCATGCATATGCTATAAAAACTTGGTGCCTATATTTCTCATCACGTAAGTTGTATTGTAAACTACATTTTGTACTTCTTATTAAAATACTTATAAAGTGAATATACAAAGATATCCAAAAAAACATTTCATACAACAACTACATGTACAATATTCGACAAGTTGATGCAATGAAGTCCGTATACTGTACTTTACAATGTTTTATCAATATTCTAAACACTAGATACTGTTCTCCAATTGATGTCACATAGTCAAACATAACAATCATCGGATATTCCCATCTGTTGGCAAGGTAGCATCTTGGACATTATGCATCTTGCTCTTTCCCAGTAAACTCCCAAAGACCCTTTGAGCGCTGCATTCTTCTCAAACGTAACATGGTCGTATTTCCATCGCCCAGCAAGTCGCTTCCTTTGGCTCGTGTTGAACTGGTGATTCCTGATTGAATAAAAAACATATAGTTATTGAAACATATCCGATACTTATAATTGCAAATGTGTATGCTATACTTTGTGTTTATTGATACATGTAGTGTTATACAGAAGCAGTCTTGATTTTGGGGAAACAGATTTATGATTCTCAAGTACGCAAAAAAGCTCCTGCTGTGCACCCGTTTCCGCTGCTGTCCACCCTTCTTATTCCCACGCTGCTGTCCACCAAATAGCTCAGAAATTCGTTATGCTAGAAAATACGTTGCTATATGTACCAAAAGTCTAATTTTAAGCTTCTGTATTACAACTTAAGGATAAAAATGTGCGTCGACATGCGAACAAGTCAATTTTCTGGACAAAAAGATCGAAAAATACTAAATGCGCTGCTGTGCACCACGGAATGTTTCTCTCGATTCGATTTTCTTGTCCAAGGTAACTTTTATACCAGAGGTACCTAGTAAATACTATGGGTATCAACGTGTCCAGAAAATTGTGTAGCATGTTCTTTGCTATAGCAGAAATTTGAAAGAAAAGCGAAATCGAAGAAATAAGCAAAATATTACCTTTTTCATCCAAGATGGCGGCTTTTTGTTTACGTTTTGGATGGTGCACAGCAGCGGGTATACCGGCACTGGTCTAGGATACGCAACATATTTACTACAACATGGCACTCGGTGATATCGCGTCAGCGCGTGAGGGTAGTTTCGTTATGACAAGCGGGCCGAAATGTAATGTCACAGGGTAACATTACGGATTGTCACCTACTGACGTCACATAAGACAATATAGTAAATAAGATGTGAGGTATGATAAACTCAAATGTATCAGCACTTCTCGTGTTTTGACCAATCAGTAACAAACAGAGATGACAGGTAAGACAATTGGCAAAATTCAATATTTATTTCAAGTTTAAATTTGCATACCTTTAGCTGGGCCAATAACTGGAAAAAAATATTTCAGTTCATGATACCAGCACTATATTTGGCATGAATGCTCAACATGGCCAACTCTATCAAAAAAGCACATTAGCCCATACGAACTCGAAGTCGGAAACTGTTTTTAGGGGGGGCAATTTTGCCTTTTTCACATGTTATATTGCCGAAACTTTAATGACTCGGTCGTATTTTTATTTGTCCAAATATTGATCTTGACTTTTTTTTAATTATACTTGAAAATGTGTCGGGTAATCTGAAACGCGGCGCAATATTGTACCGGAAACCCGGCAATTGTTATGAAAGTGCGGCAAGATCTTGAGAACGAGCGCAACTGTCAATATTTCTTTTTTCTTTTCTGGTGCTGGCATGACGCGGACCTTATTTGTATAAATGGTAAGATTTGGCAGCTATTTGATACATACTTTTTTCATGCATACTTAAACACAAGATAGAGAGTTTAGTGACATGTTCACAAGGACACTTTTGTTGAAAATATCCTGTTTCAGTTTAGGTTTTTGGTTTGGTTACACATTGGACAGTAAACTAAAACTGGTTTCGAATAAAACTGGGTAGTGAACAAAGGGACCGTTTGACGAAGCAAGTTGACACTCGACTATAATGTTCAGGGGATACTAGTACATTCATATAGTTCATAAATTGTCCCTGATTATTAATTATTATTATCAATATTATAATAAAAATGCAGTTAGGGTCTTACATTCAACACAAACTGTGATTCTTATAAAGGATGGATATAACCTGAATTTAAGTAGAATACAGCGTCGTAGCCAATTAAATAAAAATAAAAACTTGGGAAATCAATTTACTGAAATGATAGAATAGGATGAGTTGTCGCATATATTCTAAGTATCAGGTTCCTTGGATGCATTTAATTACGATGCTTTATATATGAACATCCTTTGCTGTAGTCCATAACAAGTGATAGGATCGCTCGAGGAAACCTGACGCTCAGAGTTTATAACCACCATTATTCATTGATTTTTAATGCGTTCTAATCATCATAGCACAATCGAATGAACGTCTGTAAGATGGAATTAATTGATCAAATTATGTATATTTCTCTGCAAATTGTAGCGGAGGCAACTACCTCGGCGTGCCTCAGCGTGGCTACGACACTATACGATTGCTGTCCTGGACGTTAGCGGAAATTCTCTACAGCTTGACTATTTTATAGTATTACCCCTCACTATTATCGAATGTTAATTTCCCATAGGCAAACTGTGCAGGGAACATTTTCACTATTACATTGTTCATGGTACCACGTGACTGAACATTTTTTTACTGTCACAGGATGATAGTAAATTTTTAACAGTATTTTTACTGTCTCGGAGTGAAAGTAAATTTTTAACAGTATTTTCTTGAAAATATTTTGGTTAATAACATAAATAACACATAGCTAGGTTTTTGTGTAATAGTAAAAATGTCAGTCCTCGGAAAATATTGTTACCCAAGGCCGAAGTCCGTAACAATACTTTCCTCAGACTGACATTTTTACTGATACCCACAACTTAAGCTATGTGTTATTAATATACTATATTATACTGAGTTAAAACTGCGAACAAAAAAAATAATCTCAACAAAACTTAAATATAAATTGATATAGCTAAATTATTCCTCGTCACAATTAATGGCGGTCTCCATAGTAACAGCCATACATACACTAGACGACAGTAAGCGTCAGACCGTCAGGTAAACCAAGGGAGGTAATTATTCTTATTCTAATGATTGTTATACTTTTGAATTATTTTATTTGGATTATAGTAAAATTGTGTGTTTCTCTATGATTTAAACCACTCTGCTTTAAATATCATCGACGTACTTAGAAAGGATTTTTTATGTAAATGAATTAACTGAATTATATTGCATAAAGTATATTAATTGATAAGCGGCCTAAGTATAAAGCCTACGATTCCTGCGACAATACCATTCATATAACAATCAAGTGAATGTTCTTTTAACTGAATAAGACACAAGACTTGTTTTAGATCCATTCTTGAATGTCCAAATGCCATTTCGGGAAACGATTTGGCTACATTGGTGTCTACTGTTCGCGGTTTATGCATGTCCGCTATATATACGCGGTAATTTAGAGTCTTTTTCGTCTGTTCACATGTGGACAGGTTTCTGTTGTTCACGGGTGTCTGTTAGCACTGGTTAAGCTGTATTTATTTCTGGGAGTATGATAGAAATAAAAGTAGTAAATAGTATGGTTTTATTTTAAATATATATGAAGTGTTATGTATTTACATTATACGATGAACACGTTGACCGAAGCGAGGTGTGAAACGCCTTCATAAAGGCCTTGGATTTGTATAGCGTATATATATCATGCCCCGGGGGTACACGTATTGACTACGTAGAGGTAAAACAAGACCTATAGTTGCAAATATTCATTAATATTACTTTAATTGACGTTTCAAATATTACCAAACTTCACCAACATAATGTATATTATAATGTGAAGCCTCATTGAAAATTAGAATTGATTTGGAGTTACAGTGAAATTACTGGACATGTAAATACGTTCGAAGCCCATTGTTATTCACATTTCGTCAACTTTATCGAGTGTTATCGCCGTCGTATAAAAGGTTGACATTTTGTTAAATGGATTATGTATGGCCTTCACATGCCATCATCATCAGACGCATTGCGCCTACTTTTCTTTCGTCCTTCGGTATCGAGGGAGGAAAACCAACATGATCCATGTATGTGGTCACATGGTCATACCCCTGTCTGTCTCATTGAATAAGACATGTCCCTCATTATTATTGTCTGTTGGCATCTCCTTTATAATTATTGTATGTTGCTATATCTATCATAGTATGTTTCCATATCATTTTAAAATAAAGTATGTCGGTACCTTTGAAATATCGCCCATATTTTAACGCTTATTCAAAACATCTTCATGTCTACGTATTATCATTTAGGTTTCTTCTTATTCTCGCTTGTCTAAAAGTAATTATTTTGTCCGTTCCCATCTGTAAGTTAATAAAAAAGAAGACAGACAGGGGGTGAGGATATAACCATGGAGGCACACAAATCGCTAAACAATACTTACAAGTTTAATATCATACAATATTCTGGACGTTAACAAATTATTGTTGCTGATGTCTATTCATAAAATACATATCCTACAATCATTCTACGTACGGAGTACGAAGTACAGAGAGGTCACGATATATAGCGTTGCCATTGCTAATACAGTCAAGGAAAACAGCAGGTTACTAGAAGATTGGTATTCTAGCTTATCAATATGTGTTTTTTAAATGCAAAGGAATAGAGGAAATTATTAATTAAAAACTATAAAAAATACTTCTTTAAAAGATAAAATAACTACATGTATTAGAGATTTGCGATGAGTAGATGTACATGTAGACACTTTCAATTAAAAAAACGTCATGGCGATAAAAGTGACAAACCTTCAAATGCAGCGTCGTAGCCACACGTGGTATTGTCTAAAACTAGAAAGGATAATATTGTTTTCTTATCCTATATAACCGTGAAATCCTATTTATTCATCAAAATGCTATTTACATTATGGGGCGTTTCAATGGTGCTGATACTAAATGCCATAAACCGTCAGTATGGTAGGCCTAACGGGGACATGTCAAACCACGTTCTTGCTATCGGCTTACATTGTTTTCCCCGTATTCAGAATAAATCAGGCAACCAAACGGCCCTGGTGCTGTCTATTTACGCCCATGACACCAGAGAGTGACCTCATCAACAAGACATCATTTTCCTCAAATACCTGCGAGATCGTTTATAAACTAAGACTGCCAAGGAAACAGAGGAGTATCAACAGCTATTCATTAGTTGGTCTACCACACGACATCGCCACTTTATACTGTGAACTGATGTTTACAAATTTTCGCATAAATGGATGGATGGAAGGCATAAGGTATGGCGTCATCGAGATGAACGTTACACAGAATGTTTCACCCGACAGTGATATTTGATGTAATAGTATGGTCGGACAGAAGACACATTGGCTAGATGCTGAAGGCAGTCTTACGGCCTAGGGATACATTGACTAGGTATTGGTATCATGCACTGTACCCTTTCTTCATGATCGCATTGACGTCATATTGTGTCAATAGGACAATGCTAGACCACATTCAGTCAAAGAATCATCTGCTTTCCTGTGCCAACACACTAAGTTCTACCATAGCCGGCGTCTTCGCTAGACCTGTGGTATATTGAACACTAATGGGATTAGCACAGATGTCCAGCGCACAGCTAACTCATCTATCAACAACAATGCGCGGGTTATGAAGGCGTTGATTGCCATTTCCAAATACAGGGTCAATATTATATCTACTTAACTGTGGCATTTGTGCCAATATTTTGTAGTAGAGGCAAATGGCAGCAGCACTCATCGCTGATTGTTGTGAACTTGCACCTTCTAGCCACTTCATTTAAAAGACATAAACAATTAATTCCCCTGTAATATTAACACCATCCAAGTAATAGAATGATGTCTCCCTACCCACGCCTGCACGGATACATCATGTCTATTTAGTAGTGACTACCTATTGATAACAATAGCATTTGAGTGCTTAACATAGACAATTAACGTTTAGCTAAAATGATTTTTAATCGGTCAATTGCTTGACCGTTGATGTTCTGATCTCGAAATCAGTTAGGGTCATCTTGTAATGATCAATCTGCCTTCTATGTGCTTTTTGAAGTTGTAAAATTTGTAAAGTAAATATGTACGAAAATGTATTCTTATGCGGTGAAAAAAACACCCGTTCTTGACAAACATTTTACATTTATTTGAATCAATACACAGTAGATATGACAAAATGCGTAATTTATTTAGCTGAGCTAATACAAAATGTATCAACATTCTAATACTTGACATAATTGGACTGCTAGCTGATAAGGGGTGTTCACATGATACCAAAACGACAATTTAGGAATTTAATAAAAATCATACTTTTCGTTTCAACAGTGTAAATAACATCAAAGAAACTTTGCGACTGTCTTTTTTTAAACTTGTTTTATTGACATCGAATATAGTTGTAACACAAAGTCAGTATTTTCTAGCTTAGGGTAAAGTAAATATGTTATGTTTGTGTTTTTAATATAGGCAATACATGTATAAATGTTTACCAGAGTCTGAAGTTCGAGTGATGCCTGGTGCATAACATTAATATCATAAAAGTTAATGTATTGGTTCAAGGGAGTCAGTGAGAGAGAAAATTCTCATGCAGAAAGCTCTTAATACAATCGAATGTACCGTAATATACAGGCAACCGAATCCGCAATTATCCGAAAAGTTTCACGTTGATATACATGACAACATACTCAAGGCAGAATATTGAAAAAATAAAAACTTATGGGTATAGCATAACGTCTTGTCTTAAGATGAACAGATCTAATCTGTATGTTTTACAGTATCATTAATTATTGATATGCGTGTCAATGAGACAGGTTAATCACTCGTATCGTAACCAAACGGCGGTATTACCCACAATACATCATAGGATAAGTTGATACCATAATCAACACAATGCAAAATGGCATACATCTGGACAATATGTATTTATTAATAAGTTCTTTAATGGTTAGTTCGACAACTAGAGCAGCCACAGAAAGAGGGACGACACGATACAGGAGAACCGGACATTTTAAATTTTTAATCTCTACTCTTTTGGAATTGTTTTTCCTGGTTCTTTATCTTTCCTGGCGTAAAGCATGGATACAAGCCTCGCCACATGTAACTTAATACAGACTACATAAAATGTACTTCATAACCGATAAACTGCTAGTACAATGCAAAATGTCATTACTCACGTTTAACAAACTAAGTAATCAAATAATTCTATTAAATATTGTTAATCACATGGTATGTATTATTGTGTAATATCACAGCATGTTATGTTCAGTTCCCAATAATCTTTGTCTGGCTGTCATGAAACACCAATTTATCAATAGATAGATAACAATATTTCGCCACAGTGACGCACAGTATCACCAATTATCATTATATATACATTTTGTATAATATTATTGTTTAAATGTTGCTTTTTGAGATTGATTTAGAAACGCCAGCATTGTATGATAAATCTATGTATTATTTCTGTGTTATATCTCTGACAGGTAATCACTAATACCTCATAGCGGCAAGTCTGAAAACGAACCGCGCCTTAAATTATCCGTGTTTTTTACGGTGGAGAAAACCCCTAGGCGTCCATCGACCTTCCGGTGGCTACCTGGACAGATTTATCTCTTGAAAAGTAAATTTGTCTTCGAACTCACAGTGGTGATGGGCTAGTGAGTATCAGTCCAATTACAATAGCACGTGACCACGTTTTTTTTCTTATCACCACTTAAATACCGTTCGCATTATAAGCCTATCGTATACGATGAAGTCCTATGGTTGAAGATTAGCGACTCGCAATTTAAACGTGGTACATACTCTTAACATACACATTTCCGGAATTAACTTACTGACTTAAAATTGCGATGTTCCTTGTTTTTAAAATACTTAGAATATTTTTAATACTATGTACAAAATGTACTATAATTATGATTTTAAAAATGTATTTTATCGATCGTTCAATAAATTTTAACCAACTAACCTTATTTGACATCTGACATTTAGAACATGGAACACAAATAAACGTGTTGACTCCAAAACTTAAAAAACAACAGGATATGAAACCTGGGATAAACTTTGCATAAAATGTATCACCGATTCACTTGTACAAAACTTTCTATCGAATTTTAATCAGTCAAGATTGCTTTCGAAATAAACTGAACGTAATTAGGTTAATTACATATTACTCAGGAAGGGCTTTTATTGATTAAAACTAAATCATGTGAATTCACACATTGACATAATCAACACATCACGATAGCAACTTTATAATTTGGTATATTGTATTATACAGTTAAGCATGGTTATAGTTTACACGAGTATAGTGAAATATTAGATATACAGTGATATATTCTTGATTTCCGGACCACATATTTTCTTATTTTTCTTGTATGGATTTAGTGAAATATGGACATGATGAAGTTATGATAAGTGTCCTCAGGAATTCATTATTATAACAACGGTCAGTTGTATAACAATGAAAAGTAAAATGTCGACTCTTAGCCACTGACCAACAAGAAAGAAGAGCTCTTTTTAGATTCCATTCAATATTGACAATAGTTAATGAACCCAAAGAGTTACCTTGTGAGTTGAACGTTGTATCACTATGGGTTCTTAACGTTACAAAATCAACCGATACCATTGTGATAATAGGTACATCATGTGAGATGCCAGCCCAGTTAACTCAGTGGTCAGATCAAGAGGTTGTGAGTTCGAACCCCGGGCGAGGCTCACACTGTCCGTGACAAATTTGGCTGAAGATATAACATTCAATGTTAAGTTGTCCTCCACTTCTGAATTATGTCGGATAGCTTAGTAGTAGCTGGCGGATAGAATGTGGTAAGTACTGGTTAAGGCATAAATGAAATCCAGGGAAGCTGGATATAACTGAAATAATGTTGAAAATGGCGTCCAATCCGAAATAATAAATAACACCATGTGTGATTCTTTCAAGAATACAACAGAAACAATAAATGTCTCCTATATGTCGATTACATATCCACGCTGCCTTTAACTATACAATTTGTTTATAATTTGCGAGCTACAATTTTATCTCGAGCACTAGAATGTTTTCCTACATGTAGGCAGGCATGCATATTTTGGTACATAGGTCAACGTTAACAAAACGATATTACAACAAACGCGATCAAATCCTCACAATTACCAATCATCACAATGAGTTCCTAATACTGTTCTTCCAACGCAATACAGGCATTTGTTCAATTAAACTAAAAGCAATATGGTTTGATTTTATAATTGGGTAATTAAAGAATTTAATGAGATTAAAAATACTCCTTATCGAGGGATGGCATGCCAACCATTTACATAAAATGTACTTTATTTTCGGTTAATTCATCTAATTTCTACTTCGTCTGTATTAAGACGATTTGTTACATTACTGTGTTTTGTCTAGTTTACACTTAACATAGGTGAAGGGCTTGTTTAAGTGCTGGTCATAGATAAACAGTTATTATTTGTTGATAACCACGTTAAGACGTCCTTGAATTCTAATTTAGCTATTCTAGTTGAAAACTGAACAATATTTCCGCTTTCCATAGCTGTCAACAGCTCTGCGCGCATGACTTTTGATGCGGACCAAATAACTACGTTTTTCTCCATCTGCCGTGCTATTGTTAAGTAAGTTTCCGTTCCATGTTGCAGTGCAAGTCTATATTAAGTTAAGTTTCCATGAGTAATTTAAGTACTTTGATTACACAGCCATCACTTTGTTACTGAGGTAGATCCATGTGATATTTGCTATCGTGCTAGGAGTTATTTTGATGTAAGCCATCTTGACTTTTAAGATTGACAATAACCAATATATCTTTTATTCCTGTCGCATATAATGAACAAATTGTTCCAGACAGAAGCATCATGGGTTTTTTACCATGTTTAGGAAGTATTGTATAAACAAGAAATGCTTAAAATATCACACCGAATCAGTTGCTTGCTTGATCTCAATGTACTAATCCAGACATACAAACCCAACTAACGTGCATTAACAAGACCTAATACAACAAATATGTTCGTTAATTTTCAAATCCATCCTGATTAATGCAGTTGCAAAATCACGTGACTACCAGCCTGGAGAACGTGGACTCCAGATCAGATTAGTTGAGAAAATAGTTCAAAACCTCTTTATAAGAGATATCCTATTGGGACGATAGGAAAATCTTGGCTTGTTATCTAGGAAAATTGAACAAACTATAAAAAGATCGCATCAACATTTTGTTTTGTGGTTTAGTAAAACGCATTATTATCTGTATCGCCTTCTTAATTCCGTTATTGCACGTACGAGAATGTGGTGGACTGAAAGGAAGCGATACTAGTAGCTTG
The DNA here is from genome assembly GCA_964023205.1 of Lutraria lutraria. NCBI lineage: Eukaryota > Metazoa > Mollusca > Bivalvia > Venerida > Mactridae > Lutraria > Lutraria lutraria. The sequence goes on along the minus strand of OZ026845.1, from coordinate 22,602,427 downwards.
TAAAGGCGGTCTGTATTACAAACGTATATATTCTGTGTAAAGGTCGTCAGAACCTTTGCATCATTGGAGACAAAAACAGTATGGCTAGAAAGTCTGCATGTTTAACATTCATTAGTAAGAACCATTTCTATAAGATTTACGGTGATGAATACCTTCCTGAAATGGACTGTAATTATCAATATCACGGATTTATTTCTCTATAGCGCCTGCTGCAGAATAATGTTCTACACAGCTAAACATTAAATGAAAACACATATACGAGGGGTGTGCCAGGATTAAGTAAAATATTGTTGTAACTTGAAAGCAGTACAGGACGAATGAAATAGAGCAAAGGTCTACGTAATTCTGTGACACCCCTCGTACATTCCTACATTTGATTTACCAAATAAACTATGGTAAAAGATGTGTCTGATACTCAGAATGAGTTTAACCATAATATTATGTAGTTTTTAAACAAAACAAAAACAGACGGTTCCATTACGTAAAGCTAAATCATATTTCTTTTTTTATTTTCCAAGACCTTATCCCATTTAGCTTATGAGACACATGTACATGATCTCTTACCTTTTGTCAGTTAAATATCATGTCATACTAGTATTACAGCGCACTTCTTCGTACAAAAAATATGTACTTTTAAAGCGGTCTTTAGTGTCAATAATAAGTTCCGGTGTAACATTTTCAAGCTCCCCCTTTTCAGGTTATACCCCGGTAACTAAAAAACGTTTTTAAAGTTCCGGCCCCGGTAACTTGAAAACTTTTCAAACTCCCTTCCCCGTTTTAATAATCCCTCCCCGGTAACTTGAAAACATTTTCAAACTCCCTTTCCCGTTTTAATAATCCCTCCCCGGTAACTTGAAAACGTTTTCAAACGCCTCCCCATCCTATGTTAATTCTTAATGGAGAAAACGTTTATATTTCTGGTTATAATTCCGAGATCAGACACAAATCAGATATAAGGAAGCTGTCCTGTTGACATTCTGACGGTCGATGATTTTTCCGGGGTCTTCCTTAATCGTTTTAACTAAAACGATCGCCAAATGCACTAGTGCAAGTACTACAGTTATAATTGATGTCGATAAAAATAAGTTAATTAAAGTTTGAAGGATATCATATTAAACATTTAATTAACCAGAAAAGCATTATTTGTCGCTTTAATCCTAATCAATGAAAACTTTAATTCCACCAATCTGCCTCAGTTATACTCCAACTCTGACTTAACCAAAAATATAATACGCAAACTGTTGCGTTCGATTAATGTAGTTTCAATTCAAATATTCGTTTTTTTCGCTCACGCATTATTTTTTTATGGAATATATACAGTATATTTACAATCATTCATATTGCACGCAAAATGTTACCCCAAAAAATATTTAAAAATACGTGATTTGATACGTGTTTAGCTCTTATGGCATTTTGATATAAATTTTGACGTGACAGACAACGTGCGAAAAGCGACGTATCATACTTGTAGCACAATTTTGTTCGAATGTTTATTTAGAAACCACATCGCGTAAGAAAAATGAGGATATTATTAGCAAGTATTTGTAAAGTTCTACGGTGTCTAAATCTGTTATGCCCAGGTGTCTACATCTGTTATGCCCCAGACAAAAATGTCTTGGAATTTAGACGGTCGCCGAATAAGTTTAACTGTATATCAAACTATCTGGTGGTGTTCGTTTACGCCACTTATGTTTCAATGAATTTAGATTGCTTTAGACAGCTTCAGCTTCATGTTTCTCCTTTTTCTTCGTATAAATGCTTGCATGTAAACCTAGCGTAGTTATTTCAGAATACATTATCTTGAAAGATGCCAAGGAACCGATCATGCAAACATCAAACAATATTCATTACTTTATAATCAGTTCTATGTGGAGACTTTTTATAAAATTTGAAAACGTCTGAGCAACTTCTCTAGATAATTTGCATGATTTAAATCCGCTAGATCTGCATTTTGTAAGAACATTACAGCAATATGTCGATTTTCGATTTGTTCATAGCTCATTACTGGAGCTGTCTGATTTTTGCGTTGCGTTGCACTCTTGAATTGCAGCATTTCATCCATCTACCGAAGCCGATATTTTTTAGCATTTTTTTTTGTCCGGGAGTAAAACTACGTTGCAATGATCCATGAAAGTTAAGTCTATTTAAAATATATGCGATATTAAAAGTATTACGTTCATACTAGAGGCGACTGACTTTAACAGTGTATCAGTATCATGCAAAACACATTAAATACCGTATAACTCGGTTATAGAAAACTTAGGTATAATGGAATCGGATACTGTGAAGCATCCATCTTTCTTCCGACAAGCTGGTCATAATTTTTTTTATATAATAAATCATGGGTATAATGGAGTACAATACAATCTGTCCAGAGCGGACACGTGTGATTTTCTCCCACTGCATGATTTGACTATAATTCTAACCTCACATCAGCATAATTTTGCCAAAGAGTCCAAAGAGAGATTGCACGGTTAATTATTTGGTTTCCCAAGTATTTACTATACAGACTGAAAGTGTGGTCTACGGAATATGTAACGGTCTTCCACAACCGATCTATTGTGATGACATTCTATTAGTTTTATATCGGAGAGAAATATACTATTTTGGTGAGAAAAGGAATAACACAACTAGTTGATTTGTTTGGATATTTTATAATAAATAACAACAATCATGTAATATTGGAGATGATAATGCGACATACATGTATATAGATAACATTATTGGCAACGTTTAGTAATGGAAACTACATATATATCATACACAAATGCATTCAAATGCTGCATTGTTCTGCATGTAGATATTAATGTTTGTAATTTCATTGTATCCTCTAAAAAAGGTAAAAACATACAAATTAAGGCCATTAAAAAGTTAAAAAGAAAATATTTTGACCTGTTTGTTTGTTTGTTTCAGTGAGTGAAATGCCGTTTTTAACGGCAATTTCATTATATATTATACCACGCCCGCTTACCTAATTGGTTTTTCTTCACTGTATTTTAACCAGTACTAATTTACTCTTCCACAAACAGTAGGCAACTTCGCCATATATGGAGGAAAATCGACATTTTAGGCTGAATTTCATTGAAGGGTATGACATGCCGTGACCGGGATCCGAACTTGGGTCTCCGGATTGCAAATCCAGGGCACCTACCACTGGAACACGGCCGCACCCCTATGACCTATTTGTACTTTCGACATTTTACTCCGGTACCTTGTAAAGCAAATTACGATCTAAATGGCGAGATTTGCGTTCCAAGAATTGTATATGTTGTACAGCAATCAAAGATGGATGAAAGAATCTTTATTAACCTGTCATATGTTTCTTTTACATAACCAAAAGAAAAACGCGCGATATGAGCAACGGAAATATAATTAATATGAAATAGAAACCCGTATTTGTATAGATAAAGCGGAAAATTTAAAAAATCTACATTTTAAGAACCACACCCAGTGTCGCTAAAATGTTGTGAAATGTTAATAGATGTACATGTGTATATATATATATGCATGGAGCCTCTCTGAATGCAAGTATGAGCTCCTGAATGAACGAAATGAGTGACACAGATTTGCCCTGAACAAATTGAACATTGTATAGAATAAAATACTTAAAAATGTTGATGATGTATCTTACAACAGACAAATATGTGAATAACGTCCATCCTTTAGAAAGAAAAAATGTGGCCTTTAATGACAAATTGTCTTTATTCAGAGGTTAGTTTGTTCAAGATACATGTACTAGTTATCAATGCCGGTATTTGAAAGAATGTCCATTATTCAATGGGTGGCATTTATTCAGAGGTGGCCGCTAACACACGTTTGACTGTATGTACATAATATATACATGTATAACTATATTTAGATCTATAAGGTTACAAACTTACCAAACAAATGTTATATTTCGAAATTAAATAACAGCAATAAAGTATGACTCGTTCGTGGTATCCTTTGATACACGTGCACGCTCCTTCATACTCGTACAATCCTTCTATAAAGATGTTTACCCTTAATGTATCTGATCCGTCACGTGTCTTCAACATGCTAAATTACTAGAGATGTACTACTCTGAGGAAACATGTAAGTCTAGCAGCCGAAGCCTTGTCTCATATGCCAACAAACAATTGTTACTATTCTACTTCTAAACTGAATATTGTATTTGATTCAAAGACTGGCCGTAATGGTTAATGTAAGATATAAAAAATGGAAATATAAACATAATTAAAGAAAATCAATAAGACAATTCATGATTATTCAATATGCTACCAGTTTGATAGCTACACATAATACAAAACAGAGAAAGAAATATTTGGTTGCACCTACTATATAAGCATTCACAGGTTTCCTTAACGGATACGTTTAGTCATTCTGAAGTTGTAATAGGTGCAATAACAAACAAAATGGTTCAAACATGAACAGAAAGATAGATTGAAACCATCGTCCATTAGATTTTATTAGCAGTATGTAAACAAGTGTTAGTATTGACCTCTGACAGTAGATTCTTCTGCAATGTTCGTAAACAACACGAAAGTTGAGATGATTATGTTCAGTGAACAAACGCATCAGTCTATGTAACAAGCGAGAGAGTCTGGGTAAAACAGTTACATCTACAATCAAGTCCACACAGCCAAAATTGATAATGATTGTTAATTTCGCAAATCTTTTGACATTACCACACACCATTCACGCAGTTAAAATCATTACGTCTAGTCACGGTTTCAAATACTGATGTTGCTTGAAGAAAAAATCTCACACAGCTGTGCAACGGAATAAAATTAGAAATTATTCATATGAGGGCCTTGGGAACCGGGCAACCTAATCATTTCTACTGTAATGGTAATTAAAAAGGGCTATAACTGATTCCTGTCCCCGTTATCATATAAAATCTGAAGCCCCATCTCAAAGTCAGAAATTGCTTCCGACGGGCCTGCATATTATTTGTTTGTTGAATCATTTCACACACAAACATGTTTGTTGATTATCCTGTATACACGTGATAGGCCAAAACATGATTAAACTGAAATAAACAATGACAACAACAGTAACAACATCAAAAATGAAGTGAAATAAATAACAATAATCCATTGTAACGATGAATAAATATGCAGTTAGTGAATTATTTACATCATAAAACAACTGGTGTTGGATTTCAGCTGTGAGCAGTGCTCCGAACACAATGCCTTTTATCAATGATACACATTTACTCACTTCCATTATTTAAGTCCACTAGCACTAAGTATAACATTGAACAGACTAAATATCACATATAATCGCAGATTAAACGTCGAATCGAAACTTGGCTAGGTAAAATTCCTAATATGTTTGCAATATGTATCGTGCGCGAGAAAGATGTCGTTAAGCATTATTTTCAATTGTCAGGTCATTCAAACGCTTGATTATTGAATTATTATTGTGTTATCTGGTATTAAATCAGCAAGTCAGAACATCGAAACCCACAGCCCAAATCCATATATACAAATGAAGTCAATTGAACGATTTACGATTGGTCCATTCAAATACCGCGTAGAACATATTCGCAATAAAAATCCAGAAATATTCTGATTCACAACGTAACACGTCACGATACAAAATCCCAAATGATCCTTAAGTCACGGATAATTTGAAATAAATCTTCTCCCTAGAGGGACGAACTCTCCAAAAGAAGTCATTTATAGTACCGAGCTCTTCTTCAGTACAAAGCTCTTCAATAGAAGTCAAAAAGCATTTTCTGTCGTCCATAACAACGCCTTAATTTATGCAGTAGAACTTATTCAGCAGTTGTTGGAACAAACCATCACAATCTTTATAATATCAAACGGTTTTATATAGTTTGTAGAGTAACCGTCACAAATAAATCACTTTTAACTAATTGAATCTACACGTTCCATGAAATATACCGTCGAGTTTTGTTTCTTGAAAGTATAACAAGTTTTCGCGAGGTGGATAATAAGGACACATCATTTTAATCACAAAACACCTTGAAGGCTGACAATAATTCATTGTTGCCACGTCAGACTTATAATAAGATTTATAATCGTGTAATGAATCAGGGATAAAGCATTCAGGACAGGAGAACCACTGCCGTATTGTGAAGATGACCCAATTTCTTGATCCGGATGGTTATATTGTTCATCTGCATGATCTGAAAAAAAGAATACAGTTTATAAAATATTTTGGGCAAGTCACGTGGTATGGGGGACACAGATGGCATTGACATTGATGTAGTATCATTGAATGTAATATTATTTCTGATCGCATATAGTGGTATTAAAATGACCTTTAGTAAACAAAGTGGTATATTACATTGAATTGAATGATATTACATATGGCAAAAATGTATGAGATTTGATTATATGTCTGATTTTAAAGTATGACACAGGAGCAATGATAGCCGACATGATTTCTCTTTGAACAAAGAATGCATAAATAATACACATAAACATGTTACTTACCCCGTTTAGGGTCCCTGTGATTCTTTGTGTCTGAAAATAAACATACATCATAGATATAATTATATTATTAACTTTCAGGAAAAAATCAAATATTATTATAAGGGCGTATAACTATATTACAAACGAACCTCAGTTGACAACCAGTATAATGTATATTCTTGTATAATAAACATTTTAAAACTAAAATTATAACCTAACTGTGCATAAAAACTTTGTGTGTTTGTTTGTTTGAGTTTTACGCTCCCCTTTCAACAGTCAGAGTCATTTGAGACGGACAGTTCACCTAACCATCGTTCCTGGGAAGAACCAGTACTAGACTACCATATTTCGTAAGCAAATTTTCGTCGCTTTATTTCCAGACTGATGTTGCTCAGTATCATTTTTTTATTCTAGAGGATGAGACTATTAGTTTCCCTGTAGAACGTCTATAAATGTGCTTAATTTCACAGTGATATAGAAAGGATAACAAGATATGCAGAGGTTTACGGTCATGTCACATTGATAAGAGTCCCGAAATCAATGTGAAGAAGACATACTGTACGCATTATTCATATGCAAAAGCTCAATTTCATGGATTAGAAGTGGTTTTTTCCATTTAAATGCAATGAAATTCCTTTCACTGAAGTGAAATACGAAAAGAATTATGCCATTTAACATTGGGTACAATTTTTCTTATAGTCCGACTGGCTTCAGAACAGCCAATGTTGAAACTAGACAAACACGAGCACGAACCAAGAAACAACCGGAATTTCTTACCAAGACCAGTACAATCAAACAGACAACAAGGACATAAGTGCCATGCTAAAATACATGCCAGAGACTATTCTTCAAAGCATTTAAATTATTTAGCAATGATTAAGTTCTGAAATGCTACAATTAAGGCATTATTTTGTGCTTTGAAATACTAGTATGCTTTAAAAGCCAATGTGACTTGTTTTGCGTTTAATTTGTTGCAAAGAATTTTTCTGACAATTTGTTAATTTTAGTTATTAGCAGTTTAATATGTTTTAAGAAAAGTTTATCATTTGCTTTTTGTTAATTTAAAAAAAAGTAATGTTATGTTACTGTTTTATTGTTTCTGGATAAGTTACGTCAACATTTGTGTTGTTATTGTCATTGATGTAATTTGAAATTTAATTCCAAAGTGATGTAACACGATGTGTCACTTTGGTAATGATATTATCTACCTTCAAACTTATTTTTCGACATAGAAATAAATTTAATATGTTTAATTAGCTTAAAGCTATAAGTATAATTGAAAATTGGAACACATATTCATTGTGATAAATATAAACTGTATCTCAAATCCCAAGTCAATCCGTCAATATACAAAAAAAATTCTCAAAATAACAAAAATGCTAGTAAAGTCAGTCTGGAAATAGGGCGACAAAATGGCTACTTTCTCACATAAGGAGACATGGTCGGTAGCTGGACTCGAACCCACGAGAGGCTACAGTGATTTAAAGTCAGTGACCTTAACCAATCAACCACGGAGGCTTTTAGGTATGATACATCATAAAGAGAGTCATCGTCCTATCTGGACTTGTTCAACTAAATCAGAAAACCAATTAATTCAAATGCAATTATATATACCTTGCTTCAACAAAAGAAGTCAACATTTTCCGTGAATTTACTTAGGTCAAAGAAAAGACCAACAGATAATGTTTTGACTATGACTAGTATTTTTATATCAAAGAAGCAAAGATGATGATTAATAATGGAAAATATTACTTTCAATACAATATTAAATAGGTATAAAAGATAAATGAAAATAAAGAAATGAAAGTAGAGTGGTTATATAGATGTTGTACATGTTTATTATAACTAAGTTAAACGTAATAAAATCTAAAAAAAGAACATTTAAACTTTAAAGAAATGTAATTACCATTTAACACATGGACTTTAAATCCCTTTGTTAATTTTTTCGTCAATCGGCATACATAATGTCCTCTGTCTGCCATCGTCGCCTTTTCTATAATAATTTCACTAGTTAAAGTACGGCCGGGTGACGGCCTTCTGTTTAATTCAATCAACCGCCCAAACCACTGCGGTTTCATTTCACTTATGACGTCACCGTTAAAGAACCAATCAATGGCTTCGGGAGCTTTCGTCGCACCTGTTGCATTACATACCAGTCGAATATTCTCCATTAGACTAACGTATTCTGTTCCATATAATTTCAATTCTGAAATAGTGCAAAACAGAACTATCAACGTTAAAGATAAAATAACTAATACGGGAATGGTTAAAACGATCACACTGGGGTACAGACTAAGGAAAGAAATTGAAATAATTTATATCGCAACATAATTATGTAATAGTGGCACAAGTTACACAAACTAAAGGATTTGCTACTCAAGGAACATTAACACAATATACCACAATATACATCGTGAGATGAAAAAAAAACGCCTCTATAAGAAGAGAGAGAATACTAGAATGAGAGGCAAATTATACATGCACACATTCTATAAGAGAATGTCGTAAAAGTACAAAAGCATACAACTGACGTTCGATAAGTTATGTGTATTGTGTAATATTTTAAAAAGAACCGACTTTAAGGTTTTCGAAGTCTAATACGAAGTGTTAAGGATCGTATTTTAGATATTGTCATTCTTTTGTATATCCATTAAGACATTAACAGGTGAATTTTTAAAAACTTTTACCGTCAGTTAAGAGAGTTACAACCATTTTTGTTCCTCTACCCCTAACGTAAAACAGTACCTCAAAATCATATGAAGTCACCTTTATGAAAATTGGCCTATCTCTCTAACAGATGATACAGTAAATGCAAGAATGTGTATAGGTCTAAGGGTAACCAATGTTTAGTCAATTCAAATTGTTTAATAAACAATTTGAATTGACTAAACATTGGTTACCCTTAGACCTAATATACAATGTTTGGAATAACTATGTTGCAGAAAAGGTGAAAAATGTAACCCAGCCCCTTTAAGATTTAGTCAAGATTTTAGCCTTTTACCAAAAAGTAACAACTTGATAAATATCATTAAAATAAAAAGTAACGGAGGGAAACAGCTGGAATTTTCTCAAAATTAACTTCTATGTGTGTATAATGTCTACACCAAATTTTAATAAGTTTCACCGTCCGGTTTTGAAAAAAAATGTGTCAGAAATCCATAGTTAATTGATTTTCGTTAATTAACCATGTATAAATTCCAATAAACTAGACAAAAAAAATGGAATAAATATTTTCTTCCATATTACTGTATAAATTCATGTTCTTAATACGAAACATTACCTAAAAACTAAAAATAAAGAAAAAAAGTATGGTCCCAGTGGGGTTTGAACCCATGACCCTCAGGAATATGTCAATATGTCAGTAAAATTCATGAAATTGAGTACTCTTCAAAATGGAGGTTTCGAATTAGAGATTGAAATCCTTAATGGTCAAAATAACTTTCCATCCACTCAAAGTATTTCACGTGGGTGTAAATACAAAACTTCAGTGTGTGAATACATTTCTGAAATGCGTTACAGACAGCTGATTTTGATATACCTCAAATACACTGACAAACAGATGAGCCAAGGGCTTGTCTGGAGTGATATCGACGACCATATAAGAACTTCTTTAGTTTTTGAAAACGGAAAAAGCCACATGGAGCATGGGTGACCACGGTATCTGCGACAAGACGGTTACAATTTCCGACTTCAGAAACTGATTTACAATGCCAGATGAATGTGCTGGAGCATTATCATGGAGTAGGCAAACATGTTGAAAGCCGCCAACTACACGTCGATAATGTATCTTGAGCTTTCTGAGAACAACATCAAGGTAAAACCGACCTGTGCCACATTTGCCATTAGGCATAGACATTTGTTTAGCTTTCCTTTACATGAGATGAATATGGCACAGATGGTACTCTTTGCTCATTGCCCTTTTGACAACTACAAGCCGTTTACTGCGTTTGATAAACCATAACGTGTTTCCAGTTTTCCTAACTGTCTTGTTAAAATGAACCCAAGTCTCAATTTTGTAAATTGTATAGTTGAAATTTGGAATCTTTGAGCAATTGTTTTGCCGTTTTTACACGTACCTTTTTTGATCATCAGTTAATAGAGAGGGTATCCATATGGGATTGATATTTCGTACTTCAAAAATACTCTTCAGAATGAAATTTACTCTCGATAGTTAAATTACCAACAGCTTTGGCAACACCACGAATCATATATCTGCCATCCCTTTCAATCATTTTTGTGACTTTGGAGACATTACTTAATCCTGCTGCAGTCACCGATCGTTCGGATTTTGCAGAATCTTTAACTGTCTCCGTGCAAGTAACAAATATCTTTTTCTAACTACCACCTCTCATATACCTTAAGGGACCCATAAACCTACTCAATTTAGTTAAAAACTTGCCTCAATAAATGGCCGAGTTTTCTACGAAGTTTTATGTAAGCTCAAATTTCTTTAAAATTTTCAAAATTCTTTCCAACCATTTTTTGAACAGTGGTCAACGAGTGGCTTTCATCAAATAAAGATTTTTGACAAATGTTTAGTGAACTTAATATCCATGTATATACCATTGTAAAGGTATTGAATAGAGCTATACAGACATATCAATACTAGTGAATAGTGTTTTCGTGTTATAGTACAATACACATTACATATCGAACATTCAACGTAATATAGAGAACATTTCAATGCTTATTCAATAGTTCACTAAAGCATGACAACAAAGTAATGAAAAAAATCATGTATTGCATTCATATTAATAAATATCACAAAAATGAAAATAAAGCAAAAACAATGGAAGCTAATTAGCTAATTAGTAACAAAATCCCTAATATTACGGAACAGTCTGTCATAGCAGAATCTAAAAAAAACAAAGCCTATGCAGCTACGTATTCTTCAAGCTAGTATTTCATACTCTAGGGATTCCTCCGTTTGTTTTGGTGCCAAAATCAACATTAGCGCCACTAAAATCACATACGAGGACATAAACGTCAACTGACTTGACAGACCGAAACCTCTCAAAGTACAATCATAAACGCACTATATTTTGACTCAGAATATCTGTTGCAATCGGGGAAACACTCTGGGTTGCTGAGTAAACCATTCACGTGGCTAATTGTACTGAATCTAGAACAATGTGCTAATTGTTTGAAACATGTCATAAAGCTTCAGGAGATGGTATGTTTAAACTACAAGGTTACATAACTCCAGCGTAAACAGATTCGTGGATTTGATTTCCTAAGTCCTAACCTTGACTATTGTATCGTTCGTATTATCGTAACTTACAAGAAAACAAAGAAAATATTCTACATACCTGGCTTATACACAACTGGATCTACAATGAAGGGAATGAGGTGAACGTAACAGTTAGTAATAATTACTTTGGTTGTGCAGTGTTTAACAATGCATTGTTTTTGGTTATTTTCTTAATAATCTTCAATATTGTGTTATAAGATAATTGTATCATAATTGGAAATCTAAAGAACAAGAAAACGACCAGAGAATGAACTTAAAATGTATTGTTTTCATGACGTCGTAAGTTTCTACTGAAACATAAATCATTTATCCCACAAACATGCTAACATCTACGTAATTAGTATGCTTCTTTCTTTCAACGAAAGTTAAGAATACATAAACTATAGAAAATACATTGAAATAAATCCGTTACCAGTGTACCGGTATTCGCGTATGGCTTACCATGGTTTATATGTTACATGTACAATGTACTTTTAAATAATGTAATTGATTGATTCGGACAATGATTCATATTGGTCTTATCTTAATCTACTTATTAAAATTAGTCACTTGACTTTTGAATTAGCGTTATGAAACAAGTTCAAAATTCATAATAGTTAAGTAAAAAATCGTACTAAAAATGGAATGAATATCCTAAAAAAACACCGATACATTAAAGAGTAATTTTCTTTAAAAAGCGCCTGAGATACAATGAATGCGCGACTTCCAAGAAAGAAAATCACTTACCTAATACATTTAATGTGACATTATACGTGTAGTTTTCTCTGGCACTGATTTGACATTCATAGAGTCCAGCCTGCCATTGCTGGACATCTTTCATAATTAGATCGTATCTGCTCTCTGTCTCAGAAAGCTCTTCGGTTTCCACTTCTATATTTTTGTTGGGCGTAAACGCGTCTTTTCCTACAGTTAAAGGCGACGGATCACTAGCTTTTTTCCACACAGCCTGAAAACAGACCCAGGTATTAATCAGGATTAACTACAAAATGCACTTGGACTGAAATTTGTAATGCCATTTTGAACATTATTTCAGTTATACCTTTGTGGTAAGTTATCTTCACCAGCTTCCCTGGATTTCATTTAGGCCTTAACTAGTACTAATCACATTCTATCCACAAGCTACTACCAAGCTACACGACATAATTCAGAGGTCGAGGACAGTGTGAGCATCACCTTGGGTTCGATCCGTAAAACCTCTTGAAGAAAGTGAAAAAAAACACTAGGACGTGATATAATTCTGCATACAGATTATATTGATAAATATCTTGTATGAAAGGACCATCGAAGAATAAGTCAAGACCAAACATTTTTGAAACAGTAATATATTATATGATCAGACAAAACTAATTACAAAATGTCAGAAACGAAGATATGGAAACGCTAAAGGTTTACCAGATAGACTGTAATGAAATATGTGTCTGAAGAGATAGCAAGTATTATCTAAATACAAACCTCGAAGTTTTTTAAAGATTAGTTTTGAAATGCCGTAAGTCACGAGGAGTAATTATCTCTCAAAGAAGGTATAAGCATTTTGTTGTTTTGCAATACCATTTTGCTTACGACAAGAGGAGAAATGGTTCCACCGGTAAACTAGAAATGATGGCAGCGTATACAATATGTTAATGTGAGGAAGAAATTTTATAGTAAAATGAATGTGTATTTTTTAATTAAAGAACCCTATGATTTCTATAAAGTGCCATATGAACGGGAACGCCTTTAAATACGGCAAACATTTTTGTAGCGACCATCTCAATGAATCTCAGTTTTCTAGACGAATTATACCTACGAGTATTTGTTTATTATAGCTGTTTGCGAGTAGTTACTGTATTGTCTATTACTAGTTTGGCTAATCCTGGCCATTTGATTGGCTAATGGTGATTTCGGCGTTACCTGTCCTGTTTGACTGAATCTGTTCGTCTGCTCTGTTGTTGAAAATGTAGGCATCGTTCTATGATGTTAACGTGGCATAATATCGGGAACATCATTAGGTGCAAGTTTAATGTGATTTTATCATATCAGACTATGGTGGATTTTGGTAGTATTTAGGGTGTACTTTATTCCATTGATGTATGGTATGGTAATACCATGTACATATGAACTATACATGAATGTATTCATTTGTCAAATACTCATGATTGTCAAAATATGTGTATTATCTATAACTTGTAAATATGTTATATTCTCCATAATGGAGGAATGAATAAAAGCAACTTCATACAAAAAACTTAAACCAATGCTTCTTGTAATTCGTCTAATTATAACGTTTTGTTATAGTTGTTCTTGTTAATGCTGCCTCTACATTTAAATTTCTTTGGGACACTCGCAAAAAATGGAGAATGATTTTAGCTATAATGAGTCTTAATATTTTAAATCTGCTTTCATTGTATCAACTAATATAAATTTTATGTTATTTAATAGAAAACTGATACATACATGTATAATATGGAATTTATATACATGTACAGTCAAAACTGAGTCACATAATGTCTTTCCAAAGGATAGCCTTTGTTCACAGGCTTTACTGACTACAATAAGATTATCAATGACAAGATCTCTCACGATCATTATTATATTTCAATGAATCCGAGCAATACACTAGCTGAACACTGTAACAGCCACCAAGTTAATTTGCACTGTTAATTAACTTGATAAAATTATAAGAACAGCGGAATTTCTCACACGTTTGAGAACTTTGTACCTACAGGAACCCACGATGCACTACAAATGGATGAAGATTTTTGGCATAAAACGGTTCGCGTTGTTTACAGCCTCCGAAAACAGACACAAGACGGGTTAGTTAGTAAAACCAGTCTGAGAATTGTTTCCTTAAAGAAACATTTATTCCGTGCTGTAAGAGATCTCAGAATGTTGTGCCAAATTGAGAATATTCACAACGGTCTAATTAAAAGTGAGGTCTCTTCAGACGGTATTCATTAGTGTACTCATGATTGGATTGTTAGTTACTAGTTAACTAAAGGTTCGTGGGATCACAGATTATATTATACGGTGACAATCAACGTTAATTAGATATGACTTATATACATTTCTCTGATTTCTCTCTGGTTTGATGATGAGGTGAATATAACTGATGTAACTGTTGAATTACGTGGTCTATTGTTCGGAGGCTGTTTCGAAGTTACCATTGTACACCAATCACAAAAGAATAGCCAAAGTCGAATCAAACATTAAAGCACAGCCAAATAGCAACCAATTGCTGGATTGCAATTACAAACTGTATCTAGTCATACGAACGTCCGGTTAAATGTCAGTTGAGTGCTGGACATAATACGTGTGATAGAGAATAACGGATGCAAAACCTGATGGATATTTTTTCACTCCTCACCATTTGAATGCGTTTTTAACAGGTCCATGCATACCTAACGGTTTACGCTTCCCTTGCCTTTCTGGACATGGTATAGGGTAGGTAGTACTGGTTGGTAACCAAGGTATACCGGTCCGGTTGATACACCGAACACTGAGCGTGATCAAACAACTTTTGATTATTTGGATGTGGTGAGGTCCAGAGAAAAAGAAATGAAATATCCCAAACATTTAAACCACTGTGAAGGTGGCGGCCTAGCGGCCAGGCGGCGTAAAGTTGGTGGCCTAGCAGCCTGGTGGCGTAACTATCCAATCGGATCTCCTCGGCGTTTCTCTAACGAGAGTGCCTCGGACATAATAGGGAGGCCGCCATTTTGTTAACATTGTTCGAGCTCTACTTTCCAATTTGGGAATCCCATCATGAAAACAACTTCAGACTCTTTAAATGGGAACTGGGGTCTATCTATTTCATCAATATAGCGAACGATAAATATGTATGCAAGTCTGTAATTCTGAGAATAACTTTTGAAAACAATCGAGTACCGTGTGTTTGAAAAGTAGTTACCGGAACCGCATAACCAACATTTGTAGCCCTACACTTATGTACGAGGCGTATTTCTCAGTTACGGAAATGCCCGAGTTGTTACGATTGGTAACTATCATGAAGTACAATTTTGCGACTTTTTCCGTCCAAAATAGTTTCTAATGCATGTAGAATGTGATTCTGATACATTTCTAAGCAATTGGGTGATTAATATTCCGGGTCGCTAAAACAATAAGTTTTCGGCGAAATTGCGTGCCTACGATGAATTTTTTGTTTCGACTTTCCCCTTCCAAAATAGTTTCTAATGCTTATGGAACGTGATTCTGATACATTTCTAGGTGATTGGGTGTTTTTATCCTAGGCCGCTGGGCCGCCAGGCAGCCTACTTCACGCCGCCAGGCCGCAAACTTCACGCCGCCTGGCCGCTAGGCCGCCAACATCACAAACATAACATTAAAGTGAATCACCGAAGCACTGCATGAATGATAACCGATATCCAATTTTGGACTTATATTTACTTCAACTGCTAAAACATCGATATAACAACAACCTAAACATTCACATTCTATCGTCAACACGGAATACTCTTATCTCTTCACAAACATTGCATACTTCATTTTAAAAATACATGATATTTTGTGAAACGAATGTATTATCTGTAAAAGTGGATAAATTCTAATAAGCAAAAGGCGATACGTATTTAAATTAAAAACTAAATCTAATTAAAAAACTAAATCTAGTAATGTTTTATTACCATCTTAGGTCCTAGATTATGTATTCTACATCGCAGATGAGCCGTCTCTCCCTCGTGGACGGTAATATTGGTTGGAACTGGGAGAAAACTTGGTATAACTGATGGAAACTGACTGTAATAATCCTCATTGGAGTCTGAAAAGATGGAAAGACAATTCATCAGACACTGTGTGATGTAACACATAAAACAATAAAATAAAATCTAGTACATCTCAAAAGCTTCTCTTCCTTAAGGTTTTCGGATCCAAACTCACAAAATAATATTCTCAAAATTGGGGGGACAGATTTTGGAAATGTTGATCATACTTATATGTATCGATGTTAGAAAATGAGATTTTTTTAAAAAACAATGACAATTCTTTGAGTTATTGTTCTTTTAGATTTGCATCAAAATTTGTGTAAGTAGCCAATTTTCAATGATTTAAGAAATAGGAAGATCCGTTTGAATGATAACTCACTATGAAAAGAAGCAAAAACACAATATCAATCATAATTTAACTAAGAACTATACAGGTCATCGTGCTATATCTTCTGAAATTGATATATTTTATATTTTTCAATAAGGGCATTAACTCATACAAAAGTTGTAAAATAAACTTCCGTATAATAATATGAGGTAACAATTAAAAATAATGGTAATTGGACAGTACAATTGTTTATGATATTAATATCTATAAATAGTATTGAACAAATATGTCAGAAATATACAGTATAAGGATCCGAATACATTAAGTAGGTCATAAGGTTTTTACATAGTGACTTATTTAAAAAAAATTGTTTCTACACATAAATGTTTATTGTTATAGTTCAATGCTATTTAATCTGAGTCGATAAAAGAAGTAAAAATACCGCGCACGTGCTGTCTTATAGAGAATAAGATCAAATAAATTTTATTTGCTGCAGCATTTGAAACTGCAGCATCATAGTCTATTGTTTTGTGATTAAAATTGCTAAGAACTCTAGCATTTGAAGTTACTTAAGGTACCATTGCTCGTGTATTCGGACAAGCTCGTACGTTGGACAACTAAATCATAGAGAGTATATTAATATATTCTAAGATCATATAATGTCTGTAGATATGTATCATATCAATATCGCTAGGACCAATGTCCTCAGAAGACTGGTTGATCCGAAATAATCTTGAGATATCATATTATTCCGTTATTTGGACATCACATGTAATCTAACACACATCCATTGAATGTCGATTCTCCTCCATATGACATTGTGAAGAAGTTACCGGTTCATTGTATATGGGTATGTTAGTACTTGCTAGAATACCGCATAGGAAATTGGCTCTCGTATATAACTAGACAATTGTTCAAAACGGCTTAAAATCCAAACAAATACATAGTTTGTAATCTGGCGGATACGGGTGATGACGATTTGTCTCGGAACATCATATCTACTCTAAACTGTTGTGTCAACATCATATAAACGTGTTGGTATAAATATTTGATGCAACAGAGAAGCGTTACGTGATCATACGACATTGGTATCAATCTAACCATTATTTACCCCCTATTTATCACCTCATTTGGCATTTCGTGGGCACATTTGATATATGAAGGTCGGTAAACCAATATTGCCTGACAAAATATGCTTTATCAAACAAATGTGATATTATTTGGATAGGCTCTGGTTCTAGACATCGATTTGCGACAAGTCAAGGAGAGAAACATCACCCTAGAATACTCGGGAGTTGGAAACAGTATCAATGTATCCAGACAATCGTCCGCGTCCATGAACGGGAACATGTGCGCTTTAATTGGTTTTCAATGAAGTAGACCATTTTGCTCTGTTATAGACAACAGCTTAAATGGTTTGTGTGTTTTTGTTATAATGTCTTTTGCATTGTATTTTGAATTTATATATTTAACTTTTTATGTTTGTTTCCACGGGGGAAAAGCGTTGGGTTGAACCCGCAAGTCTAGTTTAAACTCCCTGTAGCTTTGCTCAAGAGTATGCCAAGGCGGTGGCCTATGGAAAACAGTGTTGTCCTTTTTATTTTTCTTCCATGAGTTTACTCATTTTGTGTTTGGGGAAGGCTTGTATATATTGTATAATTTGTGTCTATGAATCCTTTTCTTATTTGTTTTCTCAGGGTGAAAATCGTTTTATTTCTGGATGCAGTAACACTGACACCGAATATAATTTGGTCTTGGTTGATTGTTGGTTGTGTGAATCTGATTGCATTTGAGTATATGCAAGGCATTGACATGGTGCTGCCACTTATACGCCGATTGTTCAAATCAATCAACGCTTATTTAAATAATGAACAATTTCTTAGGTCTTTGTCGTAGTATCGGGATAGGACATATTACTTTATCTTATATAAGGTTTACAGAGATACGGAACGCCAATACTGAACAATGATGTCTGCTATACTTCTATGAGAATTAAATACGTGCCAACATTCGAGAAATCGTTGCCAACTCCAATTTATCAAATGAGAGAAAAAAAAACGAATGCCTTTCAAATGTTTCTGTGAATTCTTGCAACAGGAAGGAATCATAAATTGACTAATGAATATTTTCCAAATGCAACACGTTTGTTACGCGAGAAATTAATAAAAGAGTTTGGCATTTTACAAAAAAGTTTGTTTCCGTGTCAGAAATCATAACATATTCGTTTAGGGGACTTTATTTGAACTACTTATCATTCAATTAAAATTTCATAGCAGTAAATATTTGTTCCAGTTGATGTTATCGAGTTTGCTGATGCTGAGTTATTTCTAAATAGTGTTAAACAATGCATGTTAAAAATACGCAACATAATAAGTACATAGCTTGGGTCGTAAAATGAATTTAAAACGATCAGTGTCATTCAAATAGAAGAACCAGTCATTTGAAAGACGCTGGACAGACATTACATCTAAATTATCCACCAGTACCAAATTAGTGCTAGTTTTTCTTCTTGTTCTATACGTCATTATAAACATCATGTTTTGATACATGTATGTATCAGAGGTTGGACAATGTACAAAACATATAAGGTCATAAGTATAATTTACGAAAGTTGTCGAGTTCGCAGTCTGTGACAATAGTGACAGCTTCAAGTCGGGGCTTGTATATTCGGTTAAAATATGTGTGCTCGATAAGTTTAGACAAAACATTTGATTGATATTATTGCATGTGAAATCCCAACATCACTAAAAGCAAAGAATTCGACATTTTCCGATCATTAAATCTAATTAATGTGGTTATTTAATTAGTAAAACTCATTACATATTTAATCATTTGGAATCATGCTTCAAACTTCAAAGTTCCGGAGCGTATTATCTGTGCTCATTCTAACAGCTAAGTTGATTAAAACGTCTTCAGTTGTAAACGAGAAGAATCTGATAAGATTTTTCAAAAACATGCCAATGATATGCGGGGTTGTTCTGACATTATCGTTATCTTTACTTGTTCCACTTGTCGTTAAGCAATTTACAGAATATAAAGTTGATGAGTTGAATTCTGGAAGGGATCTCGAATAAATTGTGTGTCGCGACAGATTTCTGGAAGGAGTACTCAATAAAATATAATTGCATAAAACTAATGTGAATGTTTTAAATCTTTAGCACTCAACTTCATATGTCTTGGTGGCTTTTGTATGCATAAATCTTCTCTTCATAAAACATTGAGGACAATTACTCTAAAGTCCTCGCTCTGCATTTTGAGACAGAGAAATGAAATTTTCTTTAATGAGTGTGTACAGACATTGAATGGTTTTATTATGCAAAAGTACAACATGCTGCATATTTGGATGTAGTATTTAATCTATACACTTTTACCCATCAACATCAGCAGCAACTTAGCTCAAGTTCATGTGTGAGCAACATGGTTGTATCCCTTGTCATAACGTGGTCTATAGACCAATTTCCTTCCCTTTGTATTTATCACAAAACCATATATCGTAATGGCTGACTCGATGAAGACAGGAGCTTGATTAATATACGAATCGAATAATACCAGTTGACATCAAGTCACTCAGAATGGAAAATAGAATTCTCTAAGTCTATTCAAGCTTGTCCATATCCAATCATTGTCTGAATAACGACAAAGATTGAATTCTGTTCACCAAGGCTTAACAAATTATTCTAATACCTTGTTAGTACAACAAAACGGCGTATGTCTTATTAGAGCTAGCTACAGGAGGAGCATAATAACTAAATTGTCAATATGTCACCAGACATTTCAATTACGGCTTGAAAAGATTTCATCAATTCGTAATCTACCAAGTCCTACACAGAAATCATGACAGGAATCTCCTGGCTGCTAATTTCATTTTCCACGTCTTGGGAACATAGCTAAGCCTCTATCGAAATGATTGTTCAACTTCTGATCTCTGAATGTCAAGAAAGACGTATTCATTCCCATCTATATTCTGTATAAATAAGGAAGAGAGATGTTGTTTTGTGTTTGCTTTTAAGAAAGTTACGGACAATTTTGTTATAGCAAAGTCTGTATCGATATTTAGCAAACTGAATGGTAAATATGTACAGTGTAAGAATGCAAAACTTTGTTATTGTAGTCGTTGGTACATTGATGTTTTTTATTATTGTAGTCGTTGGTACATTGATGCTTTTTGTAATTGTAGTCGTTGGTACATTGATGTTTTTTATTATTGTAGTCGTTGGTACATTGATGTTTTTTATTATTGTAGTCGTTGGTACATTGATAGTTTTTGTTATTGTAGTCGTTGGTACATTGATGTTGTTTGTTATTGTAGTCGTTGGTACATTGATGTTGTTTGTTATTGTAGTCGTTGGTACATTGATAGTTTTTGTTATTGTAGTCATTGGTACATTGATGTTTTTTGTTATTGTAGTCATTGGTACATTGATGTTTTTTGTTATTGTAGTCGTTGGTACATTGATGTTTTTTGTTATTGTAGTCGTCGGTACATTGATAGTTTTTTGTTATTGTAGTCGTTGGTACATTGATAGTTTTTTGTTATTGTAGTCGATGGTACATTGATGTTTTTTGTTATTGTAGTCGTTGGTACATTGATGTTTTTTGTTATTGTAGTCATTGGTACATTGATGTTTTTTGTTATTGTAGTCATTGGTACATTGATGTTTTTTGTTATTGTAGTCATTGGTACATTGATGTTTTTTGTTATTGTAGTCGATGGTACATTGATGTTTTTGTTATTGTAGTCGTTGGTACATTGATAGTTTTTGTTATTGTAGTCATTGGTACATTGATGTTTTTTGTTATTGTAGTCATTGGTACATTGATGTTTTTTGTTATTGTAGTCGATGGTACATTGATAGTTTTTGTTATTGTAGTCATTGGTACATTGATGTTTTTTGTTATTGTAGTCGATGGTACATTGATGTTTTTGTTATTGTAGTCATTGGTACATTGATGGTTTTTGTTATTGTAGTCGTTGGTACGTTGATGGTTTTTGTTATTGTAGTCGTTGGTACATTGGTGTTTTTGTTATTGTAGTCGTTGGTACATTGATGTTTTTTGTTATTGTAGTCGTTGGTACATTGGTGTTTTTGTTATTGTAGTCGTTGGTACATTGATGGTTTTTGTTATTGTAGTCGTTGGTACATTGGTGTTTTTTATTATTGTAGTCGTTGGTACGTTGATGTTTTTTGTTATTGTAGTCGTTGGTACATTGGTGTTTTTTGTTATTGTAGTCGTTGGTACATTGATGGTTTTTGTTATTGTAGTCGTTGGTACATTGGTGTTTTTTATTATTGTAGTCGTTGGTACATTGATGTTTTTGTTATTGTAATCGTTGGTACATTGATGTTTTTGTTATTGTAGTCGTTGGTACATTGATGTTTTTGTTATTGTAGTCGTTGGTACATTGATGTTTTTGTTATTGTAGTCGTTGGTACATTGGTGTTTTTTGTTATTGTAGTCGTTGGTACATTGATGTTTTTGTTATTGTAGTCGTTGGTACATTGATGTTTTTTTGTTATTGTAGTCGTTGGTACATTGATGGTTTTTGTTATTGTAGTCGTTGGTACATTGGTGTTTTTGTTATTGTAGTCGTTGGTACATTGATGGTTTTTGTTATTGTAGTCGTTGGTACATTGATGTTTTTGTTATTGTAGTCGTTGGTACATTGATGTTTTTGTTATTGTAGTCGTTGGTACATTGATGGTTTTTGTTATTGTAGTCGTTGGAACATTGATGTTTTTGTTATTGTAGTCGTTGCTTGTAGTTGTTATTGTTGTTCCTGTTGCAGTGACTGCTGCTGCTAATGTTTCTGTTGTTATTTAATGAATTGTGTCATGAATCATGTATCGTCAGTTTTTTACTTAGCTTCAGTGTTCATTATGCACCAGTCACGTGATACACATAGGCTAGGTATCAGTAGTGATGTGTCATGCAAATCATCATTTTATATCATATTATGTCATACGAGTATGTTGTATGTTAACATCGTATTTGATAAGTTCAGGACAGATTTTAGTCAAAATTCTAATAAAAGTATGTTTATACTTAATTTTGTTATTATTTAGGAAGACCTCTAACTTTACCTCCTGATTATCCAAACAATCAAGAAATCGATAAATTCTTATTAACATGTCTTTTTTAAAAGCAGTCTTCCACAAACTGCGTACGGAGTAAACTCGAGTAGTTTTTTCGGTATAGAATATTTAAATCAGCGATCCTTATGTGCTCAAAATGTTCCTTTCCTATAGAACGTTGTACTTACACCAATTAATAATATTGCAGTCTGAAAGATAACAATGTCTGAAAAAAGACTCCGACTGGAATTGGTGATTTACATTTTACGGGAAGTTCTATTTGTGATACGTGATTGTTATCAAACTTTATAATACCGCGTTTTATTGTGATTGATTGATACCTTACATACATTAAAGGGAAGTAGATTGAACAGAGCGATGACATGAAAGCGCTGTTAAATGCTGAGAACACGAATATCCATTTAAGTTTGATTTTATTGTTATATTGTACTTGATTCGTTATCACTGTGGGATTAACTGCTTTGCATTAACGTAACATTCGGTTCAATCCGGGAAACAGGCATCTAACATGACATTTGTCTTTTGTGAAGGTTTTTTGGAAGAAAGAAACCAGATCCAAATTTTCATAAGCTCCGCGACAATTTGGCTACAGTTCTGTTATTGAAGAAGTAAATAGTATAGGATTTGATATTATAAGAATTATTTAAAACACCACTCAGCGAGCCTAATTTCTCAGAATAGTTTTGCAGTAAAGAATAGAGGATTTCAAAAATGGAGACAAGAATATTAATTATTCATGTTCTTTCTTTCCATGAATCGAACATTTCTAAAGTAAGCAAAGGCTTTCGTGGTGCTGAGGAGAGTACAAGGTCTCTGAGTGTTAAAGATCTGAATTCAATGATTTATGGTATGTTGAAATAATAGTTTACAGTCGAATAAAGGACGCATTGGAGTGACTCATTATTGAAGCAAATACATACGACGAAAAGGAGTGCCGTTTTGCATGGATGTATGAAACAACATTTATAGACAAACTGGCAGCAACAAAAAAACATCATTTCGTCAACTTCACTCTTTATATATCAGCAAAGCAAGATACTTTGCATTGTTTGTCAAGTACTAGGATGCGAATATCCAAATTATTTCTATAAAGTATATTTGGTTGCACTGCTGGAATCTTTCGTTTTATTATCGACGACGAAAATTGATTTTTTGCAAATATTAATGTGTCCCTTTTGCTTCATAAGCAATCCATTCAGAGGCAACATGTGTATTATGTTGAACTAATGGCCTCAAAACATTGCTTGAAACGCGTCTCGGAATTTAAGATGGAACAATTATGATTAGAATCAAAAGCATAATAAGTGTACTCTGCGTTAATGGAAAGTTAATTGCCCGGCGTTATTGAGCCACTATGAGTCCACACTTATTGTCTTGGGCTCTAAATATTCTCTGAGTATACCTTTCGGTGCAATATCATCACGATAGAAAAAAAACGAGTAATAAACCTGGCTTGTATAGACAATAAATTTTCTGAGTAATTAACGATGTAAGTATACAACATAAAAATGTCTAAAAACTGCATCTGAAATGTGTGGCTGAGAGCATGTATTTATTACAGTACGTGGTACACTATGAAAGTAGTGGAACAATATATCAATATAATGGTTGTATACATAGTACCCACCCTCAGAGTTTTAATTAGAATCCATTAGAGCTAATTTATGGCGTCAGTTGTTCATTACAGTAGTTTCCTTACAACTGAATGGACGGTAAGTTCCAAATGTATACATACATGTAATTACTTCAACGACTAGACAAACCTATATCAGAATTGTATACACTAAACACGTATCATGCTTATTTAATCTGTTGTTTAGTGCCCATTTGACAGTCATGGTCATTTCAGAGCCACCCCAGAGAGAGAAGAGATAACATACAGGAGAACCGGATATTTATATCCCTATACTCTTTTCGAATAGTTTGACCTGGTTCTTCATCGTGTAAAGCAAGCACCTATACATGCCATGCTCGCCACTACTTCCTGTGATTTTCTAGACACCGTACTTGGCTCAGTAGTTAGAATGGGGAGAAACGTCCTGATGAAATTCAAAAGGCAGAGCCGAGAATCAAACCTTTTCGTTAAGTAGTCCAGTGTTTGATTGCATTGCATTGCGCCAAATTTAATAGTGTTATAAATTAATGAAATAATACATTTTATACCAACGTAGACGTTAAGCAGGTCTAAAACCAGAGTGCCTTGAATACAAATAATGTAGTACATGTAGTTGTTACAATAGGAAACACGTCATGTATGTTATATTCTTCATTTCAAACAAAATGGCTCCACCTCATATTAGACACAAATACACATATTTAGACTTGTCCATATACTTTGTTTTATTTTGTTCACACGCTTACACTTATGATATATTCAAACAAAATATTTCCGCTAGCATAACCCATGTTTCCTTTAACCTATCACCCTGTAGGACAAACTCATTAATACCATTGTACAGCCCAAGCAATTGAAGAAAGGTTATAACCAATCTGTACACGTGGTTGTGATAATGGGGTGGTCCCCAAGCGAGGTTACATATACATGTATTTGTCACATGATTTGCTTAGAATTCACTTTTATCATGTCTGAACCTAACATGGACTGTTGACATGAACAATGTCCGTCCGCACTCTAACTATAGGATCATAGTCACAAAATGTTTGAAAACTTGATGTAACATACGCCTATGTAAAGTGTTCGTATTTAGGGACCTCCGAGGTCGAATGATTATGGTCTTTGACTCGTAATCTAAACACTAGCCCCTCACTGCTATGAGTTGTAAAACCATCAGAGACAAGACTAATCTCACATGTGAGGAGGCCCTCCAGCTGACTTACATATGACCAGTGGGTCTACCAAAGTGAAAGCGTAGTGTCGCCAAATGACTTTACTGGCTGATGGTGCAACGATAAACTCTAGTTAAAACCTTCCTGGACTTCATTTTCCGTATATTTACAAACATACATTAATAATATTATCGTAAAAAAATATATATTAAATATGACACATCGATAACAAACCAATTGATCACCCTACGAAGAGTCCTTAAATTGTCAATATCAAATTTTAAGCTATTATGTCATAATATGTCTACGTCATTTGGTTCGAACAAATAATGGTTAAGATTAAGTAATTTATAACGATAAAACTTCATTGAACGCGACGGGATCATTAGTTTTATGTTGGCGTCCTTAAAAAAGGTAAATTAGAAACTTATGGCTTTACAGTGCAATCTCTCCAGAGCGGCCCTCTCTTGAGCGACAACCTCCATTCAACAACAGCATGATTTATTCTCACCGCACGCGTTAACTATTATTTGAACCTCTCTAGAGCAACAACTTCTCAACAACAACATAATGCTATTTCTCCCAAAGGGTGTTGCTTTAGAGCGGTTGCATTGTAACTTTTTTGTCAGCGAAAATTTTACTTGAAAGTTTACATACTTCGCATATATAGTTATGACTGACAATACTTTGAAGTAGGTCACACGGACAATTATTTACGCCTGGTGTAAAAGACAGTTATTACTCTCAAATAATCTAATACGTTTTATTGACTTGATATATATTGATGCACACGCGGCGTTTACGACTAAACTTTTGTTGCTGTAAATTAAATTGTTTCGAAAGTTTGCCTTTGGCTTCCAATTCGTTTCAATATGTCTAGAATTATATAACCCTGCACATTCAGTTAATTTACTATAAAAAGCAAAATTTGACACTTTGTATGGCGCTTAAAATTGTCATTTGGAATTCTTTCCAAACGCTTGCGGGAGGGGGGGGGGGGGGCGAATTTTTTTGCAAATATTTTCCAAAGCAGACAAGCGTGTTTAAACTCGCATCTTTTTGTGTAAAAAACAAATTTAGGAAGACACAAATCAAGTATAAACTAAAAAACAGAAACTGAAGGCAATTTCTGTTGAAACACAGTCATACAACAATATCAGTAATTGTATATTTTCATGCTTCGGTCTGTGAATTATTGGCCCCACTCAAGGATCGTACTTGATCTGTGGTCCTACGATATACTCTTACAGCCAAACTTATGTTTGCGGCAACCTCCGAATAAAGGCCATCAAGTCAGTAAATGTTCCCAAGGCTAACCTAGACTCTATTCGAAATACTTTCTAATATGCGTAATTATACATAGGTTTTATAATCTCGACATCTTCCCTGTCATGACACAGCCACAAAAACTAAATATGTCGACTTAACCATCATAGAAAATTGCGTATACAAGACAAGAATAACTCCCGTAATGACGAACAAAATAGGCAGTATTTCTGGACAGCCTATATTTATTCTAACTTAGTGATGTTGTGTGTCTTGATTGAGACACAGCACGAATGTACTGGGTAATAAACAACCGTCATGAGGTTCCTGTATACGGCTTGCTAACGATGAATACGTTTTATGTAGGAGTTTTTCACATGTAGACAATTACGTATGTGCATATGATACTTTCATTAAAGTCGCTTTCCATTATAATTATAGACCAATATGATAGTATTGGATTATTCTCTTCATGTATACATATACAGCATTTTGACATCACAACGAATTTGATAAAATCTGAAAAGACATCCGGGTGTTAATATACTTAGTATAATAATATACTCAATCGCTTAGCCTAACCACATTTCTGCTGTGAGACGTCGTGACCGATTATATTATAGATAAAACTATGTTTTACTTGATGGATTGAAATTGGCAAACAAAACAGTTCTATAATACAAAAACACGGAAGGAATTCATATTCATATGAACAATATGAAGCTTGTGAATATAGAGGGATGCTCGGTGCGGACTGGTGGCAACCCGCGGAACAACTGAACGAAAGGTCTGACATTTTTTCATATATTTCTGAATTTCGTTCTAAGCGTCATCTATAAACACAACTTGTCGGTGCATTATGATGCACCTCAGTCAATGTTAGACCTGTAATCCACGAATCAAGGGCGGCAAATACTCATGACATTTGAATTAATTGAATTCAAGGTCTAAGAAAACAGACCTTGGGCTCCAACAACGGACCAACTAGATCGATGACAGGATCTTTACATTAATACCTCCGTAATATTGCGACACTCTCGTCAACATTGTCCCTTTACAAAATGGTACTGTTAAATATGCTTAACCTTCTATGGAAATTTGACATCGTGTAAATTTTCCTCCCATGAGGTAGGATAAGGTTAATAAAAAATATGGTCGTGCTATTTTCATGGGACAATATGTTTCATCCATTTCCATACACGTTTCGCTTTAAATAACACTTTATTGAATGTCAAAAAAAAAATGTTAAAAGACTGCTGAAAGCATTGATGACTGTATTGCCTGTCTCCGAGTGCTAAAAGTTGGTTCATATATTTTTGTTATGTTTTAGACATGGTTTTCCAAAATAAATCATTCTTCAGTGAAATATTAAACTTTTTTGTGGTAGTTATAAATCATTTGAGAATGAAGTGATGAACTAAACTTCATAAAAATTAAGTTCTCCCCAGTTTACCCTCATCTCTGGCTTGTCTTGTCTTGTTTTAAACTTGTGATGTATTATGTAATATTGCCTTAACACAGCAGATGCCAATGATATAAAGTGACATATATGACCACACCGACACCGGCTATAACTCGTGTCATATTTATGAAACTTCCACTCAATGTCGAATTTACGAAACAATCCATTGAGACAGTGAACAGAAGCTATGCATATTTTTATTCTGAGAGATAACATTTTCAGTGGCAACGAAAACATAGTCGATGGCTAGGTCAACAAACGTGGACGGATGATCTGTTTTTCAAATATTTACTTATCGTCAAATTATCTTCGCTAAGAGACGAACGCGTAACACAGCAAAACATGGTTTGTTTTGTCAGTTAAGAATTCCTGATCGGTGATTACAGGATTAATTTGACTCTAGTTGTCGACAATGGTTACCAAGAGATGATTATAGCCACATGGAACTATATAACCACGTGGGGTATATTATCGAAATCTGTGTAAAGACAATTAACGTGGTAAAGTGTCATCTAAACAAATAGAATTCTAAAACTTGTTTTTTTTTCTTGAAAGAATTTCCCCTTGATCTTTTTATCACAGCCGGACACCTTTAATCTTAATATCAAATGTTTTATAATCTATCATTTTGATTAATGAATATCATTGATTATTGTATTAAAATAAATCGGTTTATCAATTATACATAAATGTCCAATGATTACAGATAAGACACGTGATCATCATATCCAATCACATGATACGCTCAAAATAGTGGAACGTCGACAGGTTTATCGACTTAATTCATTTACTCGTATTTCATAGATATGATGAAAACAATCAAAATAAGTACATCAATAAATTGATAGAAATGTATTTTTATTCCATCTAACAGACATTGCTTGTTTCTATCAGTATTGTAATTATTTATAATAGTTATGAGTTCCCATGTAGCCATATTAATGAAACAATAATGTTCTTGTAGTTATATTTGGCTGATTGATAGCAGACAATACTGAGATATAAATGTTTTACAAATAACAAGTTATGAAATATGTGTGTGGCCTGTTATAATCATCCGTTCGTCTGAGTGTAATACTCTCTGAAAATGCTAAACAATGGTGTCTTGTTTGATTATATTAGGTTGAAAGGTGGAATGTCTGTTCTTGTGAATGTCGAATTATTATTTAGAATCATAAATACGTACATCGCTGTGTATACATATCAAACATCGTCAGCCAGGGAAATCTTTTCGACATTTTTACAAGAACGTGATAATTTATAAATACCACCATGCTGTTTCGGATTCAAGTGGTCTTAAATCGAATCAAGGAAATGCCCTTTGCGATAAGTCAGAGAACAAACTCTTGTTTCAATACATAAGTGCAAGGATAATCCACTGTGATTAAGACATGCTAACTTATACCTAAGACTTTGGGATTTTTTTATCTAATAAAACTAAAATAGACCTTTCTATCAATTTTATTATAAACATGAGTTTTGCAAGGACATGAAATTCAAAACAAGGACATGAAATTCAAAACAAGGACATGAAATTCAAAACAAGGACATGAAATTCAAAACAAGGACAGAAAGTGCATATTAAGTTTAAATTGTCTTATGGTCTTATAGAGCATTCCAACTGACACGTGACTCGAACAAATTGTGAAGCATACAATTATAAGGGTACCGACTTAATTAATTCGCTGCATGTAAAAAAAACATGACAACGTGTACAGTTGACTTCGTTTCTAACTTAGGACTAATTTATTATCTCGCTAGTTTCATCAGGACTTGACATTCAGTTAATATTCTGAGATATATGAGTATAATTTATCAGATGAGATCAGGGGATGATACGTGTACAGAAATGAAAACGATACCACTAGAGTAATTTTCACCTAATTCAAAAATTATTGCCTGAAACGCAAGAGTGATTTCATTAAAATATTCTGAAAAGAGCAAGTAATTACCATTTTAATATCACCTTCATTATTGTTTCGATCTGACATTTTGATGTATCAAATATCTAATTAGCATTTTAGCAAGTTTTAATTGTTAAAAAAGGTCAGATGAAACCAAAGGGCGATTTAAAAATGTCTTTGTAAATCTACAGGGTACTGATAACAGTATTTTGATAATAAAAGCATGTTCGTTTGATCAATAATTGGAGATAATAGATTGTATGTAAACATTAAAATGTCAATTACATGATACGGTAGCATGTCTTATAATTGATGATAGGCATAAAGCAACTAGAACGATAATTTATAGCTGTCAGACCTGACATATAAAACATGCATCGTTATTAAAGCTTAACAACTAAATATAAGATTATCAACTACTTCCATGTTTTATTACTTCAACCGTTCGTGAAATACTTAAGATGCTTGAAATAATGTTCATGCACACGGAAATAATGGTATAAATATTTATAAACGCTTTCACATTGCGGTTCGCCTTAAAAAATGAATACCTTGTATTTACGCATTATACCGTATATCATTTTATCACACAATTATGTTTTATTTTAATTATTTTAATTAATAAAAGTTAACGTAAGTAAATCAGTAAATAAGTTTTTTAACTAAAACTAAAGGATCACTCCTTGGTCAATAATTCTCTCCAATAAAACATTCGTTTTTATACACATTTTGAGTTTCATACACATTAATCAATGCTACGGAAGGGGGTGAATTTCCTGTTTTTTATCATCAATGATAGAGTTTTACATAAACCATCAAAAACGTGATCGACTACAACAAACTTTCATTCATGTTAATTTTACATTGATTGAATTGACAATTAGCGGCCACCTCCTAAATAAAGGTCACCCTGTGAATAAAGGCAGTTAGTTAAAAACGGACCACCTGTCAATAATAGCCAGATTTTGTACTTCTCAAGTGTAATCTTTATTCATATGTTTGACTGTGCTAGATGTATTTTGATTGTTTATATTATTCAGATTGCATCTTACAATTCTTATTAAAATGATCATAATAATGTTGTTATCATTTTACCGTTTTTATATTTGCGTTATTTACTGTATTATGTACTCGTATACAAATGAGACTGATATAAATAAGTAAAACAAATGATTTATCCAAACTACTTCAAGTTGACAAACTATATAAAAGATCGCAACTTTCAGCCTTATTTGTCATTTGTGTTTGAAAGGATTGTTAATACATGTTCACAGATTATAAAATTGCATGCCGCACGTTACATAAAACAATTTCTCTAATTAGTGTCTCGTAAAATAAGTTATACCAAGAATTATACACCATTACTCGTTAATGAATTGATGTTTTAACGAGACATACAATTGTAGCGCTTGTTACCAACATTACGGAATGTTACATCCAATCAACGCGATTACTTGTAACTTTTATTACTTAGGCTGAAAATAAAATAAGTTAGTTTGGAGTGCTCCTACATACTCACGAAAATCTTAGCAAATACATAAAATCAAAATGTTTTTTTTGGGGGGGGGGGGGGTACTATTGTTAGGTAGTAAAATAAAATCTATATCTACCTACCCAGTGCTTCAATTCTGGCTCGGAGCACTCGAGCAAATATTTTTATTTTCAGCCTTAGCGTGATTTGTGTTTATTTCACATTTTTTAATAAAAAGTTCGAATAAATCTCACACTCGAATGAGTACGCTCCTTGCGGCGTGTCATGGTGATTTATTACAATTACAAATTGATGTATTTAAAAGTAAAATTGCTGAGGATAGTAAATTTTACATTATTACGCCAATCCTTTAATGGTGTATACTCATTTAATGTTAATTTTATTTATTTTATTGAC
Organism: Lutraria lutraria; assembly: GCA_964023205.1. Lineage (NCBI taxonomy): Eukaryota > Metazoa > Mollusca > Bivalvia > Venerida > Mactridae > Lutraria > Lutraria lutraria. Next base: position 22,570,324 of record OZ026845.1, on the reverse strand, counting down.
ATCGCCATCGTTGATGTGTAGCCAGAGTTGTCGCTCTTTGTAAATATTGCTATCGATAGTTTTATTGGTTTTAATGTCTGAATAAAACACAGTGTCACTTTGGCGACACCTCGTCTTTGTTGGAGGAAAATCATAGAGTAATACCTGGTTAGAACCAGCAACCTTACAGGAGGCTTCTTCACCTGTGACATTTATCTACTTTCTAGGTGGGGTTGGTACTCACAGCGGCGAGGAACTATTGATAACTAGACCAATACCATAACCACATGGTCATGGATGTCCCGGTAGTGATGGTGAATTAATGACGAAGTTGGTGGAAATAAATCAAGACAATAAACGATCAGCATTCTTATCCTGAACAAAAAGTATTGCCATTGTAATGTGCGACATTTTTACAGTAACAGCCCTATTATTGCGATACAAAAACACTTCGTTATCAATGATTTTCATGCATAAATGTTACATTTTCAAACAAATATTTCGATTAAGAAATCAGCCCTTTGGTTTTTTTGTGGTTTTCTTTTTCAAAATATGATAGATAAAATAGTATACTATTATGATTTATTTAAAATTAATGAACATCTCAAAAGTTCGTCCAAAACACGCACAAAAAACATTAAAACTATCTTGAGCATCGATTTGGAGCTTGAAGTTAACTTAAAGATATGGCTTTATTATCTATAAATGTGCACAATCATGCTTCTAGTGTTAAAACTATACTATTTCAATAAATGTCTAGATATTTATATAATTACATGTGATTTTTGTTGTTGATGTTGTTGGGGGGGGGGGGAGCGCCTTTTTTACTGAAGTATTTCAGTTATGTATCGACAAACAGTTAACCTAACAAGTTTCCATGATTATGTATAGTCAAACCTGTGTTAGCAGCCACCTCTGAATAAAGGCCATTCTTTTATAAATAGTCATTACTTAGCTAATATAAAATGAACTTCGAATAAAGACCACCTGTCAATAAAGGTCACGTTTTGTCTTTCACAAGTAATCTATTGCTCATCCTCTTTCCTGAACTGGGACCTAGTTCGATAATCGATATACAGCAAAACTGTAATGGCTTAAAGAGACATACCAGAAAATGCAGTTTTGTATTTGAACCATTTATTCTACCTAAATAAAACTTGTGATTAAACACACAAACATTCAACTTGGAATATTGGGACAAATCCAACTCTGAGATTTTTGGTCGACTTCTGATTATTCGTCGTAGACATTGTGTTTGTTTAAACAGATGGGGGATATCTTATCAGATCTTTGATTTAAATATGCTATAGAAACCTATGAAGTGTATGTATAATCATGTTTAATTCTAAAGAATCGACTAAAACGCAGGCTAAACCATACACGTGATTAGCTTCTTTGTGCGGAATAATGTAACATATGAACTGACTTCTTATATTTGAATAGCTGATAAAGATTTCCGAATGTATGTGTTAGAAATATCAGTAGGAATGACAATCGCTTCATAAACTATATCTGAAATACACGTAATCTAGTGTCATTGACCAAACTCTGTCTAAAGAAAAACTTAAATATATTCAAAGCCTCAAAAGTATTTAATGGTATTGAAAGTTTTGAGGAGAAATTTTAAAAGTTAAATACATTTACTCTTTATCAGTATTTAGGTCGACTGATTATACACAGCAAGAAAATTTATGATAATAATTATGTAACTGTACATTAGTATAACATCCCGATGACAAACTGAGCCATGCAGCAGTATAAACAATGAACGGATTTTGTTTTCGTCTGCAGATGAAATTGCTCCAGAAGCATTCGGTATAACAAATGAACCATTATTATATGCGTTGTATGTCGCTATGTCAGCCCCACGGGATGTGTAAATCGATGATACATCACATAAATCAACAGTGTTTTACTCACTTATAATGAATATGAAAAAATCATATCGAACGCCTAATTAGTGATAATGAATTTTACTTGATAAATATGCATAGCGTATCGCTCTTTAATCTCATATACTCGTAATGTTGGTCACTGTGGGAAAATGAATAAGATATAATGAAAAATGAATATTCAAATAATGAAACATTCATGAGCGATGACGTTTATGGTAATCATTTATTACATTTTGTCAAAGCGGTCTCTGGGCTCCAGCTGTGGTATATAGCACCCATGATAATTGGCGATCATGACGACACAGTCAGTATAGATTAGACTATACCAGTGGAAGCTCCATTTTAGTCCATAACATGTTAATTATTCTGGTACAGTAATATTAACAATAATGAGTTTATTAGTAAACAAATTATGCAAATTTAGACCATTATAGAATGTATTATCTCTCTAAATGTACGTGCCATCTGATGTAGATTATACAGATGTCTTGAATAATCAATATTGATGGTACATATAATCTTAGGCTTTCATGATCGATATATTGAAACCAACAATACTTGAAGTGATTTAACAAACTCTAAGCATAACAGAGGAGAGCGCTCAAGTGAGAATGCTAAAAGTTCTAAAACTACTTCCGTTATTCTAAGGCCATGTCACACCATCATTGATTTGTACAATAATTGCCGTCGGATATATTTACCAGTTCACTTCCTGTTTAGTCTGGTAAACAACTAGACTTGCTCGTCTTATTTTCGTGGTTCTAGAGTCGAACATTCTCTTATATCTTTTGATACGTAACCCTGGTAATCAATGTTTTAAAACAGCGAGTGATCATTAGTTGGTGTTCATGTCAATATCTGAATTAAGATTTACAGTCAATCTTGATTTGGCTTTTTGACACTATGATTATACAATAAATGGTTATATTTTAGTATCAATTTCCATAAACTTTTATCAAGAACTTGTTTCAAGCGCCTTGTGAATTCAAGCAATTCCTTTAATATCATTAGGCAGTTAAAGTCCATTTACATAAATGTGAATTCAACATGCATGCCTGAAGGGATAATTGGGTCCCTATCACGTGGTCCTTTAGTTCAACAGATACTTAACAGGAAGAACGCTGTGAGATGTTTGACTCATTGATTGCCTATTGATTTAAAGTTGTTTCATTAATCACCCCAGTTGATGATAACTTTCTGCAGCTCAAACTCAGAGTCCTATGACTCAGAGCACTGCAATTGACAATGACTAATGTATAGTTAGAACAGATTCACTCAAATGCCATGGAGTCAGTTGCAAAGACAGAAATCAGAAATCAGCAGATGTGTGCAACCGAACGAACAACAAAAGCCTTGTCGTTGTGTGAATCGCGGGGAGAAATCATTCAATTGTTGTTTAAAAAAGCAGTCACGCGTTTGTCCTGATTTTAAATTCAATTACCAATTTTAAGAGTGTAAAACATTTGTTAAACGATTACATTACATTCAAGCATGATCATTCAAATTTAAGTCGAAAATCATCAAGGCATTGATATTTTTCAAAGTTTCACAGCGTCGGATGTTTTGCATGAGTGATTTTGATTCATTTTTACGTCAGTGTAAAACAGACAAGTCTTACACCAAACACTCGAGATTTACGTTTAAAATATTTAAAAGTGAAAATATTTACACCTAGATGCAAATAAATGACTGGAAAATAATAAGATAATTTAGATTCTATCGAGATAAACTCAGAGATCAGCCCCCTGTGTCTCAAATGTAGCATACAATATTAATTGTTGTTTTCATAGTGGACTCTGTAACGTAGACATGCTGGTGGCCAATCTGGAGCTTACTAGTATACGTCTGCGCAATTGCCTGTTATTGACTAATTTCGGATATTTACTAAGGGGAATGTATTGTTTGGAACAATCGTTAGATAACAAGATAGAAAAAGTCAAAAGGTTAAATAAGTAAATACATGTACTTAAAATGTTGTCCGGGTTTTTTTCAGTATAAAACAACGTATATACAAATAAATGTCGGTAAACACATGTGCGTTCTAATTCTTAAATGGAAAGATAAGATTCAAACTTCAGATAAAGACTAAAATATCATTTCTGTTAAAATAGAATTAGTTTTTTTGTCATGTCAGCTCATTCTCCATACATGTGTTTCTTTATTATGCACGACATTAAACGTTTAAGTTATTCCTAGATAACACCTTACCTTCCTGGCAATGAACCAGCACTGTCATTACCAAAGTCAAAAATAGTTTGGTTAAATCCATTGTCAGTTCCATTTCGTCCTGTTTAAAGATAGCTTTTTATATATATATATAGAACAATGTACACTTTTCTTGTCTGAAATTATCAACCACAGCAATCGATGTTCTATACGTCAGATACTTCGAAATTCATTACATGTAACATTGACTTTTACTGGAACAAGATAAATCTTTGTCTAGGATCAGCACAATGTCTTTATCACATCCCCTTTTAGATTCCTAACATAATTTCTGACCTGCTTCCAGAATTTGCGAATGGCTTACATGACACGTGCTTAGAATAATCCTCGAAAAACTATTCATTTAGCAAGTAACATTTATGTTGTACATACTTTTTCATCAATCAAGTAATATAATTAGATTGACTGCCAAAATAATACGTTTCTCAAATTTCAATATATGACTATACCGTACTCTTAAATTTATCAGAATTGAATATTTCCCCAAAGAGAACAGTCCTTTAGAATTTTTACACTGTGAAATTAAATAAATCCGTAAATTTTTCAGGGAATCTACTCTTCATTACACAAAAAAACAGTACATTTACTACACGTTGTAAATCAAAATTCGTAGTCTAACAGAAACGCCAGCATGCCACATAAATCATTATCCAGAAAAAAAAATCAGCGTTTTAAAACAAGTAATTATCCAATTTTCCGTAACACTAGGCACCGTTTCTCGCTCTGTTCTGAGTGTCAGTACCAGTTAGAACTACCGTGCTTTTGCACGACAAATTAGCGGATTTCACTGATTCAGAATTACAAGAATCTGAAATCGATACTCCAATAACGGTAAGCGTACATTATAGTGTCCATGTGTATAGTTCACACCTTGCCAATAATGAGGATGTACCCTGACAGTGGGGTCTGGATAAATGATACACACCCATTGTTCTCATATCGTTCAATACAACAATCAGTAAGAGTTTTAAGTGATTGTTGAATGGGTTCATGTTCATGATGTTGATTTAATGCTCTCTTAGCTGGTATGATTGTATTAATAATGGCATTATAGAAATGCATACTTTAAGAACAGTTCAAGAAATGTTCCTGATTTCATGAATTCTTCTCGAGGGGAGTATTGAAGAAGCGTATTGTGTACTTATGAATGTGAAACATTCGATAAGTACATTTCAATACCATACCTAATTTATTCAGGGTTCAAACTACAATATTTAGTTAACATAATTGGAATATATTATTTTATATGTATAATGTGTGAAAATATGCTTTCATAGAAAAACATGTAAAAAGAAAACTTGCATTAAACATAGTGTAAGCTGAATTCAAATGTAAAATGATAAACTTCACAAAAATAATAGAATATATGTAAATATTCACGTCAGTCCATCTTCATCCAACATTATCTGATTACAGTATGACAAATGTCACAGATAAATGTCAAATAAACTTGATGGTGTTTTGTATTAGAATTATTTATGGCTAGAAAATAAAACAAAAGACCCTTAAGTAATACATTGGATACCGTAATATATCTATTTGTAATGCGTAATTATGTAATGTTTCAAATTAAGTGGCAATGAGGTATATTATTATGTAAGCCCATCTGACAAACCTTGTACGTTCACTGTTATAGAATTTACAAAGTACATTTCAATACCATACCTATTTTATTCGGGGTTCAAACTACAATATGTAGTTAACATAATTAGAATATATTATTTTGTATGTATAATGCGTGAATTAATCATATATGCTGTTTCTGTACATAGTAGATACCAAGTTCAAACTAGTTTTATTACCATATCAATGATCGTTCATCCAGATCGTGTCTTTCAGTTGTAGTCAATGAGTGATTCGAATAGTCACGAACAAACAAATATGCCGCGGGTTGTTAATTTATAACCTGTCTGTATTTACAAGTAAGTAACATTTGGTAAGAAAGACACTCATGAACACACCATGTTGTATCTAATCCAAGATCTGTCAGGAGTGATAAGCAATGGTTATATGTCCTGGTTATGATCAAGGAACACACAACATGCTTATTATCTCAAACAGTACAAAATATAGAAACAAAATCTGTTCAAAACATCTACATTGTCGTGGTTTTTTTTTGGAAACTGAACGATAGTTCATCTTTCCATAGCCGTCACTCGCTTGGCGCGCATGGATTTTGATGCGGACCTGAGTATAGTACGTTTTCAACATCCACCACAAACTGGTTCCCATTCTATGTTGCGATAAGTTTAGTTTCCATGAGTACTTTCACTAATATGATGTGCGTATTTGATTAAGTGTTCGATGTGATGCATTTTTATTGAGAAATGTCTACATAAACTAATACAGACCTATGTTCACACGTTGCAATTGTGTCTGAAATTATATTTTATAATAACAATTACGGATACGTTAGAAACTATATGTTTATATAACCGTATACATCCATGATCATCTCATATGAAAAGTATGTGAAATCATTGCTTTATAATGCAGATTTATGATTAAGATTATTCAAAAGATAAAAAAATCAAAATATGCTTTCATAGAAAGGCATAAAAAAAGAAAACTTGCATTAAACATAGTGTAAGCTGAATTCAAATGTAAAATGATAAACTTTACAAAAATAATAGAATCTATGTAAATATTCACGTCAGTCCATCTTCATCCAACATTATCTGATTACAGTATGACAAATGTCACAGATAAATGTCAAATAAACTTGATGGTGTTTTATATTAGAATTGTTTATGGCTAGAAAATAAATCAAAAGACCCTTAAGTAATACATTGGATACCTTGATATATATCTATTTGTAATGCGTAATTATGTAATGTTTCAAATTAAGGGGCAATGAATTATATTATTATGTAAGCCTATCTGACAAACCTTATATTCTTTAACGTTCACTGTTAAAGAATTTAAAATGAACTTTCTACAAGAAAATCTCAGAAATCATGGAAGGTTTTTTTATGAAAATGCTGTACCCTACAATAGGTAAATCGTGCAATGATATAGTTCCATAAATGTTTCGATATCTCTAATGAATGCATAATGCAAACTTTCAATACAAGATTTATCATTTCCTAAATCCTTTAACACGGTAGAAAACTTTTAAAAACAACTGTAAGTTTATATCTGTATCAGTCTATAAATAAATACTTAAATCCAGAAAGACCTTTTAAGTGATATAAACTCACTGCCTCATTTTGTCTGCGCCATTTTACTCGATTAGAATAACTTAATAACGAACAAATCGCATCGTTGTCATCCATCACTTTCAATTATACGAAATGCAGACAAATCTTAACATTAAAGATGCAATTTTACACCAGGTTAAACACAATTAGCAGCATTATTCAAATACATCACCTTGTATCAACTAGTCTTTTGTTTAAATAGACTTTAAATATCCGAAATGAATAGCGGTTTTAAAACATAAAACTTTTTAGATCTATTTTATACTCTGGTATGGGAATTCACATATATGTGTTGATTTGAATTAAATTACAAAAAAATCATTCAAATCGTCAACATGAGATATACATGTATGCAACAGATCAGACATTGCAGCTATACTGCTAACGACCTATTTCAGACAACTGACAGAACTTTTACCATTCCATCTGAGTGAAATATTTCAAATAGTAATAAGGCATGTTCCATTATCAAGTGATAAATGTATGGGTTTGGTTTTGTTGTTTTATGTTTTAACACAGCGTGAACATCAATACATTATGACCAGTGATGAAAAGAAAGCACAATTATACTGAATTCAAACAAAACTGAATAAAACATATTAAGAATGACATATGGATATTGTTAAAAGATGTCTTACATTGATCTGTTCTTTTGTCTAAAAAACGATAAATATTATTTCTAACTAAGTTATTGAGGATCATTTGTTGCGAAGTTGAAACATTTACAAGGAATGAGGAGGCAATAAGATGACTATAATCAAACCATTATTTATTGCAAGTCAGAAAAATATTTCGTAAAAGTCCATTCGGTGAACACTTCAAACAAAATGACATTAACCGACAATATATCGTTTTAATTCAGTGTAATATATTATAAGCATTTTGAATTCTGAAAAGTTTATGGTCGGCGTTTTGAAATAATATGATCATAGTAAATACAGAATAAGCTTCATGACAAAAGGATACTTTAGGTTCTAATCAATTAATGTAACCATTGGTCTATGGTATGTCGCCTTTTTCTGTTTGAAATGTTAAAAATGACAATCATTTGCACCATTAATCAGAATACTGGTATTTGGCTTTTGTTCAAGCTGAAATAACTTTTATATTTAAAAAAGAAAAAGAAGTAGTGTTTGATCTGTTTAAATCAATAAAAATAGGTCATGATATCCTGTTTTTGAATATTACATTGAGAAATATTCATAATATTTGAAATAGCGTAATGAATGTGATTTCCAGAAGGTTAGGTATGAACGAGTTAGACCAATGCCAAAGGTATGTGTATCCATTCAGAATAGATAGACTAACACGTTCAATACCTTTTTAATATTCAAGTCAGAAGCAAAAACTGCTGACAACATAACGCCTAACAGCATGATAGGGTCTTTCTTTCATGTGTGAATGTCACCAGTTAGTGTATCAACATCTAATGAATGCAAGGTAGTCTTATTTAAAGTTTAAGATTAAAGTGTATCCCATGAATAACTTATAAAGGTGTTAGCTGAAGCTGAGGTCTGGTAAATATCTGGTTTTCTTTTTTGTTCAATCAATTGTCGATGAAAAGCAATACAATTAAAATGCAAATGTGATCTTCTCTACAATCGAACATCTGAGAAACAAAATATAAAAAATGCCATCACAGTAGAATTTAACCACGACAAAAAATACATTCGTCGTTATTATGTTTTCATCGAAATGTTTTTCTTAGAATATATTGACACAGTTTGTCTGTTTAATGAGACATAATTAATGTTAAATAACCTCAGAATTAGGTTCCCCATACATCTTGTGTATATTCTGGTGCAAGATTACATTGTTTCTACGAGTAAAAGGCGTTCATCAAAATATCGCGTTACATAAATAATGAAATAAATATTTCAATACAATTGCCGATATTTTCTAGAACATGTACAGTGAGTGATTGAGTTTAGGAAAGATTTTAAGGACATCTGAATATGGCAATCATTATTTAGATGGAGAAAAGTAGTGCGTTCACGAACATAACACAGCGTGAACACCTCAGTATTTTTTATATTGTTTTCTGTGTGTGTCTTTTTCTTCTTTTTTGCTGCATGTGCTATTACGTCGCAACAACCATTAGACGGTCATTTGGCGACTTTTACAGCTTTTAACGTTAGAGAAGAATCCAATGGGTAGAGGTATCGACGTACAGTTAGCGAACTGGGCAAGTTCCTCACATGTTGAACGCGGGCCATTACAGACTGTACCAGTAAATTATTTATCAACCGTTGAATTTTCTTAATATGTCGACTTCACAATAACCATCACTAAAACATTGTTGTCTTTCAAAGATGAGTTGACGAATATACGAGTACATACTTCTGTTAAACATTTTTTATAGTTAAACCTATGTTAGCGACCACCTCTGAATAAAGGCAATTCTGTGGTTAAAGGTCATCCTTTTAAAACCAATTTTGATTATTTAGAACAAAATGGCATCGGAATAAATGTAACATATTTAAATAATTAATGCCAAATTCTATATTTTCCATAGAATGTTTTTTTGTATGTTTGTTTGAATATATCCTGTTTTAATCGCCTTTTCAACAGTCAGAGTCATATGAGGCGAACAGTTCACCTAACCATCGCTCCTGGGAAGAACCAGTATTAGACTCACATCCTTCATAAGCAAATGCCTACTTTCTCACATAAAGAGACATGGTCGGTAGTGGGGCTAGATCCCACGACCCTCTATCAGTGAGAGGTTACAATGATTTGAAGTCAGCGTCCTTAACAACTCGACCACGGAGACGGGTTACATGGAATGATGGCCATTGTTTACATGTTTGAGTATAAACGTATCTATGAATATATGCATAAATACGTCAGCTAGAATTATGGGCTAAGTCTAAATGATAAAATATTATATAATTATTCATTCAGAAATTACTGCAATGTACCAATAACCCGGTCAATCGTCTTTACGTACGCGGTATATAATTATATATAAATTTTATATTGTAGCAAAGGTCATATTTTGCTCACATATAACGTGACATCGTCAGTTGTCAGTCATAGGCTCGACACCAGGGCGAGACATACAAATCTTAAAACAAAGTTCATATGGGAATATTCGTATTAACGAACGAATTGTGAAGAAACTAGTCAGCACGGGTAGCCTTTTATGGATTTGTAGTATGTGAATTTAGCAAGGTTGAACAGTATTCACACCAAAAAAAACTTGCCGTTGCTTGCAATGATAACGTAACAGTACTTTCTAACTAGAACATGTTCACAGCATATTGTATTAAATGATACGTAGGTAAGTAAAATTTTATTGATGTACGTCAGATAAATTTATAAAGTGTGTAAAAATCTAAAAACCAAATTGCTTTCTCACCGTAAGTGTTTACGAAGACATAAAATAGAATTATATGAATAAGTTCCGAGCTATACGATGCAATACAAAGAGGCGCTCCGCGGTAGATGCAAAAAAACATAGATTATTGTCTTTATCTTAATAGCTGTATTATAATGACAAATGAAATTATTTCCAAATACTATCTATATTTACTACATTTCACGACCTAACGAGTGGTACGCAATTACACAAAGAACAAATTGATACTTTTAAAGGACAGAAGTATACTCAATAAAACTTATCACTTAGGTATAATTTGATGTAACTACGGTGATGATAACGTAATTATTATGCACTGAAGTTTTCATACATAACGCGCGCAAATAACTCATTCTGAAGTATGTAAGGAAATTGACACCCCGCAATGTAAGTGTGGTTACAAGCATGAGGTCGCTAAGTCCGTGTCAATGTCCATTATCGTCACGTACAATCAGTGCAAGCCTTCAACACCATTTAATTCAAACTAAACAGGTGACTGAGGTGAGCGAAAACAAGTTCTTTTTTTCTAATCGACATTTTGAAAATTGTAGCAACGTTCCAAACAGTAACCCCTGTGTAACACAAATCAGCATGAACGGTAAGTAATACAAAATACTGTGTTAATGTATAGACACCGTTTGATAAGCATTTGTAATGTAGTAGAACCGCCATTATCCGACATTGACGGATCCGAAATATTATTTCGAAAGATCCATGATTTCGAACAATCCATAGTTTTGGGAAAATCAGTTGTATGTCAATTCATTAAGACTGAATGAATCGAACATTTAATTTCATTTCGGATTACACCTGATATTCGGATGTCTAGATGTCGAATATTCGAGGTTTCACTGTATTAAATGAATACTTTCAAATATTTGAGTTTGGCTAATCAATTTAGCTATATCATGCATTCTTACTAAACATTTTGATATCGGATTATTATCTCATGTCAGTATCAAACATTCTTTTGGACTCAAACAAAACATTAATTGTCTCGCCACTGATGGTAAGGTGAGACAGATTATATCTCGTTTACGCAGTGAATTGATTAGATGTTCTTGACGGTAACTGTGTGTATAAGGTCCTGCCAATCTCCATTAGAGAATCTTGTTTTATTTTAAACTTTGAAGTAGACATCGACTAGACCATGTGACAATATTACCATCAAAAAGACAGACACAAATCCGATATAAGGACCAAAGAGAGAAATTAATTGATTATTTTAATAGTTAACCTATATTCTGAGGTTTATTCAATTCAGAGTTTAACCAGCCACTGATAATAAATGACGGTTTTCTTATTTCTTAATTTTACTGTGTTTTACATAATCTTGAAATTTGTCACTGATTATTTTTGTTGCACCATAATTAAAATGGATCTTCGTGGGTGAGTTGCTATAATGTTGCATCATTTACCCCTTACTGCCGTTAGCTCAAATCTCAATCGTGACCAGATGCATTTCACGTGTGTGAAAATGACCTAGGTCGTGACGTCGAACTTAAGTTTGAAAAAAGGTAAAATAACTAATATTTTTTTACGGACTATAAGACATATTATATAGGCATTGCAGAGGTGAAATATAATGCTGGATTGAAGACAAATGCAAGAACTAGTTAAATTTCTCTTTGAACCAGAAACATGCGTGTCCGCTTTTATCTCATTTGTATTTTTATTACTGTTGACTATCCTTACATGGGAGAGACAAAAGGAATATATAACATGATAGAGATAGTCTTGCAGACAAATTAGATAACACAAAAACCCAACCTGCCTGGGGGCAAACTGAAGGATATTAAATTCTAGGATGGTGGTAACAAGTGACACACTTCAACATTTGTTTTTTCTATTACCAATACTAGATTAAGTCTTAAGTGCGATCGACCTACACTTTGCCTTTTAATCATCTATTGTTTTGTGTGAAATTATATACCGCATTTTTCGTCTCAAACAATGTTTGCATTTGAGCAAAAACTAAGCCATGTGTCTAGATAGTGCCATCTAAATAGCTGTACACATTATGTTTATTATTGACACGGAGCGGAGATGAAATTCCTTTGTCAAAATATGACGAACGCTGAGCTGGTGTTTTTTTTTCTTGGTGATTTTTGTTGTTATTGCTGTTGTTCATTTATTTATCTGCCGTTAAAACGGCTCATTCGACAGCTATGGTCATTTCAGAGTCGCCCCAAAGAGAGGCGCGATAAAATACAGAATAACCGGGAATTTTATATCAGTATGTGGTTTTCTAGACACAGTACTGAAGGTTCGGTAGCTGGGATGGAAAGGCTATAAAATGGCGTCCCTGAAAGGCGAAACAGTGAATCGAACATACGGTCTTTCCTTTCGTAACCCAACGCGTTACCAACAGTCCACTTATCACCATCCGGCCTTGTGTTTGCGTATGAATATCGATCTGACTGAATAAGAAATATAATAGTATTCTATTACATATTTTGTAATGTGCATCCGCCTTCTGTTGCGTGTGAAATGTAATTATATATCTTTATTTCATGTTAACTATATTTAATAACATTCATTAAATATGATTTTATTCGTATTATTACGGTATATAAGTGTGATGGTATGCTATTAGCTTCCCATTATACATAATTAGATACACCCAGACAGGACTGGTACCCGGTATCACGATCATACAAATGCACATAATTGTTCATCAATTAATTTAAAAACAGATTCAACCGTTCTTGGTGCGTCCATTTACTGATTGCAAATCGTCAAACCGAATCTTGTGATGTTTCCATCTATGTTGTTATCCCTCCCACATGTTAAATAAGAGTTTATTGTGGTTTTGAAAATACAGGATGATATCCAAGGAGATGATTTTGCAATTTCGATGACAGAATACATTACGCCCACTCGAAACAAAAAAAGCCCGAGCACGTAGAATAGTTGCAGTGTATGTTGTTAAATAATACTATATCGGTGGTTGGGAAAAAAATATATAGGCATGTGGTCAGACGAATAAATTTAGAACAATAAAATAGTTAATGCAATAACCTGTTGAGCTTTGCACGAATAATCAAAATCGCTCAGTCTATTGAAATAAAGTATTAATATTAGAATCATTTATATAATGTTCATTAAGTACTGCGCCATTCAAATAATTTACATGTTTAAAAAGTGATTGATTTATGATCGGATGATTCGTAAGCATTGCGACTGGCCTCGTAATTTTTTAACTGTAGACATTTTACACAGGTTGCTGTTTTAAAAGATATACATGTACCGGTGTAACGTTTTCCGGCCCCGGTAACATTAAAACGTTTTCAAACTCCCTCCCCCGTTTTAATAATACCCCCCCCCCCCCCCCCCCCCTTCCCTATGTTGATTCTTTGTGACGAAAACGTTTATATATCAGATTATAATTCATGCTAAATGATTCACAGTCAACATGGTTTATTGACATATAATTCCTGTATTTCTAAACTGAATATACGCAATAATTATATGAAGCTACGGAATCCTATTAGGGTCATGGAGAGTACGCGCCTTTATTCAAATATATTAACGAAAAATGCAAGACATGACCTGTGCAATCCCACACTTACTTGTGTTCAGAAAACCAACAATAGTTAATTGTTTTTATCCATTTTTTGTCAAAACGATTCAAGATTGCATTGGTATTTGCGCAATAACGCTCATAGGATTCCATAATGAAGGAATGGACTTGTCAGTATATGACATCATTTGATTTCGTCGTATGATTTCATCATTAGGACCGCGTGTATAGTCTCAGATAACTGTAATACATGTATGTGTTTGAAATTGTAATCTCCTTAGTCGTGTGCAAGCTCTCTTTTATTATGAATTTTCAAATTATTACCCGGGGGTAATCTGAAAACGTTTTCAAAGCGCCCCCAGGGGTAATCTGAAAACGTTTTCAAAGCGCCCCGGGGTAACCTGAAAACGTTTTCAGATTACCGGGTAGGGCATTTGAAAACGGAGGGGGTAATCTCAAAACGTTTTAAATGTACCCCTCCCGGTAACTTAAAAACGTTTTTAAATTACCGGGGGTAACCTGAAAAAGGGGGAGCTTGAAAACGTTACACCGGTGTTACGTAATATACAAAGTTCATTAATTTAAATGATATTATTATAGATTTCGTCGTTCTGGGGTAAAAAGACGTAGAATGGTCACGTGTTTAATGTCAGCTTTCATCTGACACATCTTGCATAAGCTACAATCAATACGACATTATGTAATACGTGCCAAAAAGCCCGCTGGTTTGAAAACTTGTTGAATATCGTTCTTTCCATATACATCATGGTACAACGATATTTTTATGCCTTACAGATACAACGTCTACAGGTCTTTGACAGGGCCCACATTATCATTGGCATACCTAAGTTCATTTTATCACGTTAATTATCAGACGAAACAAAAGTATAATTATATTAGTGATGAAAGGTATTTGCATTCTCTCAGAAAACATGAATTAACACCATTACACGAAACAGCATATAGACCCGGTGAGTTTTATAACATAGTGGCTCTCATACCCATATTATTTCTATAATTATCATTAATTGAATAATTAATTAGAGAGACATGAATTTGTATATACCAGTCTGTATTTTAAATAATGACAAGAGTGCGTTTAACATGTATGTATTGGCAGTAGAACAAGTCTCTGTAAACAACTTAAGTCAGCATACCACAGATGTCGTCAATATACTAATTGGTATTTTGGGATGTTTGCATTATACTGTATCTTTGTTAAAAGTTTATAATAATTATTGTAAATTGATCGACGAAAAATGATAACTTTTTGCTACTCTTGGAAGTCTAATTTAAAACAAGACATTCCGAATTAGTATTGCATCAGATAATTAACCTATAATTTCATTGGTCATAAGACTTGTGGTTCCGAAAACTTCATTGGATAATGATGATAACGCCCACTGATGTCAATGACATTTTTAGATACCATATAACAAATTGTTTTGTGTGTGGGAGAGAAGAAAATGAGAGAGAAAATAAGAACATTTTAATTTGATTAAACCTAACTATACGATCATGGATTGTTTTTCTTTATGTCACCAATCGCTATGTGACAGTTAGATTCTATTGAAACGAAATGCATAACATTGTATGATAATATTATCATGGTCAATGAAATAAGTACAGTGGATGAGACTTTTTTATCACTTGTGTACAAAATGGCGGATGAAAGTTTGAAGGTGGTTATTATTATTGCCATATAACGGAAAAATTGATTTATAAACTTACAGTCTTTTGCGGAATATTAACAACATTTACGTTGTTGAATTACTTCTATACATTTGTCAGTTGAATCAAAATGATAAAAATACGGTGGTCGAGTGGTTATGATCTTTAAATAGTATTCACTTAATCTAGTGAGTTTTCGACTTTATGGACCAGGGTCCGAATTTTACATGCGATGAAACTGCCAAACAAAGTGTTTAAGTACACCAGAGATCTTACTGCAAAGCTGGAAAGTCGCTAAATGAACATGGCTATTGGGCGCGACATTCAACCCCAGATGAAAATGATGATAGCACATCAATTAGAAATGGCATGCAGTGGCTATTCGATTTTGTGAAATGATCGGCAAAATACTGATATGGAATTAAATGAAAAGCAAAAACCATGCAAAAGTAGTTCTAGAGATACAAACTTTACATTAAAGTAATACATGCACTGAAAGCGATGATTAAAGCGAATATCAAAGTAGACTAATTAGTATAGGTTATAAAAATACTAAATAACGATTACTTAAATCGTGCAGTTTGTCTTAATATTAGAAAGCTGTAATTAGCGTGTTTGATCAACGGCGCATAAAAATGTTCAAATTCCTCGCTTCATTTTACACATGTTAAACCAATTATATGCAGTTTTAATGTTCGTGTATATCACAAGTTCTAATTGACTAGCTTCAAGCATTATCTATCCACTGAGAATGTTAATATAATCATACAGTACAAAATAACAAGCAATTTTATTCTTTTGTTAATTCTTCTCAGCGGTTAAAGCACGAGGAAAAAGAACGCTGAGTTTGACCCGTATGTAAAGCTGCTTATTCGCTAGAAACTATATCACCTAGATAAGCTTACTTGACACATGTATGTACAGTGCAACCTGTCCAAAGAAACACCCTTATGTTGTTGCTATAGAGAGCACTTTTTACTCATTCTGTCATTCGTTTATTGATTTCAAATATGTATTTTTACATATTTCCAGAAGGCCACATAGAAAACAATTCAAATGTTTTGTGTATTTTACTTAATATGTACACCTTCTGTATAAATAAAGATATTATTAATATACAGGTTAAGTTTATAGTTAAATCCGTTGCTGTTGCTCAAGATAGGGTCGCTCTGGAGAGGTTGCACTGTATTTGTTATGTGACTATTTGGCTATAAGTAAATCAAAAAAAGGGTAATACTATTGTACTCGTATTATTGCAAACTCGCTCGGTTTCAGTAACAAGTAGTATACACATTTATATGTAAAATGATTACATCACTTACTTTACAAAATATATTACTTATATATAAAAATATTTACGTGCATTTCGGCAAAACACTGTTAAACAGTGTTTATATTTCATGTTTTGTGATAAATCTGGCGTTTATTCAAATATTAATTTCATCGTTATGTCGTACTAAGTGTATCACTTGATTGATTTATTTTTTAAATAGATACACTTAACATATCGCGTGTTGCATACTTTGAAAGCTAAACACAATCTACTTAACCAGTAAGTGTCACTTACATGCACAGTAACTACTGTTATGAAAAGCCTAGCCTTCTGTTTCAGTTGCATAACAATGGGAACCGTATTCAACATATATATTGAATTAATTTTGTTGCAATTTCATTAAATATCGATATAAATATAAATTTTAGATTTCTTAATGTCTTTATGTTAAGATACATTGTTTTCATGATGTATTCATGTAAATAAATATGATCAACGTTTTAGACATATTGAACAAACATAAGTTTGTATGTATAAATATTTGTACGCAATGTACATTATTAAATGAAATGGACAATGTAGAATAAATAAAAATGTAGTCACTTAAAAGTTTTGACTACGTTTAATGGACCATGGTGTCGCTCGCTAATCGATAAGAAGTAATATATTAATATATATTTATTTTCAAAATCAGTCACCTAACATAATGATGTTATTTTTCTCCCACAATTAAAGATCGTGTGTCACCCGGTGGTCTTGTTGAGTATCATTTTAATAAATCATATAGAATAAAAGGATACTTTACTCACTTATATCAATACATTACTTCAGCCAGTGAACTTCTCATGTTGCTTTCGAATTAGTTGTGTACGTTTTATTTTGTTGTATGCATATTTTTTATAAGAACATCTGTTGGACGGCAGGATTCATTTCCGTATGTACGTACACATCAAAAGGCGGCCGCATATTACTTGCATTACGCGGTAAAACATATTGATTATCAGCTATGGCTTCTAAAGGTATTATCTGTATACTATAGTGCAGAAATAATGTATATATCAAAAGACAATCATGGCTGTTATTATAAAACATTAACTTTTGAACGTCCACGTGTTTTATTAACATTCTTATAAACATCATTAGTTTTATTACACTGTGTTATTACTCTGGTGTTTGCTGAGTAATTATATATCTTAGAAATTAGCAAGCGTACTGGTAAGTCGGGTTTTCAGAGCGTCATATAATATTACAATTTCTGTGGGTATTCTCATGTATTTTGCGAATTGTTATGAGTCAGATTATTAAAGGTAGCTAGATTTTGTCATTATCCAAGGTCTACAACATTAACTACTTGTATAATTACATCTGAAAATAACTCATCTTGGTTAATAACATATACGTGAGAATACTAATTACAACAATCCGGTAGTTATGTCAAATATTATGTGAGAAATGTTACGATTGAAAACAATACATGTGTGTGTATTATTAGAAATAAGATTGTCGGCGAATAACTGAAAAGAAAATTGATTTTCAATGAATTTCGTTTAGCTATATCAATCCCCCAAAAGAACCTAAATCCATACAAACTTAATAGTTAATACATAGAATTGCGAAATAGATTAAATTGATTAATAACACCAGATTTTGAGTTTACTATAATATTTAAGAATTCATATTTCACAAGTCAGCGCTTAATGAGTGATGCTTTAAAAAATCAAACTTCAAATGTAAAGAGATAAAGTTTTTAATTTGCTGATTTCCCCCCTTAAAATCACTAGATATTTTTTTTAAGTTTAGTAATGTTATTTGTTCATATCTCTATATCTGATATGGATGATTCTCTCACAACTGATAAGCCAGTGATCACGTCGTAATCAATGAAACAAAGGACAAATATCTTAGGATGAAAACTTAATATGTAGCTAGCTAACAATTTATAACAGTGAATATACTTACATGAACCCACATGCCTTAGTGCCATCAGTATAATAATCCATGTACGCGGTGCTGTTAATATACAACGTAATATTCCAGCCATCACACTAGAGATAATTTCACAGAATATGCAACACGCGAATTATAAATCCCATCTTAATGAAGGAGACTAAAGATCAACATGAATATTTCAAAATACAATTTAATAACATTTATGCAACTTTTGTTCTACAGCTTAAAACCTCTGACAACATCAAAGCGATTCAAAGACACTATTAAGAAGAACTCAATAACCAGATTCCATTTTTTAATTCATCACGTCGCCAACAGTATCGATTACCTTACTTTAAAAAAATATTAAAATCGTTTCAAATATACATCAATCCAAAAATCCACACCAATTTACATTTAACACAGTCGCGTAAATAACTCAAATTTATCTTAGTGTAAGTATTCCACTCCTGCGTTTAGGTAAACATGTCACAAGTCGTTGGTTATCAAATGTTTTTATTTTATAAGTATATCCGTTGTGCTTGGTCTGTTACAAATGTATTGGTACATTTGTAATTTATAAAATCCATCACTTATTATCACATATAAATGTATCTAACTTGTTGATATTTATCAACAGAACGTACACACTCATGAAATATGTATGACCGTACGTTTAGTGTGAATACAGTACACTAATTGTGCTGTGAGTTGAGGGGTATTTAGTATAAAAATATCTATCGCCGGCAGAATGTGGTATCGGGTTTTAGGTAAGTTGGGTAATGGAAAGTACACATATCAAGTAAAACCACATGTTGGATAATAAATAGATATAAGACGACCACGTCGTCTAAGTGGAGTTGGTACATCGGACATCGATGTTTGACTGACGAATATATTTGTGTATTATTCAAGATAATGAGAGTATAATTGTGATCATGGTAGTAACGGGGATGATTGATAGCAGATAATGATTATGGTAGTTGGGGTTCTCATTAGAGGTCAAATATTACCCTTGGCTAAATATAAAAAAAAATCAGCAAAATTTCTACCTTTTGTAATATCATAATTATTTGACCATTTGCTAGAAATTCTCACGAGTCAGAATCCTTATTTTACTAACTTTAAGGGTCAAATACAATTTTAAAGGTTTAATAAAAGCCCTGGAAATATTATATGCATTCATATAGTACAACCTCTGCAGAGCAACACCCTGTACGAGCTGCAAATATTGATCGTTGTTTAAAGGTTGTTGCTCTAAAGAGGTTAAATTTATAGTATATCAGCTTAGGGAATTTTGACGGTGATATTATAGAGAGGTTGTTGTTGTACAGAGGGCCACTCTGGAGAGGTTGTACTGTACATGTATTATCATTTATGTAAAAATTGTAATTTTGATTTTTTAGACATTATTTGTATTGCTGATTTGTATTTCATTCATATTTGTATTAAAGTATTTATTCTAAAGATATTTAAAATGCATTCTAATATATTACACATTCATCTGAAATTTAATGGAACAGTAAACACGTACGAAATTTCTTTCCTGACACCCTGTATTTTCAGAAATTTACTGTGTGTAGTGTGTATAATTGCAAATGTTCTTATTATACTTGTTGTTGATACTGTTGAGCAGAAATGATAAAGTTAAATTATCAATGAAGATGTTGACGGTGATGATTTTGTTGACGCTGCTGCTACTACTACTTTTTCGGATGATGATGATGATGTTCATGATAATGTTGCTGCTGATGCCGATAATGACACTGTTGATGCTGCTGATAAAGATGATGTTAATGAATATAATGATGCTACTCATGGTGTAACTGATCTGCAGCTGACGATGACGATGATGTTGATGATGATGTTGATGATAATGATAATGATAATGATGTTGCTATTTTTGTTGTTGCTGTTTTGTTGTTTTGATGTTGTTTCAGATAATTCTTTGTAATACTAATTTTTTCATCATTGTAATTAAGATAATGATCATTATGATAGTGAATAATGCGATTCAGGTAAGAGTTTTGTTCTTTAAGTTCATCAGTAATCACTGTACCATTATATGATTTTTTTCTCATTTTCGTTCATCGCGTAGATCATTATAATAATGTTCTTTTGTTTTATCCGCGAATAACTTGAACCGAACTAATTAACAATGGGAATGTTACACCGTGTAATTTGTCTTCTCATTCCAGTGATGGTTTGATATAATGAACACCTCAAGGCAAAGTTCATTCTTTACGTCGATCCTTAACGCCCTCGTTATTACCCTAGCATCCCTTTTATCGGAAAACATGAGAAAAAGTGATTCTGATTTGCTAGAAATGCATTTTTTTATCGGCTCTGACTAGTAATCACTAGCTGCTCACCACTGTGAGTTTGAATCCAACAATGAGGGACCTTTCACATATAGGAGAAATCTGTTCAGGTTGGTAGCTTTACCCAGGTGTACGTAATGGCATCTCTCTCCACCATTACGGCTAGAAAAGTTGCAACATGACATTGGCTGTTTGCGCGACACTAAACGTCAGTAAAGATAATCTTTATTTTGAATCTTATTCAATCGATTTACATATTTTATATCAAAAGATTTACTAATCTATTCATCATAACTTTCAGATGCATGCTTCTTTACGATTTTCGTGTTCGGGTTTAACGACGTTTTTCTGTGATAATTCATCTGTTTACGGGGACCGGTCCACCACCTTACTAGTCTTTCTGGACGTTATATGCCGGCAACTTTTCACATTTGGAGAAAAATCGATATTTTCTTTTATGATCGGGATTCGAACTGTGATCGTCGGTTAACAAGTCCTGCGCGGGACCATGGCCACGGCCGCTACCTCATTTAATGCGAATTCAGAGACATTACATTTTGAAATATACGTATGTTATGTTTAATTAATGGCACCTGTTGTACTGAGCTAACTAAAACTTTCAATGAACACAAAATACTAGTTCACAATAAAAATTACTCTGGTATGAATTAACAATGTGTTAACATGTAATAAAGCCATATTTTATCATGTTTTTGAGCACATAAAACAATAATTTATTACATTTTCCATAAACACGCATAAAATTAATATATATCATGGAATGTAGGCATCTTCAAGTAATTTATTGAGTATTACATTTAAAATTATACATTAAAATCGTTCAAGGAGCGATCTATTAGTCAAAATCTGTGCAAGTTTATGTATAAATCAAAATTGAAAGTGTTTATTACACCATGTGAAATCTGAATAATAAATTATAGAATTTGGTTTGCAAAACATATCAAAAATGGTTGTGTACATATTAATGATAAATGAATATTTTTGAGAAATAAGCATAATGAGTTAAGCACTGATAATAATTGAAAATGAGGTGATTGATCTATACTGGAGATATAAGTATCGACTAAAAATTCCTACTCATATTGGGATTTTTTATACTTAAAAAGTATACTTAAATATTGAAAATACATAGGAATTGGAAGACTCAAGTATTGAGAACATTTGGATATTGAGAAGATATATAGATATTGAGATGATATATGTATTTAAAAGATGAATAAAGAGAATAAAATCATTTAAGTATTCGAAAGATTTAAGTACTGAGATGAGTTGAGTACACATGTACTTGAGTGATTTAAGAATGGTGGAGATTTAAAACATGAATAGATCAAAAACTTGCGAAGATGGAAATGCTTTGAAATCTAAGAGATTATACGTATTGAACATTTACATAATGTCGTAAAGGCCTAAACGTTCATAATCACCTAATCATATAAAGCAAACGATTACTATACGTAGTAATTTAACAAAGCTCGTTGATTTAAGATTCCATTACTTACAGGTAAGATTTTATGCATTTACCAATATCACACACAGCTCGGATATTAGAGCTTAATGTATAGACATATTTCTTCACATATGCTACCAGGGTTAGCTAGTACAAAAAAACTCGCTGAAAGCAACAAATAACAATCTTGACACATATATATACGTACATAAGTTTCTTTGAGTCTCGGTATGTGACTGTGAAACTATTCAGTCTCTTTTTAAAGCATGTGTCTCCAATGTATGTGTGTTCAGAAATCGGGTATTATGATAGTAAGCATACTTAATCAACGTATACATACACTAAGGTCTTTAATAATCTGCTTATACATATCGATTTGAACTTTTTGGACTATTTATCATTTTATGAAATATTTTAATCATATCATCACGTATAGTTTGATACATAACAAAAGTTTATCACTGTTCCCTGGATTAGACCAGATGACACAGATCAGGGTTGTCGAGTGTAAATTTCACTTTGTGAGTTTTTAAGCTCTTCAGGGGTGTAGAGGAACGGGTACAGGTTATGGCAAAAAACCTGCGAAAATTAATAACGTCACAATTTCCTTCATATAGATGAACTACTGCTGTTTAAATATAGCTACATGCCACACTAAGCACACAGTAACACTAGCAACAAAACCTGGTGAAGAAACAAAATTAAATAAGATTATAGGATCTCTTAAAAACTCTCACGCGCCCAATACAAACTATTTGTTCGTTATTCCACATTTTCGTATTCAGTACAAACTTATTAATTATGATGTTGCCGAAAATTCTTACCTACCTACCACTTTTAGAAGTCTCTTTGACCGCTTCACCAGACCCCGATATTTTTTAAGGATTCCATCTTATAGAACAGTTTGACAATATAATTATTGTATTTCATGTAAAGATACAAATGAACAGAATTGCGGTGACATTTACCTAAGAATATCAAATTGATGATAATATAATATTATATTATTGTGTGTAACATTGGAACGTCTGTGTTAATTTGATCACAATCTTGAAATTAACCACAGATGTTACAGAATCGGACTCTATATCACACACTGGTTTGTGTTAGTATTAATGTGTTTAATCGAAACCCACGTGGATTTTTATTCTAATTTACTGCTTGTAATCCAGACAATTCTAGACAACAGTTTCATATCAGCACCTAACAACTCTTACTTGATACATTTAGATAGTGTTTCCTATATAAGGAAAGGTGATCTCCGTACAGCGCTACACGTACCGTGATTTCAACATTATTAATATGACAAGTTTCACAGCGGGATTGTTGCAATAATGCAAGCGAAAGTTGATTGTCATAGATATAATGAGATATGATATATTAGATACACGGTTGTAATTTCACAACGACGGCGTGTCTCTAGTTTTATAATACCTGGGATCCCAAAGGCTCTGAGATGACATGGTTTGATCTTTATTATAATTATATCTGCCTTTGTTTATTTCACTTATTTTCTAATAGTTCAAGAAACATAAAAGGAACTCACGTTAACATTTACGTCGGAAAATCGAAAATAATGAAAGTCTTTCGATAATCATTTTAGGAAGTTACTGACTTTCGAAATGATTGAGTTTTGAAAATAATACGATGTATCATTGATCTTGATATAATTCCTTTCAAATGGTTCAGCAAGATTAAAACATATATACATGTATTGATAATGTTCGAACAATGATTACTGCCAGGAAATAATTTCTTATCTATACTGTAATTTATATATACAGTTACACAGAACATTAGAATAATGAGTTTCAATCAATAATGAAATGTTCAGTCTATATACCCATTGCACGGTCATCTCGTGCCGACGTTGCGCTCTCTCCCTCTCTCTCTCTCTCTCTCTATCCAATTAAGGTGATAATGTTATCTAATCGATCTCTAAAGAACTTAAGGAATTATTTTATCAGCCACCAGAATCGAATTCTGGACAATGCACGAGAGCACGAACGAATATAATTTCTGTTAAAGTATCTCTAACTTCAGTGCGCACCAACTGAACATGACCCGGTAATTGAACAAAAAATGTGGATAAATTTAATCAACCAGGCGGTGTATTGTGATATACTTAAAAACCTTACGGTGCAATGTAAATATCTAATAGTATGTAAATAGCGATAGTACTGTATACGTATTGATATTGGCGCCCGTTTTATTTTGGCGATATCGGCGGTCAGCATCGGAACCACCAAATCTAGACCGCGCCACTGGACTTTGTTCAGATTTGCCCGCTAAAAACACAGACTTTTTCGTGTCCATTAATTCAAATAGCAGTATATTCAATAGCAAAAATATTATACAGGTACGCCTGTATAATAAGAGTAACCTAACGGTTAGAAGGAGTGTGACTTTGACACGCCCCTTTATTTATAAGTTAGTCTATAACATGAATGAAGTATACTTTCTATGTTCCTATTTTGAGAATTTTCCACCTGTTATTTTCAATTAAGGTTTTACATTCGGCACACTTTGGCTGACTACGTTTTATGTGGAGACACGGAATCGACCGGGGTGTTCCGTATGATACCTTGTATACACTGAAATAAATATAATGAAGTTTCATAAACATTATTTATCCGGTCATATCTTTCGTATAATGTTTTATAAATCTATTCAATCAGATGTGATTTAGGGCTATCTGTTTCATGGTGTGTAAAACCGCACATTAAACTCGCCATACCTATTAATTTCATAGCCTTTGATCATTTGATTGCAATACCCCATAATTTTAGCCATTTTTATATTTGACTGCCTAGATGTTAACAGGCTCCCAACGGGGTAGGACATAAAAATATCATCATTGAAATATGGCCCTCTATTAAATGAAATATTAAAAAACGCTTCGTAAATTACGTGAATTGTTCATGTTTTATTGCCGTCCAATAATACCATAGCCTCGTTCCAGGATACGAGGTAAAAAACGTGAGATTGTTTTCCAAGCTCAAATTTCAGAGTTTGCCATTTGATGACTTTAAATTAACGGTGATGAAGCTAGGTTGATATTAAATTTTTAATCATATATCATCATAAAATCATATCAGTGTAATTGATCTGAATTCATAATAACAAAAAATAATTATATCATGGACAGTTGTTTAATCCTTTATCAGAGAATATTTTTTCAACAATATAAATTAGAAAATGAAGTTGCGATCATTAGTTGTCTATGCTTTTTAACAAGTACGCGTACTTGAAGAAAAGTAAATTTGTGAGTCTAAGATGAAATATATCACATTTCTTATAGAAAAACAATATTGAGACCGTTTCATGGATATTTCTTAACACATGACAGTAATTTTATGACTTGAAAATCTTGCTTGTAAGTAAAAATTCAATTCTAATGTTCATTTTGGGGATCTAATATCGACTGTAATTGTGAATTGTATAAAATACAAATGTGCGTATCATTAGCAAGTACTTTGAGTATAAAAACTGTTATATTAGCTGCAATTAAACTATAAAACGGATCCTAATACACAGCAAGCTATAAATCCAACCTTCTTATGTGATATCAACATTAACTTCTTATACCAGCTACACTATTCGAGGAAAACAATGTTTAGACGGTAATCACAATCTTGTACCACAAACATTACATCATTGAACTGTCTATGATACTAATTTAGTTAAGTGCTTGTTAATGAGTATACCATGGAGACTATATCATGCCACCAAATGTTCGGGTTAATTCATCAGTTGTGTCCAATTAACGAGAAAGCCAACTAAAACCTATTCGATAGTCTTTGACGTTTCCGTCTACATCATCAATGGTTTATTTCGTCCATGAGAATTAAAGTCATGAATATAGAAAGTTACACCAAGTTCGCAGCGGTCGCAGTTCGCGAATCACGATGTGGCATAGCATATCTTAATTTGACAGTAGTTGTTTATTGTATACGTACTTAAACATTTGTTATTTTCATTCAAAATATATTGTTTTTGATTTGTGATCTACAGTCAGCGAATCGCGAATTCACACTACATTCTAGAAAACGCAGACCACATAAGAACGCATATCACGGCTTACAGGCGTTCCAACGTGCAACCATTTAAGAATATGGTCTCAATCAAAAATGTAAATTAGGACGTCTCTAAAATGCTTGTCGCCGTCTTACAATTCATTAAAAGCGCTTTTTGAGTTTTTAATAAAACTGGGTTTGTTCTCAATAAATGTTCATATCTTAAAATAAGAATTTGACTGCTTGAAATCAATCGAAATAACGAATCCGCTTAATAAGTAGTCGCGAGTGAGCAACAATTGTGTATAACAAGTTCAAACTCACTGCCTACAATTGGTGTACTTCTTTATCAGTAATTAAAACCTATCATTGAATCATACTATATTTGAATCTAAGATCAATGATGACTAATGATGACTAAAATGTTTAAGACATATTCTTTCCTATATTTGTGTTAGAGAATGATATAAGCCATGTTTATCGTTACCCACAAAAGTGCATTTCCAAGGGGAGGGGGGACTTTCCGAATACATGTACTGTTAAACAAACCAGTGTTTTGCTAAAACTTCTGGACATAAGTGCTGGTAAGTGTTTCATTTCTTTATAAATTATTCCAAGTATTTTATTGAAAGGTTCGCAGATAAGGGAACTGTTTAATGAGCTCGACCAATCAGACAGATAATAAAAGCAGGCTCATGATAATGGAAAACTTCCTAGTACTCTAATGAATACATTTAATGTTTTATTACAATAACATTGGAGTTATTTATGTTCTAACTGAGCGTATATTGTATCAATAAATCATTCCATATCGTTTTATCTGTACCAGAAAATACCCACAATAAACCGCGTTCCTACTGTTTAATACCTTTTTTAAGAGTGTCCGATTATCTGATGTTGCCATCAAAAAGGCATCAACTAATGTTCGTTCCGACAAATAACAAGTAGAAAATGTGTTTCTTGATTGAAATATAACAAACACTAAGTCACATATGATCAGTTATATTACTCATGATAAATACATTGTTCTCAGAGGACGTTTGTTTTATATCTCATCAATATCAATAAATCCCACAAACCCCATTTAATATTCATCAAACATAATTAACTTCCATAAAAAACCATATCTTTTTTATTGATATTTTACAGAACTTAGAATAATATTGCAACATTATTAGTGTCGCAGTTTCTATCCTTACGCTTGCTTGTAAAAGGTAAATATCAACTATTGTCTTGTTGTTTTTGTTGTTGTTGTATGTACCATAAAATTATGATATGTTGTTATCAATTATCAGATAATTACCTGTATGTGTTGTTTCGTGCTCTGTGTACTCTATGGCATATTTGCTTATTGTATTATAAAATTTATATACTAATAAACTGAGATCCACTTCCATGGTCGAGTGGTTCAGGTCGCTGACTACAAATCACTGTAACCTCTCACTGATAGAGTATCGTGGGTTCGAGCCCCGCTACCGACCGTGTCTCTTTATGTGAGAAAGTAGGCAGTTGCTTACGGATGATGGGGGACTAAGAGGTTACAGTGATTTGAAGTCAGTGACGTTAACATCTCGACCACGGAGGAGGGTCTATGATCCTTAAATGTCTCGTTAACATCACGTATTTATGACATTTCACTGCGTTACATTTGTTTGCTATTTGATAAAATGCACGAATCGAGTACAAATCGTGGTAGAAATAATTAATGCCGACCAACATAGTTTTGCACAGAGCTCACGTACAATGCTCAACCTTAGACAGGTCGTTATTTCAATTAACCAACGACAAAGGCAATTTGCATTCAATGTGTCATTAAATTGATAAATGATGCAAATTCAATGTAAAATAATCGAACGGCGTGCACAATTTAGTAAACATGGCGCAGTTAAATTGAAAAAAAAATGTGGTAACGTTTAGTGATAATTTTAACCAACATTTCTTAAAGTGCTATAATTTGCAAATAAATTAGAATTCCGTTAATGATGTAACCGTTTTGACTGCTTTTGTTGTCGATCGTTAACCAAATATTATCAATTATTAATATTTGATTTCAAACAGATTTATATTGTGTTCTAAGGATGAACACGCATTATACCTAAGTTTTTCAGTCGTTCAAATGATGAGACAAGTCAAAAGAAAAGGGAGAGTCCCCGGCTGTAGTCCTGTGGTTCGAATCCTGGTCGATGTAAGTCATACTCTTCTATGAAAAATTGACATAAACTCGATTATCCTCCATATTAGTAGAAGTGGTCGGTTCCCCGAGGAAGGATGTTGTACTGGTTAGAATACAGTACAGGAAATTTGTTAAGGTGATTGAAATATCATTGAAAAACGACGTTCTACCTACTGTAGATAGATGCAGTTTATTTTAATAAAAATGTACCCAAATAAATTCAAAAATGCATCTCTGTGTACATTGTACTGCTTCCTGGTATTAACCAAACTATGCGTGACAGAATATAATATACTCTGTGATGTAACTGACATACTTTGTATTTCAAAAGAATTTGTGCTGAGCTTAGTTGATGGGATGCGATTAGCTGAATAATTAGTTAACCATTACCAGAATTACTTCAGTTCTAAATAGTGAATAATTACACCAATGATTGTAGTTTTGCTAATTGCAGACATTACTGGTGTTAGTTAATTTATCCATGGGTACATTCGTGATCTCAGTTGAAACAACAACAAAAACGCTTATGTAATGATTATATGGTTGATCAACTAAGACTTATTTCATTAAAGTCCCATTAAAAAGGTCTTAATAAAGTATCTGTTCTGTTTCTGTATGCCCAAAGTTTCTGTGTGATATATTTTGATATAGTGCAGTGTCAGTTCATTTCTGCACAATAACAGTTGATGTACTTAATTAATAGGCTTAATATATTATTATGGAAAAATAGATTATTTAGTTCAGATTCATTTTACTTAAAAAGTGTTGACTTTGTTTTTAGTAAATTGTATATGAGATGAGATTTGTTTTGTAAAATTAATCAGTTCAAATGTTGTTTGCCTGTTATTTTTTTACCACATTGGCCACGTTTTCCCCTAAAAATGTCTTGAGATATAATTAAATCATACAATCATGAACATTCTTAGCCAGTTTTTAACCTGCTGGCCACGTTTTCTCTTTGTCGTCAAATATAATTAAATCATACAGTATTGGCTTGTTTTACCCTCCTGGCCATTTCCCCCCTCCAACCCTGAATCCTAAAATACAACTAACCATTATATCATTTTGTTACATTCATTGTCACTTTGTCCTCTCTATGCAACTCAGAGAAATATGATGATAAAGACGTAAGTATTGACTCAGAAATATTAAATTAAAGAATAAATCAGAAATATGATTTTATAGGCTTAAGAATGAACACAAAGATGTAAGTATTAACTAAGAAATATGAACACACAGTCAGAAATATAAACGTACAGACGTGAGTATAAGCTCAGAAACATGAACGTACAGACGGTACTATGAACTCAAATATGAATATTACTATATAAATGACTTTCATTGATAATACAAATTTATGCATATTGTGTAGTGTTTATGCATTATCTTATAATACAGATTCCATTGATTCACATACATATTTTTATGTTTTCATCTACCTGCTCTGTTTTTATAAGATTAGCAATGCTTTGACATTGCTTGTATTTGTGTTGATATATTTAAGCATTGTGTTGAAGTCATTGTGTTAAGTCTTTATTGACTTTTTGAACACTTTCCAATTTTTTCTGATGTTTAAGAAATTTAACTCATTGACAACATAATATTTCATTTATTGTTACTTCAATTTATTATGTTGTATGATACTGACTGCATGAATGTTAGTATCCTTCCATCCACATTGCAGAATATTTTAATGTCTTGAATATCCTTTAAATTCTTTTAACTTGTAATGTGTATGAAAAAGGAATATTTGTACACTGAATACATTTTTGTTGATGTATACAATGAATATATATAGAATAAACCAGACTGATTAGTCCAAGGTAAGTAAATATCGACATTCTCTTGATTGCAAGAGATTCAATACTTGAAGTAATGATTCAACAAATAGTAATAAAATAAAACAGTTTTGACTTGTGCAACATGAAACATTTAGACACATATTTTTTTATCTTATGTCAAGAGTTTATTCACATAAAATAAAAAAAAATTTGTTTAAGTTCAAAAGCGTTTTTGTTATGTTAGTTATATGAAGGTGTGAAACAGTTATACCTTGTAAGGTTTTGTATAGTTTGCGTTAATCCCCGGGGCACAAACATTACAATATGGACGGAAGTTAAAGCGTGTTTTTAATTTTTGGTATATATCTATTAAATTGTTCAGTATTTTCTTACTCAAATAAAAAGACACTAAGTATAATTTACCATCAACCAGCCCATGAAAATGCATTATTGTAAATACAAAAATAGATTTATTAGACATACCGTTAGTTTAAAAATATACATATTCAAAAGTTGTTTTCAAGCATTAGCACAGTGGTATAAAAGGTGCTAAAATTGTGTTATTGTTATCATTTCATGATCTGGTGTATAGCGATTCTCTTTTCTCTTGGTAGAGTCGCACATACGCCTTTGTTTTTTAGTTTGTGTTGTGCTATTCTCACGACACCTTTTGTAAATCAAACGAGGTATTATTCTTACGACACCGCTTGTAAATACCACTACGTGATATTCTCACGACAATGTTTTTAGAAAAAACGACGTGTAATTCTTACGACACCGTTTGTTAATAAAACGACGTGTTATTCTTACGACACCGTGTGTTAATAAAACGACGTGTTATTCTTACGACACCGTTTGTTAATAAAACGACGTGTTATTCTTACGACACCGTTCGCAAATAAAACGTTACATGTGCAACAACATCGGGCATTTCATACAAAAAGCATGATAGAAATATGATTATCCTGTATACTGACACCAATTATTCCCGCATACTGATTGCTTGATATGGTAATCTTTGTATTCAACATATTTCAAAGGTTTTGATATTTACTGGTCAGTCATGGACAGTGCATGCCAAATCATTATACAGTACAACATGATCTTAAAACATTTGGTTTAGGTCAAACAGTAGGTAAACCAAAATAGTAAATGACCAGTGTTTACTCATGAACAGGGACAACACTACAATTTCAAAGGCTAACACGCATTGTATTGCGAGGAGCTTCCCAAAACCATCAGCAGCAACATTTGTACTTGTATCCTTATTGGAATTGAAAAGAATAACGCCGTATTTTTATTTTAATTTATCATACGATGTTTCAATTCGTTCAGTGTACATTCGAACCTGTGTAAGCGGCTACCTCCGAATTAGGGCCACCCTGTAAATAAAGGTCATTCTTTTCGAAATTGCCATTTATTATTTAGAACAAAAGGACCGCCAATAAAAGCCACTTGTCTATAAAGGCCACATTACGTCTTTGCAAAGGGTGGCATTTGTTAACATGTTTGACTGTATTTGTAGTTAAGACAGCGAATCAAATATTCATGATTTGTAAAGGGAGTCTATTTGTTCTTGTCTTTAAAAAATACATGTAATTAATAGCAGAACAAGCACAATGGTTAAGTGAGGTGAGCCGCGATCAATTTGGAATAAACAAGTTAACTATTGTTATCCTTTAGTACCTGATATTCCAATTATTTATTCGTTACACTTGATTTTCAAGCTTTTACTTTATAAAAGCGATTTATCAGCGCATAGACTCTTTTTTGAAGGCGAGCTTTTTAAACAACCTCGTAATTGTCTGAACTTCAATCGGACGCGCATTGCTTTCAAAGGGAAATAATTCAAAATAAACTATGACATATTGGATAAGTTATGTAGTGTAAGATGTTGGCGTTATTGAATGTCTCAAAATAAAGGTCGGCGGTAATTCATTATTCTCTCCATTGATTTTCTACGGTTCGGGTTGTAAAAACTAATTGACATAGCAGACAGTCTAGTTATGGCTATGAAAACGTCTAACATCGATTCATAAAGATTACGGGACTAATCGTGATCCGAACCTCAACTACGCTAAATGTAAATAAGAATGCATTGAACATGAATCACACTGCTGATGATAAGGGTTGATTTGAACCATCGGTTGTCAGATCTAAAGGTAAAACTAAACGATCATAAATAATATTTCTATTTGTAATGGTTTGTTTTTCATCTTATAATGAAATTACCAAACATGATAGCGTAGGTCGATATAACCTCATAGTTTAAATAATAATTCTTCGTAGGGAAAAATGTTTTGATTATTTATGATCATTTATTACAAATCGATGTGAATATTGTAATTTAGTAGAACAAGACAAATGATGTACAATATTGTGTTACTGATCCAAACGATTGTCTCTGTGTTCTTCTTTGCTCGACCTTGTTAATTTATTTTAGAATCTTATTTTCGGTCTGAGCAATGCTTATTGTACTAGGATATGTATTGTACAATACAATATTTGGTTTATTTTAAACTTTTTATGAGAAATGAAGGCTGCCTATGACTTGGGAAGCATAAATAAGCGTATAATTCATAATTGTCGGGGCCTTAAATCTATCGCTCTTAAAGGTTAAAAGAGTTCAAAGACGTCTCAATTAATGCCTCATTAAATCATTACGACATCACGTGACTGTAGAATCAGGCGTGAAACATGATCAAACAACAGTAAAATTTAAAGTCTGACGGTGTTGATCATAATTGTACCCCACCCACTTAAAAACACAATATGCTCTTAATTTGTAACCAATGTTAAGTGCTTACACTATTCTAATAAGTCTTAACATAACATATTACAAACATTTGTGACTGATGATTCATAACATTTACATAATCTTATAACAATTGCCTATCAGATGAGAATCGATCGTGGTCGTAATGAATAATTATTGACACGCCGGTCTGGTTCACGACATGTTTACGACATCAGGAAAAATCGTTGTTAAATATTCCAATAAATATCACAATAAACTACAGTTCTAGACATTTTAATAGATAACTCGAATAGAACGTGAAAAAAAATACGGTTCTTTTGTTTGTCGTTTGATTCATCAGGGTCAAATACATAAATGTGCCAGTAATACAATGAACGGAATCAAGGCTGTCATCTTTTCATTAAAGGTCGCCACGTGCAGAATACGTGCGTGTTTGCATTAAATTTAATGTTTAAAGATCAATCGAAATACTGGTTATAAAAATGAAAGGATACAGTATGATTGGTTGCCTGCTCGGTAATAAGTCTGTAGCATCTAAGTAAAAGGTGATGAATTGATTTTATTGATAAAATCACGAGATGAACTCAACTTAGGATTTGAATTTCGCTAATACATATCAAACCTTAATCATAGCCTCGAAAGAAAAACTAGTTATGTAACCATTCGCGTGTCGCCAATCAACATCTATCAGTTTTTTTTACTAGATTAAAACGACGAAAGACGCCAAGCCAAGCTTCAAGAGAAGTTTAAAAAGGATCAATATGTGCTATAAGAAATAATCGAAGACTGATACATGTACAGGTTTAGTGAGAGTGACACATAGTTTATATACCCTTTGTATGGCCCAGTGAAGATGTTCAAGATAACTTATCACTGCGCTCCGTTTCGCATCACTTGTGATATATCCCATAAAATTCAAAATATGAATGATAACTAATACATATCATGCGAAATAATGATCATTCATATGTTGTAATGTAGAGGTGCAAAAATGATTCAAATTATACTGTAATTATTACGTAAAGACTAAAATAATTAAAAAACATTAGGGGATGGCAGCTCCATTACTACATTACAATTTTTGGAAATTGAACGATAGTTGAGATTTCAATGGCTATCATTCGTTCGGTGCGCATTAATTTTGATGCGGACCTAAATTCTACATTTTCTACATACGCCATGTAAATGTTAAACTAGATCCCGTTCAGTGCAAGTCTGTTAAAGTTCAGTTTCAGTGAGTACTTTTAGTTCTTTGATTAAATTCAAATGTACGAGCAAGGAATTATGTATATATTGCTCATTTCAATCTACTTGTAATATATTGATAATTTTGTATGATTCAACATTTTTTGCTTTGCGTGAAATTGGCGTGAATCGTATGTAAGCTAATACTCCGGCTATAATTCCTTTTAAAGTATTATATTTTATCCACACCATATATTATTAAGCTCATTTATATATATAATTTGGGCATTTTTTAATCAAAATATTGTATATGGAATTTTGAAACGGGAGTCACATGTATATTATATGCTCAGAAAACTGCGAACGATGTTCAGTTGTACAGTCAGTGCACAGTATACCCCAGCACCCTTCAGTTTGTATATAACTTTCTAGTTTCTCGTGCATTATAAACGCCCTGATTCTCTTAAAGCTAACAACTGAAATTAATTATTCTCACCAGACTGTGGCAGAAGCACAGAAGAAGCACGAGTCTAAATAAAACCCACAAGCAATCAATTTTGCGGCAAGGTTTACGACCTTTCTTCGGTGAAATCAACAAATCCAATTTAAGTGTCGCTTTCCTGAAATTAATGGCTAATGACGAAACTCTAGTTATTATTCACGAAAAGTCACAAGTCGATTCTTGCGCGCCCGAATACGTCAAAGCACGCTGTTTTAGAATGTGTTTTAAGATTTACGATGAGCACGCGACAATACCTTTTCACATACTCTGTTTCGCGAAGGACGACGTAATCATGGCTTGAAAACTTTTTTCTGTAAAACAAAAAGTGTTTCCTGGAAATTTTACGGTTGTACGTTCTGTAAATCTTTGAGTTTTCCCTTGGTAAGAAATGGATAAAAGGAACGCATTTTAAAGCATTAACATGGTTTCTGATCTTAAACGTCATATATACAGGTTTGCTAGTGTATTTAATGACGTCTTAAAACATCACGCATGTAAAATAGCAGTAGGACGCACTTTGGGATTGAAATAGATATCACTTTGTGTCCCCTTAAACAAAAATTAAAATAATCCATTCTGATTGGGCACCATTGATGAAACGAAATAGTACGGAAGCGAACACGTTCATGTCAATTTGTCAATCAGAGCAACTTGAATTATGAACTGGTACAAAAATCGAAGTATCATAGGTAATCGTTTCCTATGCATATATGAATACTGTCATATTGATGAAGTATATAAAATGTGATGAAAAGACAAAAAGTGAACAACAAGACAAATAATCGAGCTAACTAAATACAAATGCTCCAAAAAGCCACAGGAGTTTAAAATTACATTAAATTACTTAAATAATAATATTTTTAATACAATAATGATATTGTTCGCAAGTCCTAAACCAATTTACAGAAACATACTTATAATTAATATGACGTTTTTACAAGTTATTCTTGACAACTATTACCACTTTTACAATCCCAATAGCCTATAAATTAGTTCGTAAGTGACCTTGTTTCATCCTAATCACAATTTTATTAGTTTTCTATTCTCAAATGAATACAATAATTGCACTAGAAATCTATGGGTCCTATCCCGGACCAAGTAAACCTGTCAATTCTTGGGAAGTCATTCATGCACGAATATCTTCAGAAGAAAAACGAACATGCTAACCGTAAATACCAAGACTACAGACCTAGGCGGTTAATTTCCATATTGACAAACGATATTATGATTGACATCTGTGCCTACTAGCATGGTAAATGTACTGGATACATATGGGCGTATATAGATTTGCCAATAATGTAACGGATCGCTTTGTTTTAGAAGCAGAAATTGAGTCTGACTTAGTTCCTGTTCAGTGAGAAAAGAATAGCATCTGCTTGTAACCTGACACAAGTGCTCATTATTAGTGTGTGTACATGCGCAAGCATGCTCGTGCGCATGTCAGATGATGACCAAGTCCATCATCATAGGCCATGCCTATCAAAAAGGCCTCGCGTGCCAGTAAGATTTTGATTTGAATATTGCTGTCAAATCTTGAATAAAACCTTCATCTCTGTCATCTAGATCGTTGTGTTTTGTCTTCACAGAGTTTATAGACAGCATTACATCTATCAAACACAAACATAAAATGCCAGTCCTATCAAAATGTTTGCGTGATGTTCAAGTCTTTTTGTTTAGCATAGATTCAGTTCTTTTCTGTCTTCGATGATTGCTATGTATTTGCGTTGTATTCCATCTGTCAATGAGAACATTAGATTTGTCATTTCTATTTACATACGTATATCGATCAAATCCCATTGTTTTACATATTGCTATGTCGTTCTTTTCACCCTTGTCTCTGTCTACGTTGACGTCATCCATTTCAGTAATGCACGTGAATATACGGTGTATAAAGATGATACCTCTTAACGTAATCTCAACAGTCTGTCTATGCGCACGAATAGACGAATATCTTGTGCGTGATTTACATAAATTGATTAAGACCAAGTTTGTATTGGTGTTATACATGTACTTTTTACCAAGAGAACACCAAGAAACATTGCGCCATCAATCCCTACAGGAAAAGGCGTGATGTATTCCTGTGTTACAATTGCTGAACTATATAGAGAAACCATTGCCCCCGTTTGGAAATACAATAAAACTAGTATAAGCATCGGATTAACATCAGTAAAAATAAGTCATGCAATTTGGAACTCTCTTAAAATACAATATTACCATGAACTCCGAGGAATTTCGAATCACGCCACAGCTCCGGATGTTTTGTGTGAAAGTTTGTGAATATTTATAGAACTGTATTTCTAGACGGAATGCAATTCATTACTTGTTTATCAGAGCAACGACAGCAGAGTTTAGAGAAATCACTGATCTTATCAATAGAATCATATATCTATTTGTATCATTACATCAATGCATTCTAACAACACGCTTACATAGAATGTAAAGGTCGCAAAATACCCTTTTTATTAACGCCAAACCAGACACTTGGGCGCCACTGTATTACTTCTATAAATAAGCTTTTGCTGATTTCATTCTGTTTATAACAATTTATGCAATCCTGAATCGGAATTTCGATCATGTGTGATTAACTCTTCGTCTAATATGGCATGGTGACAATCTACATCCTTTTCATCGTGGCCGTTCTCCGGAATTTGGTATTAGGAAGCATGTAAATTGGTCCTTCGTTGTAACATAGAAAAAATCAATTTGAGGTAAACATGCATGAAACTGTGTACTTATAGCTGCCAATTTTGAAATTCTAGTACACTAATAAGTAAGCATTTTCTTGAAATTTATCTAGATGTGGTGTCGGGATCTCGTTAAATCTACTGTCAGAAACACGATATCATTATCATTAATATGTTTTACATGTCCACGACATGCTACATGAAGATTGCTACCTATCTGAACTTTTCACGCAAATACAAGTAATTAAGAGAATCGTGTGACTAACGCTATATGATAAAATGGCTCCGTTTAGGTCTCATTCTTATATCGGTCTCTAAGTTTCTTTCTAAGTAAAAGTGATATTTGTTCCCAATAATTAAACCTTTAACATAGGAAGGTCTATAAATAACATACTGGTGGATCGCACCTGCCGATGGCCGTTGTCAAAGATTCCAAGTTATCATGAAGCTCTTGTACTTTTACACTTCGATATGTTTATCTTAAGGTACATAATTTTGTATTAGGATTTTTACTCCAAACATATTTTTCTTAAAAATAGAGCGGACAGGTTTTAGAATCGTTAATTATTCTTATAGGTTTCCATGATAGGAAATGATTTAGCATGAGATTTTTAAAACACGATGACATTCCTTTCAGTTACTTTCCTTTTAAAGTTGCATTGAAGTCTATGGGAGTGATACATTTTTCAAAAATAAAAGAAAAACGAACATCAATTTCAACGCAACGTATGGTAATAAGATGCAATAACACAGTATCAATCTAATTTGAAAAAGAAAAATATCGGTCACCATGCAATATCAAAAGAAATTAATATTCAACTCTTACAAAAAAACATGTCGTAAAATAAATTAAAGATTCCATGGTAACTATCCGGAGATATGATGATAACTGGGCTATATTATTCTTGTAATTAATATTTGTGTGCAGCATAGATCAGATACGTCCGGAAGTTAGGATTCTAATACATTAAATGTTGTAATCATAGACGTAAATCATTCATGGAACATTGCAGGGATAAGATACTTTCTTGAGATACATGTACAATAAATTAGCATCAACTATTAGCTTGTCGTCGCATACTGAGATTCTGCAATATCTCAAACAAAACTGACGGAAACCTGCGGTGTTCATGATGCACCACATTGCGCAACATTTCCATTTATTGCTCCGTGATAATAATCGTAAATTTACTTTCGACGTTAATTCACAAGTTCTGCTTGCGAAGAAGCACACGTAAATGCATAAAGATGCAATTAATTGTTGTCCAAATGTATGTAAAAAGCTACGCATATATAAATCTGAAGGGAAACTTAAAGCCACTTATTCCACTCAAAACGTCACACATGAAACAGTCATGCATGGAATGAAAATAGTTATGCGTTATGTTCCCACTTCCCACAATTCCCATACATTGCTTATTCTTGTCCGCCCCTTCCCTCCCAGTAATAACGTCTCGGTTTCTCTTCGTTTTTCCTGTTTCCAATCCCCATTTCATAAACTCCCAACCTCTTTCTAATTTGTTACTTCCTCCCACAGTTTGTTTCTGTCTGTATCAATTTATTAAATACTGTAGTGTCATTTAATTTCGTTGGTCTCAATTTTCGCGGTTTTTACGAAATGCCATTTTCGTTTTGGACGTAAATGCGTGGAATTTGATAATCGAAAAAACAATAAATGTTTGTATTTCTTTAATCTTTTTTCTGATACTCATCCGAACATTTATGCTAATCTGCATGTTGATACCTCGTTATCTTATATTCGCGGGGATTCAATGTCGAGGACAAACCGACCCACGCAATGTACGAAATTAAATCCCCAACGAAAATTAATGAACCCACAGTACCTAAGCCTTTTTTGACATCGATCCATCATCTGTCTATGAAATATTCTGCACTGTTCAATTCTCATCTTTTTCTTTAGACTTCCATTTGAATATGTAGTAGACGTTTACTTTTTCATAAACTTGCTATGTAATCGCTATCAAAATATTTATCTACATTAACACCAGGTACCTGTCGGTGGAGATTTTATATCCTATTGTTATTTTGAGATATCTTCTTTTATAAATCTCATTATTCAGTCTAGAAACTTGCGATGTTTTCTGGTAAAACACGAGTGAACTGAGCCGAGAGAATAAAATAAAAGCATTTAATTATGCTTGAGAGCATCTTGTAAATGACTATAAGAATATTTAATCAAATGTGTATAATGAAGAATTTCCAAAGAATGTATTAATTCTAGCAATATGACTGTGGATGTCTGCGAGGTCCGTGAGAAGCTGAAAATTGGGAAATGGATTTCAGATTTGGAGGGTGTATTGAACAGTAAGTAAACAGATGTTTTGAATCATTTAGACCTTCTGTGAAATTGAAATAATACATTTCTGTAATTATTTCATTTTATCAAGATACCATTTTGTGAATTGCTAAAAATGGTTCGTAAAACATATTCAGTATACAACTAAACAAGCACATGTTTTTGTAGTATGGCTGAATATTTTCGCTATTTCGGTTTCATATTTGTCACATAAACAATTCAAACATCGGTGGAACATGGTATGGCTTCTTAATGCTCGAATGGTTTTAAACAAAGTAAGGTATTTTTTCTATTCTGTAACCCGCTGTCTTGTTATTCTGGGTATTGTGGCGACCTCCTGGGACGAATGGTTATGTACTATGACAAGTGCTCACTTCCCCATCTCTGCTGCTGTAATCTGAATCCCACCACGGACCGGACACATTCACACGCCATGAAGCTGCCTGACTAGCTTGCGACAGGTCGATAGTGTCGTCCGTCTTCGTTATAGTGGTATAGTTCCTACATGACCCTGATTCTTGATGAGACGTAAAACGTAAATCACATTGTGTATTTCGTTTGATACATAATTAAACATGTCTGACTCATACTTTACAATGTGGCATTCTATAAAACAGATAACATTTTAAAATAGAATTTTAATTTCCGTTTAAAAATCAAATATAGCTTGAAAGTTGGGATAAATTATCTAAAATCGGACTACGGTATATTTAGATTACGAATTTTCAAAGAAAAATACTTTCCGTTTTACGAGCTATTGATGATATAATTATATACATCATTGTAGATATAGATATCTGTGTACTTTCAGAAACATTCGCCAAATAAACAACAAGCTCCGCTGTGAGTTCAATTCCAACCCCCACCAAACAAATTTCACCAGTGAAAAGGTTATCCAGCCAGATCACGGAAAGTCGATTGTTCTATTTAGATATACGCCTGGGGTGTCCATCGCCTAAAAGTTCACAGCTGGAAATTCTACAAAAGACTCTATCTGTTGGTGAGACGTTTAACCCCTCTTGCACTTATAAAATTCTAAGAGCAAAAAAAATGATATCAGTTTACATAAAAATGATTATCACGACCATCTTGTTTCATTCATGAAGTGAATAAAGATAAGGCTAGACTGATAAAAAGATACTGTCTTATGTTGTCATTATCCTAAAGGCTTGCGTTGATGCGATTAGCAAGAAAACTGCAATCAAGAAATTACTCGTATAGCTTGATGCTGCATAATTCAAGTTTTTACCAGACTAATTTTCTCTTAAAGATAACTATTCATAGCTTACAGGAGATGAAATCTTTTTCTCATGTACGTGATACGAAGTAGTTATCGTTCGTTTATCCATCTCATCAACCATTTAACAAAAAAGTCAGATTTTTATGAGCCATTTGAAACGGAAGGTTGAAGTTTACGTGATTATACGGTGTTCACTATACAGCGCTCTCTGAAATCCAGTTACTTCAAATTTTATTAATCATCAGATAACTGGGGCTTGATAATGTATCGTGAACCTGTTGTTCTTGGCGTGTGATTCTATAGAAGTGTACTGTGCATGATATGTGTACTATGATTATCCCGCATATTTAGAAATTAGATTTAATTTCTGCTTAAGAAAACAACTTACAGAATTTCGATTCAATGACATCCTATAATAAGATATACTGCACTCAATCCTTTCAGCTTTTTCATTATTGGCATCAGAATTGTATTGAGTTTTATCTCGAGTACTTTTAGAAAATGAGGTCGTATGGGGACATGTTTTATTGTAATATTCCATATGAAAGGAATTTGATGCAATCATTAATGAGAACAAAACCTATCTTCTTTGAAGTTATGAAGGAACTTAAATCTCACTTATATATTAAGATGGAAACATACCGTTTGTGTTCCTCTAGAATGTCATCGTTACAAGCTAACAGTCTATCAACAGGGCTATAAAAAGCTAGACTTCAATCCCTAACTTCGTATTATCAAAACTTTTAATAGAGCAAGAGCATTCCAAATTGTCAGTATGATTCAAAGAGAGTGGCGTGTATATTATACGTAATTTCTGATTACTGCAATGATGTATGCGACTTAATATAAAATCCCAAGACACCTTTTGGAAGAACTGAATTAGATATACTAAAATACTTAGTTACTGTTTCTATATTTATGGACATTAAAACGATGTAGATTTAATTCTGTCAAATCGGAATTTCCCTGGAGTGCCAAATCATAACACAATCAATAAAACGTGTGGAAGACAAAAGACGGATGAGACATAATGTCATTGAAAAATATTTTTTCATCTGGTTAAGAATGACTGACCCGAGAATATTTTACAGTCTTTGTCTGGGACACGTCCGAGAAATATTAACTTTCAATTCAACACGTCAATCAGCTTGTCTCTAAAGAAGAATTGTGATTTAGAACAAAACCTAGAGAATCGTTTTCAGAATGCAACAATTATCATTGGAAAGTTGCCTCTTGGTTATGTGAGTATAGCATCAATTATAAGAGTCACGTGCTTTTATTCCGGTTTTCGTTCAATTACATTAATAACAAGAGAAAGCAATATAGATGAGAAAACAAACACCTATCCTGTAACAAAATAAACATGTATTTTATCCATATACTGAGCACAAGTGAGGACATAATGGTTATAAAATAGCAGAAACCGACAGTTACAATGGGAGAAAAGTTCAGCTCGTCTTGTGGGGAACATTACGATTGTTTCTTTTTACAAATATATATCATGGCAACACGCTTTCCATGCTTGTTAATAATTCCTTCAAAAAGCATCAGACCACGAACAAACTTTAAGGTAAATTTCCACCGGGAATTTATATTGATCAGGCTTAAACGTTAATGCATTATTTATAACATTATTTGTTCAACGCATTTTGGCTTTTGTTGTCCAGTAAAACGCATTCATATAGTATTACATCAATTCCGAATAAATAACTACAAGTAAATTTTGTAAAATGCATAAAATTATCTAAATAGACATGGTTAATGTTGTAGAGTTGAGAATGTAAAAAAACGAAAAGCTTTTGGAGACACATGTAAACAACATTCAGCGTAAAAAACGAACAATTCAAACCACACGCCAAACTAAGATTTCAAAAATCTGTGCACAAAAAAGAACACAGAAAAGATCAACCCTTCCTAAAAATGCTGTATTTACCCAATTAACCATACCAAGCACATAGGACCATATAAAAAATGGGTGACAAAGTACAGCCTCCAGAAGTGTATCGCCTTGGAAAGCTAACGTGAAGCAAAGCTGAAGGGGAAATGGTTACAATTCATTAACTAGGCCAGCTACAAAACAGTTTTATTTCTATACACACAGTTACACTCAAATATAAAACTTTCTAGACTAATTTCACACTATTTTAGAAAGATTATTCACACATGGCTGGCCGTAATAACGTTTTCGAGGAGCAAATGTCAAATTATGCCTACAATACACAATATACACACTAGGTGGTATATGTCTTAACATCGCAACAGAGAACAAGTAAGTATCACCACATACCATGTTCTACTTATTTATAATAAACTTATTACAACATTAGCCAAATGTTATCACAATGTCTATAATTTGAACATTATGATTGTACACATACTGGATATTAGTTTTAGGTAATGGGAATATAATCCTACGCAATAATTAGATCCTCGTTATAAACACTATGTAAGGCCACATTTGGCTTAATAGTATTTACGACTCAAGTTGTTTAATTAACATATTTTAACAAGTCGTTTATAAGCGATTATCTAAGAAAACCGCCCCCTCCAAAAAAAAAACGGTTGAATATAATTTTGTTGATAGTACAACATTAATCGGGATGTTGGAAGTATCGGTTCCTTCACTGTTAAGGTGCATCACTTGAATGGTTATTATTTAAGAAAATTGTATATTTTTCATTAAATTCTTCAAACTTTTATTTACTCAAATAATGTTTTTACATTACAAAATATAAAACATAATATTAACAAATTGAACGAGGTATAAATGTACGAAATTGTTAGTTAATGTAATATTTTGAATAATAAAATACAGTAAGACGGTAGTTGCTACTAAGAATTAATGTTTATTTCGAACTATTGGGAGAACGCGTTGGTAAAAAACTATTATAAATACATGATATTATTTCTAAAATGCTATGGGAGAAGTATAACTACAAATAAATAAATATAATGTTTTACATGATTATCGAGAAGGATCCAGTACCTGGTGACATAATTATACTACTTCTTTTGTATGCTTAACAATTTTAATTGTATTTGTAGGTTTCTACTTATTACAACAATTCGATTATTACATGAACTAAATATATGCCTCAGTTATAAAGTCTTCAGACAAAGGATGGGTTTTTTAACTGTCACTTGATTACTATTTCATCTTAGGGCCCCAGGTCATAATTGAATAATCCAGCCCAGTATGTACGACACCAAAAACGTAAATACTGCAGACAAGTCAGGTGGAAAACATACAGGGTTTAACAAAGAAACTTAGACAAGTCACCAATTATTATCGAGAGATCTGGTTTGTTTCTGCTAATTTGTCTGTATTCTAACTTTTTAACTTGCTTTATTCAATATTCGGGCCAGTTAAAAGACTGGGCCACAAAATCAGATTGGTTCCTGTGCTGGAACGTGGCGAGGGCATTTGGTAGCAGACTCT
Source organism: Lutraria lutraria (assembly GCA_964023205.1). Classification (NCBI taxonomy): domain Eukaryota; kingdom Metazoa; phylum Mollusca; class Bivalvia; order Venerida; family Mactridae; genus Lutraria; species Lutraria lutraria. Next base: position 22,525,383 of record OZ026845.1, on the reverse strand, counting down.
TGGAAAGTGTTAGTTTCACTTGTGTCGCAGATTTCGCTCTGTGATGAGAACACGCCTAAAATGTGTCTGTGAATACCATTGTTAAACAGGAATTATAATTCCATTAATTAACGACTAATTCAGTTTTACGATTAAAACTACAATTAATTTAATCTTGCCGAAAATCTAACTCGCAAATAAAAATCGGAAAATAATATTAATACCAAATAGAATACAGCTTTCAAGACCGTAATAGCCCATTACCATTAAATGAACAAATAACTGCACGAATATGTTGATGCGTGATTTAGCTTCAATGTTTCTAATCGAATCAAAAATATTGAAAAGGGGGATATTAAAACTACTAACGTATTACAGTTACATTGATTTAACATTATCAATATAATCGGGAGTATAGTATTAACATTGAAGTCATTTTACCAAAATATAGAAATGACAGTTATAAATTAACAATGCTATCTGAAAGAATATTATAATAGTGTGTTATGGACTGTCCACGCTTTGAAATAGTAGTAAACGTAGATATTAAAAATACTCCTTGAAAAATCCGCATGTACATTATTCAACCTTCCCAAGCATAGTACCTTGCCCAAGATCCCCGAAGCGAACAACCCGCCCATTATATAGGATCATACAAACAGGGAGTACACAAAAAATCTTCTTAGCTGTCTTAATGTATCGGGCTTGGATGTCTGGTCAAATCAAGTTTCATCAATTTATAGATTTAAGAACTAAACCATAATTACATACCGTCAAATAAACCTACTGTATAAAGTGCATTGCAAGTGATTTGAAACAAATATTACATTTGATTGATCTTCTGTAATGCAATATAGCACGTAATTTACATTTTTTTAACAACGATAACTATTCTGTATATTGGAATATAATGCAGAGAACCGTGCCTCAGATTTTTGATAACGTCCTCCGTCCATTGGATACTTGACTTTAAAGAAATGTTGTACCCTGAACCCCGCTGTTTATTATGTAATACGCAATAAATAAAAAAAATGAAAAAAGTATCAAAATTTTGAGGCATGGTTCACTAGATTATCATTTCCGCCACAAAATCCCGAAAACCGCTTCGAAATCCGTCGTCAAATAAGGCGGCAATCTTAATACGAAATTGACGCCTTCTGTGGTATTTTTGTAAGCGAGTAATTCACAATACAATACAGTATCGTCTCATGAAATTAATGAATAATCGATGCATCCCATACAGTTTTGATAGCCAATCAAATCGCGAATGTTTACGGTTCAATAAATGAAACCATGCCCAGGTTTGATGTCTTGTAAGAGATTTGATAACAAATTATTGTCATTAACGAATTGATCATATAGTATCATATAGTACCAATACAATGTATAACACGTTAGAGATGGTTAACGGTCGATAAAGGGGCGCAGTCTTTATCGCAATAAAACACTAATTTTTCGCTTTCGGTCAGGATCTTTTTTTATATTAAAGTATGATATTTAATCTTTGTAAATAACTTAAAATGTTGTTTTGCGTTTTTAGCATATAAAGCCAGAATCGATACATTAAACAAAGCTGCAGAGGTTTTAAACCACTGTTAAGGTCACAACCATACGTTTGCATGAAATCATTTTGTAAACGATATTAGTTTCAGTTTTCCACAAACACATTGTTTGTTATAATTCCTATATTTTTTAGAAATAAAATATGTTTTATTCATATTGGCACTGACTATATTCGGTACAAATATAACAATGATAAACCCAAATGCAAAACGTCCGGAGAGGGTTCTCAGATTATTTATACAACAGAAATTGTCTGAACTAATTGAGCATAATTTTCTAACTAGAGGGTTTTAAGTAGCAATTAATACAATATTTATACTTCAATTACCCACTGATGAGGTAAAATCATTCGGACTGTTTGACACGTTGGTGGTACTTAATGAAGTTAATCCATAGCTGCAATATGATTTAAATCCTTTTCCTTTCTCCGGGAGACTAAGGCCGACAAAAAGAAGTTAAAACCAAGGGATATTAACCCCCCATGATTGCAACATAAGCCAGACGATAATCGTAACAACCGCTCGGTAAATGATGAACAATAATAATTCTCAACTGGTGTGTTCTTAACAGCACTACCCATCTTTAAATGCGCCTTAAACAAACTCTACATAATTGCAGAACTTCATTACATGCAACACATATGAACGGTTTGCCTTGGGTTCTGCCTCAAACTACAAATATCTAAGAAATGTTGTTGAAAAAAGATTGTACAACAAGATGAATACACTCAAGTCTTGTGATGGAAGTAACGTGATAATTACAACACGTATAGTACCTAATTGTGCCACTCATGTTTCTTGACGTGTTAGTTGAAATATAATTACTTCTTGTGGAAGTGACACTTTTAACGGTATTATCACGAACAGGTTGAAGACAGTAGAGACACTGTTCTTATCACAATTTTCAATTCGATGTTCGTATTTCAACAGATGATTTTTTCTTCGAAGTCTTTCAATTAGCATCCTAATTGGCTTTCATTAAGTTAATTAGATTTAGATGAATATTGGATCAAAGACTCGAATATACTACGTTGTTTTTACTAGTCGTGGATCATTACCACTCAACAACGGAGGACCTCTCCTACTGTTCACATGCCAGCAATATATTGAACTTTACAGGCATGAACAAATTGGGCTTCCTGCTTGAACAAGACTTCGATCAACCAAGCCCTCATATAATAATACAACAGTCTGTTTACCTCGATGTCACTTTAACGCGCTCCGTTTTGCTGGACAAACATGTGCGATTCATAAAAAATATTCTTTCAGTTACACTACAATTCAATTTCATCGTTTGTTTCGCCACGTCTAATGGAGGGGTATTGCAATTGATCAAGCGAGATTGCTGAAATGCATTTTTGATGTTTATGCGTTTAAAACGGAGAATAATCACAGTGTTTGAACAAATTGATGTTCTTGTGTTGTTGTTCAAATTTTAGCTTGACTCGCGGACATTTTTCCCAAGGTTCTATGGTGATGAATCTTGTGTCATTCTCAATATGACGTCACTGGTACCAAACTGTTACAGCTTCGTTTTGATTTCTGCACGGTTGCTTCATGTCTGATCGTTTTCGTGATTACAAAAGCATCAAATAAGCCTTTCTGATATGTTCATGTTTACATGATTGTTTATTTTTGTCCATATTAATACAAACTAAAATGTATTTTCATATTATCTCTTTAGCCCCGTAACTGTTTACAGCTCATAGAACTGGAAAATGAAGACCAACGTCAATCGAACTCAGTGAATGGTAGAAGTGAATGATGTTTGATACGTCAATACTTCATAATAACGTGGTATGAATAATACAAAGTGCTCTTTATTTGTCATTGACAGGATCTGCGAATATATGGCTTTTTGTCAGAGGTTTTTGATGAAAAAGTCATATCCATGTACCTGAGTTAATAAGCGTATCTAGTCTATACTAAATCTGTTTGATGATAGTGACAAAATAGATAATAAGAAATAAAGAAGTAAACAACAACAAACACGAGGCGAAGTGTGAAACTGACATAACTAGCGATTTATATAGTGTATTTGAGCTCAATACTGCTGATATTTACATATGGTCGGACAAGATTTTTGTGTTGACGATCACTTTGACCTACTGACCTCAAAACCATCATCAAAAGGATCATCTATATGTGATGAGTGAAAACTCTATCGCTCTTATATGATGGTCATTATGAGGCAAAGTCGTTCTCTGGTTATTGATCAGACAAGTGGTCGGTCGGTTCGTCCGTCGGTAGGTCGATCCGTCCGACCACGACCGACATGTGCAGAGCAATATATACCCCTTCTTCGAAGGCCATGATAAGGCCAAGAGAGGGTTTCACTTAAGATTTCAGTTTCTAAAGAATGTTCTCATGTTCAATTTTCAGTCATAGTTTCAGCATTTAAACTGCGAAAATCAGCGTGAAGGTCTGTGAAAGGATCGATAGGGATATATATATATATAGCTGGTTTCTAGCATTATTTCTGTTATAGGAGGTAACCGGTTCACCGACCCAGTTTTTTCTCGACTGTATACTAACCCTTTACACGGAACCTGCACCTTTTCCACACATGAACGAAAATCGACATTGTCGTCAGAATTCTCATAAATAGGTATGACCTTGGGCGACAAAGAATCGAGCCCAGATCCCCGGGTTACAAGTCCAGCACACTAACTATTTACAACGGCCGCGTCCTGCAAACTGCAGAATAAAAGAAGCAACTAAATGTACTTATTTAAAACATTGTAGCAAGAGAAAGCTGGACACAGTTTTTTCAAATCGGCAATTTAAATATGAAATGGTTGTCTGGAGAAGAGAGTTGCCATCTTTCTCCATTAATATATGTATCTGATACAGACCGAAATCTTGTGATATTCGCAGTGAATCAGCATAGCTGACATAACTAGAGTGACATTTACATATATTTATTTATGAATTGTTGCATGAATATATATACGAGAAATATTCTAGCTATGAACACAGACGTGTGTTCATAGCATAGTAGGCTGTTCTTTTTATACTCTATATCGATAGATCGGGGCATATTATTTTGACCTGTCTGTTTGTTTGTTTGTTTGTTTGTTTGTTTGTTTGTTTGTTTGTTTGTTTGTTTGTTTGTTTGTTTGTTTGTTTGTTTGTTTGTTTGTCTGTTTGTCTTTACCAAACTTTAACCTTACCTATAAATTCAAAACGCTTCCACCTATGATCATCAAACTTTATATGTTGGATCCTCATGACAACCTTTACTGGAGATGTACATTTTCAGGTCAGTATGCCAAATGTCAAGGTCACGGGGACAATGTGTTTGAAAAAAACCTCATCTTGTTTGTTCAGAAGATTGTTCTAGGAAATGAATCGTGTGGCTCACAAGAACATACGAACTATTTTGAACAATTTAAGTAAAGTTTAAGAAGAACTACAGTGATCTTCTCTGATTCTAATCACAAGTTAGTGAGAGTGGATTAAACATCGTAAAGTTAGCACGAATTTAATCTATACAGCACGAGCTTTAATTAAGCAAGAAATTAAAGTAGCAAAAACATTGATGATATATCCTGATACAGAAAGCAAATACTGAATTAAAATAGACCATGCAGAATAGAGCTATATATACCATCTGTCGCATTAGCATACTTCTCAAATCCTAAGAAGCAAGTCGAAAGAAGAAAAACATATGACTATAGGTACACTGATTTCATTAATTTTGACGGTGAATATTATGTCTTTGCTGAACTCCGACCCTATTACCAGAACGTTAGCAGTGTTCAATTAACCTAAATAACTTTTTTTTTCAGACAATTGCATTGAAGGTAAAAATCGCATCTGTTGTATTCAGGATGACGACCAGTACATTAATAAGCCTTGAAATAAAAACAATCCAAAACTATTTTATTTTATCGTTCTGTATATTTTATATTAACTCAAAATTCAACGTGGGAATAATATAAGTATATCTCACCCGTGCTGATAAGCGGATAAAGATTACGAACGAATGCAGCGAGTCCGTGGAAACACGTGCATTTTAGACAGGTTTCAGACAGCTTTTACGCTCATCTGTTAAATTGTATCATTATAAAACAGGAATAATAATATAGATTTATTAACTTTACTGTTGTTTTGATATGATGGTGTTTAATCGTGATAAAACTTATCTAAGAGAAAATATCATTTTTGCACTTTTGTCTGATTTATTCATTTTTTATGAAATAAAATGAATTATTTTATGAGTGTGGAATATCAAACGATCATTAAGAAAATACTGCTGAAGATTTGTGCGAATCGAACTCTTTTACCTGTTAAACTTGTACAGGCTCTGAAGTACTATAAAATAATCAAGTATGTATTCATTATTCTGAAAAAAATGTGTTATGTATTGCACTAAAATGTGTCACCAAATAATCTGTTATAAAGAAATTGCATATACAAATTATAAAAATGCCACCAAATATTATTTTAGTTCTGTTTTCGTTTGCCTTATTGTTCAACATTAGAAGCAATTTTCATGTAAGCATTATATGAATATACAGCAAAGTACATTGTTACTACATAACATAAACAATGCCAGGAAAAGGTAAGAAATGTCGTTTTTATCCGATAATTAATGCGGAGAAGACATAGGTAGATTTACACCAATATACAATTGTAAACAAACAAGAATACACCATCATATTCGTGATATTCGTACAACCTGAGATAGAACAGTGATTGCTGTCAATGATTACATCGAAAATATTAAAAAGATTTCCATAAAATTCATATCTCAAGAAAACTAAAGAATTCCACCTGTAAATGTCTCTATTCAGCACGGACGAAAAGAAACGGAAATGAGCTTGGTGTACACTTAAATTATGTTTATACATCATTAGCCTCACCTCTTACTTAATTAGCTTTAGCGAAACTAAATTTTAGTTTAAGTCGATTACATGAACAGTTTAGTTTACAGCCACATCAGTTCCACATCAGATTAATGATCGTCTTGAAGGTCACGTGTGTCGTCAGGTGTTTTATGTATTAGACATCTTTAATACGGGTCCATACAAACATCGATGTTGTTTTGTCTAATTATAGAAAGGTGACAAGAACTCAAGCCAGTGTTTATCCGCCTTCCTACATAAGACAAGCATCTATCGAACGGGTAATAACTTTTAACAATTCTTGTTTCGTAGTACAAACCCGTCGTTAGATTCCATATCGTAGCAATGTCAAAACCTAAATTGCTTGTCAATATATTTATATATATAACGATATAATATATATCTTGTTCGTACTTCGTTATTTATCGATTCTAAAACAATTGCAAACGGCGAAACGACATAAGGCAAATTCTCTAAAGGAGTTATTAAAGAGATTTCAATTATTTCAAGATATATTCTGATGCCATTGTTGTTGTTTTAAGTAAACACATGTTCTCAGAAAATCGTTTGAATTTTCTAGGCGAATATCTGACACGTTTAAGACCTGTTTATAAATCTATGGAGAATACTGATGATTACACCAAACACTCCTGTACTTCATCATTGAACCATTACTATATAAAATATATCAGCGACAGAAAATGCAATACTAAATCAAACATAAGCAGCCTACCGAAATTATATTATGCTTCCAAGAAACTGGTGTCATTGTTTTAAACACATTTCATCTTCTAATACAATAACCAAAGAACCCCAAAAATTAACGGAAACTATATCTTTCAACGAGGTTATAGATCATTTATGTTTGCAAATAAATCTTCCAGCAACACACGTCGTACGTTTCGGGGTAATTGTCGAATGTACTATAACAAATTATCTAGCAGCGATATTCATTTTAAATGCAATTGTTCGCATTGCAATTCTGTTATTAAGAGATGCAACGCGGTGTGTGCTTATCAAATCCACGACTAAAAGGCGCAAGGTTTCATAATATGCGTTTCAGATATATCACTTTTAATTTCACTAAATCTTAATTAATGTCGAACATTTGGAAGACAATAGTAAAATGTAACTTCCCATCGTAGCATAATCGGAGTTAAGGATTCTGTGAGATAAAGAAAGGTGACATAATATGACACTTAGTGATACAAATTTAAAAGCGTCTCAGAAGTTAATTAAATTTTAGGCAATGTTGACATACACTAGTGTAATACATTATGCTTTCGAATGAAACCAAAACCAGGCCTACAGTTTCGTTCGTTCAGAGTAAATATTAACATTGTAAATGTATAGTGGTTATAGCATTTTAAGTTAGCAGATATTTTCTTTTGGACAAGATGAAATAAAAGCCAGCGAAAAGAGGGAAGAGATGTATTTCAACGAATAATGTATTTGGTGCCAGCAATCCATTTCAAACCGTGACTTCGCAATGAAAAATAGGATCGGCTGGTATTTTGATTACACCTAACGTATTGTGGTCTTGAAAGTTATCGTCAGGAAACACATTGACAAACTTACTTCATATCATAACATAAAAAACATTCTTCAACGTGGTAGTGCCAGCTGTGTTCATATATCTATGTAATCAAATATATGACATCGGAATGATGTGTGAATCACGTAAACCTGAATGTAGCAATAGTTGTAAACACTGAATTTCTTTCCCATGGTTCTGAACAATTCTTCCAAAAAGAGGCATATCTTTATTAACCGACACTTGTAAGCATTTGATGGTAACGAAGCTTAGATAAATCATGGAAAATGCAAAGCCTATTATTATTTGTAGAAATTTACAATTTACTGTTGTGTAAATCTTAGTTTATTCCAGAGAATATACTAATATATCACCTATCAGACTAATGTTGTTGACGTCAGCGACGGTATAATTAAATCTAATTGTTTCTATGGTAATTGGTGATAGAATTATATCAATCCATCAAATACAAAACAGGTTAGTATTTACCAGAAAATACTGTTATGTAAGGCTTTGTACTGATTTCTGGACAAATTGAGAGATATAATTCCAATGATCATATTTTATGAACAAACCCAGTAATAAAAAAGTGGCACCTTTAACGCTGATTGAATTGATGCAGCTGGTGACAAAAAAAGACAAAATGCATTTTGATTACTTCATCCGATTGAAACCATTTAATGAATAACCCTGCAGCTTTATTAATAGTCGATCCGATTAAATAGTATCATGACTTCTTACAACTATTTCAACTCTGACATTTTTTAAAAATCTCAAAAATAACGAATCTGCCTAAGATTATTCAGGTTTATACAATGCACTAGACCAGTAGGAGCTAAGGATGAGATCATAACACATTTGTAATTAATTAATTAATGCTACAACATTAATGTCTATAACACATAAGCTTACCTATCCGTCCTAACACAAAAGGCATAAAAATCCACATATTTATAACTGGTAAAATAATCCTCCTTAGTCTCCACATAGTCTTGTGTTACATGAGAAATAATAGGAAATCACAACAGGGCATAACTGTTGACCAGAAATATTACATTCTTATAACAAAGATCACACACTTGCTTTGCAAGCAAACGCAGCAGCCAAATCTGAGTTGATCGAGAATAATTTGGCGCGCTTGGAAACGTTGCAGATAATCTTTACATCACTGGCTTTCTACTTCCTAGGCAGTGTTTTAGTCAGTACCACGAATCCATTAAAATATTCGTTGAATGTTATTTAATGTAAATACCACTATATTATCAAAAAATGAAATGATCGCGCTGAATTAAATTCCCAGATTTTTTTATCCAATATAGCATCACATTCCTAACTATTCTGAAACAGTCGATCGTCACATTAGTGAGCATTTCTGACAATGAATCAAAGGTCGGTCGATTGCGCAATTTACGCAAACTACAAATAACGCTCTCGCTCTCTCTCTCTCTCTCTCTCTCTCTCTCTCGTTGTTCATATGTATGCAATCATTCTCATAGCATGCTTGTAAAACAGGAATTATAAAGTTATGTTACTGAAAACTGTACGCGAGTGGTTTCATGGATTCCTTTTTGGTTCTGATAAACTTACGTCGATAGCTTTTAAACACCAATTATATTGGCCGTACCGTATAGTTAATATATCTTGGAATAACTTCAGAATCTAATCATTTTTCCTTTGTAATATCAAGAGAATGTCTATTCGTTTAAAGAAAGAAATACATGTAACTATTCAGTTTGTGTATGTTGAGTTAACAATTTAATCTTTGCCCTCAAAGAGTCGATTAATCCCTCCACATCCTGCAATGAATTACAAAGTAGTTATAATTATAGGATACGACCTGATGAACACCTCAATCGATATTTCAAGATCGCGTTTCATATTGCCAAATATCACTCGTATTTTCTATGAAATGTTTGCAATAATCATGTGGTGTTAACATATTGCACAATATTATCAACCAAATAAGTCGTCTTATGATTTTATTTACTTTATTTGGATTGTACAATGTTTCAACTATATACGGCGGCCTATTCACCCAACCAATTTTCCTGGACGGTACTAGTATGCTAACCAGTTCTGATTAACCTTTCCACAAGGAACCAGCAACTTCTCCACAAGTGGAGGAAATTCGACATTGTTGTCAAATTTTCGTGGAAGGGTATGATGTGCCTCGACCTAAAATGGATCCCTGGTTTCCAGTTTCAAAGCGCACTAACCGCTGGATCCTAGCCGCAACATTTGTTTCGTGATTTTAAAAATAGTATAGTGTTAACTTTATTCATATATTTTTTTTTCTTAAGTATCTTGTATTTTTCTTCTTTTTTTAAAGGTCATGCTTGTTCATTTATGTCATATTAATCAAAGTTGTTCTGTATTTCATCTTCTCTTTGCACTTTTATGACGTTATAGGAACAAACCTTTATTGCATTTATACTTGTTTGTAACAAGAAACTATATAAATTACTATCTTAGTCCATTTGTCTAGAGATAAACTTCAACGATGTCTGCTCATTTGCATTCTATAGTTGCAAACACACATACAAACACCTGTGTCTATCACCTCATACTATTTGAATATTTTTTAGTACATGGTTTATTTGACTCCCCTCCATTGTAAAGTCAATGGACAAATATGTGACTGTATTTACTATACATAATTGACACATGCTGAGACAACCCTATGGTCTTTTGTGATGTTATTCAGCCACTTCCTTTCGCCTAAGTGTATGTGGGCATTTGCTCATAGATCTGTATAGTCGTACTAGTGTGTTCCTAGACGTGTCGATAGGGTAAACTGTCCATAGTTTGTAACGGCAATATTGTCTTCAACATAATACAAAGTAACGAACATTATCATTCTCATAGTTTCTGTCTGGTTTTAGACAGTGTCTCACTGAGGAAATTGCCAGTCAATATCAGCAATATCGATACATCAGAACATCGATAAATATTATCGAAATTGCAGAATATGACAAAGCGATCATCTATTATCATTCTGTCTGACATCAATTAGCGTCGTTTCATTTTATACAGTCAAATAATGTGATGTATAAACAATCGATGTGGCGTCTGAACTATGAAATGTTTCATTTAAATCAGCATGAGTTGCATGGTGCAATTCTTATTATTTCTCGTTGCACAAAGCCAATCTGTTTTTTTATTTATTTTTCAATGCATACAGATAAAAGCACAGTGGGTGTCAAGCGAGCGAGATTCTTCATCATTGCTGTCGTATGACACTGCAAAACTTACTCCATGGAGTTCAATTGTAATTTCATGGCAATATATCATACTTATGGATGTTAGAATGGTGCAATGTTCTATCAGTTTAACCCTTAAATGAGTTCCGTTCATGTTGCAATTTCTTCTGTATTTTGTAGATAGTAAAACCATTGTATTTGGTAAGGATGCTGCTGTATAAGAAGGGAATAATAAGGTACCAGAACATTAATCTTGCAATGTAATCTGTCGGTGAACATATGAGGTTCGTTTATCAAATTTCCCGGAATTATTGTCATTGCTAATTATTATACAACTTATGTTTGCTACCAATAGGAAACAATTGGTTGCTTCTTATTCACTTCTGTATACTGTGAACATTTTAAGACGGAATTTATCAAGACAGTTGTTACCATGGGGTTTGAGAGAATGTTGCCTCGTCATGGAAAACATTAATAAAATTCATTAAATGTTACTTCGTAGTGGTTTCATGGTGATTATAATGACTGAATAATTATTAATTATGTATGATACTTGTATTATTGTCATGTTCCTCCATATTGTATGTAGAATAGTAGGCTTTTAATACAGGGTGTTTCATAATATATGATACCACTACGACAGCTTATCATTTTTGAGTGTACGTGTATATGCCAGTTCTATTATTTAAAAATAGGCTTATAGTAGAAACATGCACCTTTTTTCTTAACAGAAAATTACAGCTTATAACTTAATTTCCCAGTCGAAAACATTACTTTCAAATTGTACAACAGATGTTCGATGTGACGTCCATTTTGCTCAAAAATGACGCTGAGTCTGTGTGTGTTTAAGTTTTCCATTGTTTCTTATCCGCTGTTACAATCCAATTCTGTCATTTAATTCTCTTAACTAGCCTAAACATTTGAAGCTCGGTAAATATACAATATTTAGGATATCCTTATTGCATTGTTCGCAGCAACAGTAACTTGAGAAAAAGGCTCTTGAAGTAAAACTGGATGACTTCTGTACATTGCTTAGACGTCGCCATAACGTCATAGTAACGTCATAACGTGAACGTGACTGAAGTTTCTCGAATTTTGACATTCATCAAAATGCGCGAGTCTCACAATTCCATCGGTATATTACTCAACTAAAAATGCGTAAAATATTGTAATTTCCATCTTTATGGTATCAGATATTATGAAACATCCTGTATGTATTGAGGTGGATCTTCGGTATATCTTAGATTTATAGCGATGCTAACACTTAATTATTCAAACTTGGGTAAAAAAATACCATTACGTATATTTGTACATTACGGGTATCTTTGTAATCTATTTCGTGAGGAGATCACAGTAGACTATTTGACGGATGCTAATCTTTACAGTCTCCTGAATAATATATCACACATAGTCCGGCAACATTCTGAAACACGAGCTTATTTACTTTGGTGCTCTTCGAAGTATACTTCTGTCCGATTCTTCCCTTTGTATAACGCCTAACTTTGAAATGAGTTCTCACTTTTACCGACGGATAGCACCGTGCCAGACGTAATTTACTAAATTGTGAAGTATAGATTATTGATGTTTGCCGTTTAATGCCACAAGATGAGCATACATTTGTCTGCGTGATAAATCAAAGACTTTTACAAGATGTTTGAACATTTAGTACATATAGATATCGGTATTCTGTAGACATGATCACTGTGTCAATAGTTAACAACGAATAAGTGTATTTGATCTTCTAATAGATTAATTAGTGAATATACATATAATTGTTGACAGAGCCAAACAAGTGTAACTGTAAACTGATTAAAATGAATGTATTTTTGGCAACAATAAGTAAAGATTATTATAGCATTCGAGAATGAACTGAATGAGATCTTTTTAAAAGAGAAATACACTGTCGTACTGTGAACGTATGTCATCCAGAGGAGAGACAAACAATACATTTATACACATCTAGTAGCTACATGTATGGAAAGGCATACATTGTCCATGTGGCACGGTCGGGGTCCAGTGGTTGATACGCTTGACTTGTAACCAAGCGTTCCGGGTTCGAAACCCGATCGCAACAGGTCCTACCCTTCTGATAGAAACATGTCGATTACCCCCATTATGTTGAGAAGTTGCCGGGTCCTTGTGGAGAGGTAAGTTAGTACTGGTTGCATTGTAGTCAATGACAACTAGTTAGATGAACCGGCTGCCGTAAGTGACTGAAATATCGTTGAACCGTCTGAAATAAAAGAATGAAACTTTCCCAATACTTCGAAAACCCGTTCCGTATAAGTTTATATACTGTTTGTACAGAGAAACAGAGAAAAGAAAAAAAATCTTAGAAAATCGTAAAACAAAATTCCACCGTTCTCCAAATCCAACAACACCAAACCCACATAACAAATAGAAATTCATGATTGTGTATACAAAATAAAATGGATAACATAACACAAGCTTTCAGAGTGAAGGTTAATTACTTTGTTTCTCATTTCATTTTATATATCTGATTTAATACTAGATTACTTAATTATCTGGTTCGGTGCCTTGTGTTCTGTCGAACTGTATAATTAAATAATTATTTTGTACACTTCTCCATTAAATGACAATATCTGGTTTATATTACAATCATCAAGCATGTTTTACTCTTTAGTTCGTCTTTTCTTATCCTTTTCTTGACAGACAGTCTCGATTCAATTCTTCCCTGATATCAATAAATACTTTATATAGTGTTTATAATATCAGAACAAATCTTTTATCCTGCTTCTCGTTGTCATAACGTATTTATTCTCTACCAAATAGCTCATCACAAAATTCATATCAAAATGATGGCGTAATATTTCTTCTAAAAGCGAATATTCTTCATTTTATCCGATATTTTGTAATTTTCTCTGAAATTTAAATGAATATTTCATACTTAAATAATGTGCGTATCCCAGAGTCTCTGTATTTCCCCGTGTATGCGTTTAGATAATGTCAATCAATGTAATACGTTAACATATTTGTCTTTACTTATCATCTAATACCGCCAATATCCTTATATTGATAAGACGTTTTAAAAGCTTCTTTTATAATAGTGTTCATGTTTTTGACAGATGAAGCTAATCCCATACAATCTGATGAGAATCCATCTAATGTGATGGGATACCATTTCACATACACAAACAATTGCAGTAATATTACTCTAAGTTACGATTTCCAAGTCTTTAAATTATCACGTGATATTCGAACATCTTAGAATACCATACAGTCAAATATGAAATTGTGTTGAGCTAACCATTGTACGCCTCGACTCGGTTTGGTTTTATGTCCCTTTTCAACAGTCAGAGTCATATGAGGCGGACAGTTTACCTAGCCATCGTTCCTGGAAATAACCAGTACTAGACTCCCATTATCCGTAAGCAACTGCCTACTTTCTCACATAAAGAGTCATGGTCGGTAGCGGGGCTCGAACACACGAATCTTTGTCAGTGAGAATGCTAGACTCCATTCCTCCGTAAGCAACTGTCAGGGATCGGGAAGATTCAGTATAGTACAAAAATGTTGAAGATTAAGTGGGTTTTAAATGCAACCAAGTAGGAGGAACATGCTCAGAAACAAAATATGGAATAAAAACTTTTTTAGAGCTTGATATTCGAATAGATTCTTGTGTCTGTTTACTGTAATGAATATCCAGTGTATCAATTAATAGAGTTTTCAAATACAGATGCATATTAAAGAATATTCACAGTACATTAATAGAAAAACAAGTATGTTCCGAGGCATTTGTGTAATTCATCAAATACAATTACCAATATCTGTTAATAACTCACGAGAGATTTCTTCTGCATATTTGTTCTTGGAACAAAACGTGTGGAGCTTGCAAGGATTCAATTAACAGTTTCACGAATCGATGATTTTGCAAAATTAAATCTTTACTATACTTTAGCGTAAATAAAATGTACTGATGATAGCGAATAATCAATAATTATTAATCAGGAACATAATGAATTCGGGGCAAAAGGATTAGAACTTAGAAACTGCAGCTGTTTAAGCAAGCATAGATATGTAAATAATAATGTATACATTTTGTAGTTTCATCTGACAATGGGTCATGAATCAAGGAGGGGGGGGGGGTAAAATCTGGTTGAAGCACTGGACTCCACATAACTGCATTCAGTAAATATGAACAGTGATGTTAAACAATAATGGTAAACTATTCACTACCGACGTCGTAACGTCATGATGATCTGCCTCACCTACAGTATCCTGAAGTACTTCGAAGGACTGTCATTTCTACGCCAATTTGTGTTAACCGCTGAAATTATATGAACTTCTTAAGAAAATGTGTATCCAGCTGCCAATGAATTTTTGTGTTATTACCTTTTACCGTTTTGAAGTTACGACAAATGTCCACGTAATTCTGTGACACTCCTAGTATGTCATGTATTACACCTTAATCATTGTTAATTGCCACTGTGTCCTCATATAATTTGTAGCTTGTACTTGTCTTATGTATTAATAGAGTATATATAGAGATAAGGAAAACAGTCATTGATAAAACACAATCATGACCCCGGCCACCTTACTCTAAATATTTCCAACCCCCACGTAAAGAAAAATACCAAAGGCAACTTAATCATTTTCTTTTAATCTATGTGTCAATTTTTACAAACGACGTTTTTGAAGGCGAATGAGCGTTTTGAAGGGTAGCGCTATATACTGAAGATTGGATAAAATAAAAACGGCTCGATAGATTTTCATAAAAATTACGAGAACAGTAGATGACACATCAAACTTTATTATAGACAAAAATAAAAAAAATCCCTCGGGCAGATTTTTAATTAAAATAATTTAAGTTTGAAAGTGAGAAGAAAACAACATTAAATTTTACATTTAAAATCGTTTTACTTGCACTTATAATTAAATAATGAACATCAAATTTATACCTACGCGCAGGTAATTTTATTCTCCGCTATTAAAATTTTATTTCATTAAATATCCACATAAATTGACAGAGCGATAGGTGTTTTCAGAGAGGCACTATAAATACCGCAAACATGACTGTTTTGACGTCGAAAACGACGTTATTTCAATCGTTTGGTTCCACCTTAAAGTGTTGGCGTTAGGGCTTGTGGGAAAGTTCCAGCAAAGATCTCCCATCAACATGATTTACGCCTTTTTGTCTCTTCTTTGTATAATTAATATGTTAAAACCTAATTCAAGCAGACATTTTTATTCCTCATAGGCATCGATATAGACTTGTAAACGTTAATTTCAAACTTATAAGGAACGTTTGCTCTATCTGTCAGGTGTCTGGTACGGTTTGTCGTATTTTGCTCGAAAGGTACAGAGTAAGCAATCGGTTAGAATGAAAATATCAAATGAAAGCGTAAAAATTATATTGGTATTCAGCAATGTGAAATGTTTAAATATCGCCTTAAGGATGTATGATATTGATAGGTAAAAGTGCATCTTTGTTTTATGATGATACTTCATCGCCATTATTTCAAAATATATTTTCAGTTAGGTATTGTAACATAGCTCACGTAATGCCGAAACGTTAACAATACATATGAAATTTTAACATGTGTTGGTGTTTAAACCGTATTTTACATTATGTATGATAACAGAATTCGCGTCATTATGAAAACATTGTTTACGTTGTAACTCGTATTTAACACAATCATGATTCATGCCTAGTTATTCTTATGTCTCTGCATCCTTTTACGAATCATCAAGATGCGACGTGAAATTGTTTCCAATAGAGATTCACAGGCATAGTAATTGCTGTTTTCACGACAAGCGATTGTAGCTGCAGCAAAGGGCAATAATCAATTAACATAGACAATTATATAAATTGAACTTTGTCACCTTTTAGCCCGGAAATAATATGTATAATACCTGTCTGAAGTACATTACAACGTTTATTCAATTACAAGTCTGGATACAAACATACCATATGACGCCCAAAAACAAAGGTTTCTTGGCACACATGTTACGGAGGTCTATCTCCACCTCCACATGTCTTAAAACTGATATTCATTGTCCAGAAATAAAAACGTGCAATGTACTTCTAGGCTTATTTGTTCTGTAGAAACAAGTCTAATTTCGGTGTAGAGCTAAATAAGGCATATTCTCTTAGAACAGTTCCAACCATGTCTAGTTGATTTAGCAAAACGGTTTAGCTCGAGCAAATAATTAACACACATAACTTGTATATCGGTTCTCCATGTGATAGAGTCTCTTTTTATTACAAGAAATTCGACCATGAAGATCATTATAAAATAAAATACCCCGTTTATACGAATGGTACGATTTGTTGTAATGGATATCCACGCCAAAAATACATTAAGCAATCCACGTGGCTTTTTTATGTTCTACATACGATACACCTCGGAGACTACAATGTAGCTATCATTAAATACAGGATACATTAGATAATGAGTTAAACGGTACCTCAAACATCCAGGCGATAAAATAGGCTGTACAAATATCCATTAAGTATAGTTCTCCAGATCAGCCGATACAATATACATTAATTTTTACACAACGGAACTTCTAGGTTTATTCATACAAAGATCGTATGTCAGCCATGATGGTGAACTGGGAAACGCAGCTAATATAAATGTTTAGCGTTAAGCAACAAATGCTACCAATATAAATGTTATTTTGTATCAAATCAAATATTTGCGTTATTACTTCTACTATTGTTGAACCATTACAATCAACATAAATGTACATAATGTTTTATATTTTTATTAATAATAAGAGAATATTGACTATCCTCCTATGACATTCAATTTTCATACTTTGGTCTTTTTTCTGTCTCTTGACTTGTAATAAGTAGAAACCTACAAATACAATTAAAATTGTTAAGCATACACAAGTATATAAATTGCGTCATCAGGTACTTGATCCTTCTCGATAATCATGTAAAACATGTTATTTTGTTTTTTTGGTACTGATACTTCTCCCATAGCATTTTATAAATAATATCATGTATTTAGAATATATTTTTCCAACGCATTTATCCAATAATTCGTGATAAATTTTCTTTCTTGGTAGCAACCACCGCCTTACTGTATTTTATCATTTAAAATATTAAATTAACTAGCAAGTTCGTTCATTTATACCTCGTTTCAGTTTGTTAATACTATGTATGGTGACTAGCCTTCATTATTCTTAGGTTAAATGCATTTGATTTCAGTTATATAATCATTCAGACTTTTAGTGCAGGTCTTTCTCAAAAAGGTAATCTATACGTCAATGAAAAAATATTACGATTCCCCACTACCATACACTGTCGAGGTCAAAAGTCTAATTACATGAATCATCAATGCTTGTCACTTACTGTGGCAAGTGTGAAGTCACCATGACTGGATATTGTAAAACTACGTAAATAATTTCTTTTATACTGTTTCTTTATAAACCTTTTGTACCTTCAGGTTCAATGCGTCCCAAAATATTTTCGTCTTTTGGCTTTGCTGTTGGACATTTTAGGGTAGGCGACCGGTCGGTGTGTCGTTAGCGGTCTATGTCGAGATGAGACAATCGTACAATGTGCAGGTAAATCATTGTAAATTGAAACTTGAAATTTACTTGAACCCCTTTTACTACTTATAACTACATATACAATGGCGTTGTACAATGAAAAACTAAATGAAACCAAACTAACAGATGAAAATATGCAAACATACACTTCTGAATGTACATGTAGTAGACAAGTTTATCAATCACACATAATTGAAATAGTGCAATTTTGTTTTGAAAATGACTACAGAATCTCATTGTCTCAGGCTAGCAGGTAACTCATTCCGTAATTTTGGACCTATCATGCTGACGCTTTTGTTGGAAAAGGTCTTGTTTCTATTAAAGGGAGCATCATGACAACCAATAGATGATTCAGATGATGTGTATTGCAGGCCAAAACTTCTCTTCTGTCTGGTGACTTCTATCTATCAGTCTCTTGATACTGTCAACCTCTCTTACGAGTGTACTAGACAGGGGGTACGCACAGGTTTGTTAGGGAGGGTGAGTTAGAAGAAAATAAAATCTGAGTTGTAGTAAGCATCAGAAAATATTGTGACATCAGTTATTGTTAGGTTTGGTTAGTAATTGGGTGAGGTGCAGGGTGCAAGAATGAAATATCAAGTATGTAGAATGAATGAAAATCAGTCACATCATTACACAAACAAGAAATCTCTATGTACAACAAGCGTTTCATTATACTAGTATTACTATTAATATACATTCATTTAATCGGATAAACGCTGAAAGTAGGGGTGATTTAAATATAATAAAAACAGGATGACGCGTCTAGTACTTGGCTGATGCAACGTGACTTTTAACAAGACTAAATGATCCTGAAATCTAAAATGGCAGCGGAGTGCGTGAGTTTCAAGCTTATCATAGTCACGTGTCCACCTTTTCATCCCACATGACCACCGAACAAATCTCATTTAAAAAAAAGCATACAAAGAAGCGATTTCAAGCAGCCGAATGAAGCTTTCAGTTGAAAAAAAACTCTCCATTTTGTTGACATTACGGAATTCCCATCACCATATAACTTCTTAATTTAATACGAACTTGGAGAACCAGCATAAACAAGCATTACAGAGCGGATATAAATCCTATTACAAGATATTTTTCTAATACATCACGTGATAACATCGAGTCTGATATCGTCGGCTCTTATGAATATCAAATTACGGAGAAGAACATTGGACACGTGACCAGGAAAAGACTATCACGAGGCTAATATAGAATAATAATTGGATTAAAACCGACGGATATTTCACATTTAAGCTGAAATTAAAGTCGACTTTATCTCGTAGCAGTTGGCTACAATTTGTTTCTTTTTGACAAAATGTGAAGATCGTAATAATGAAGAGTTTGGAACATTACATTTTACGGACATAACCTTATATCTAATTCAGCAATAAAAATTTTAGTTGTTTATGGCATACTCTAAAAAGCATTACATATTTTGTAAACGGGTTTGCAGACACAAGTACGTCTATGACGTTATTACATTTACGCGAATATTTAAAACAAAATTCATTCTTCTGTTTAGTACATATCTATAAAAAGAAGAGCGAACTACTTATATGGGTACACGTAGACTGGGCGTGTACTACTACACGTACATGCTTTTAAACTTATTACTACCTAGAAGTAGATATATAATTAACATAAAGTTCTCCTTCTGAATTCGCTGCGGGAGATCGCGGCTACGAGTATACAGTTAAATATGCACAAAAACCATGTACATATTGCTGAATGTAAAGTGTTTAGACTCTTAAGGTGTTAGGTTTTTGCACCATTTCTTTCACATTGCTAGGCTTTCCTAGGTGGATTGAACCTAGCAACTCTATACCTTTTACTAATACACACGCATGGCCATGATAATCCGTAAACGATTGCTTGCCATTACCATAGAAGAAGAAGACTGCCGTATGAGAAGCTCCCGATTTTACGTATATTAAAGGGAAAAGTACATATGTCACAAGTTACATATCATGATGTCATATTATAAAACACACTTTGACAAAAGTCACGCGTAGGCACCGCCTCCGTCAGACTAGGAAAAGCCGGTTTGACTTGATTCCCCAATTTATAATGCAATGGTATTTCTTTCGTAAGAAAACAGCTCAAATTTGCAGATTATGTGTCTGTTAAAAAAACGTTTGTTATTTTTAGGCGTGATGATTTTTCTGCGATAAGCTTATGTTTTCTAATCTGTGAGTGTTTAACAGATGCTAATAATCATACGCTCACAAAATCTATCCTAATTGTGCCAAGTACGAGTTAATTAAAATGTCTTAATGTACCAATTACACTACACTTCTGGTTCGATAAATACAGTTAAGTAGTCATTATCACATATGAAACACTTGGTACATGAGAGGAATCATTATAGCACATACAATAACTGTTCCTTTTTCACTCGGGTTAAACGTCGCACCTATAGCCCGGGTTTGGTTTGGTGATGAATGACGACCTCGGGCGTACACTTAAATAGAACCACTGATCTTCCGACGGACAGCTTCCTCACAAAAATTGTCTTGTCCCGGGTGGGGTTCGAACTTACAGTGGTGGGAGGGCAGCTAGTCAGAGATCGTAACCACGTATTCTACAATAAACGCCCCATTGACAACAAGTTTCAAGTTCAAGTTTACAAGTTTATTTCGTAAATAAAAAAGGTTACCGGCCCAAAATACACATATATATACATGTTCACAAAGTTATTTAATATATATTGTTGTGTCCACAGCAAATTTTAAGAAAAAGTATCAAGGATACTGAACGAAAGTAAAAGTAAATAACGATGTACCATGATCTCATGAAATAGGGAATAGGAAATATTTCAACATTTTCTCATTAAAATTAAAATATGAATACGATTCTAGCAATGTAACGGTGTCTGATTTAATGTCATAAGATGTTCTATTGTAATTTTTCAATGCACTGCATTTTGTTTAATACATATAGTGCTACTTTTTTTAAAACAACACGATTTTCATTTCTCATTAATTTTTTAAAATCAAAAGTATCACATCTTCCAGTATACCAGTTAAATAGTTATCGTTCTCTTATTTCAGAATATTTTGGACATATAAAGAATGCATACTATTCGTTTTCTAATATCAAATGATTGAAGTGAATGAAGCAATCTGGACATATTCTATCGGATCGTTCCACAACAACTGTACTATGACTCATATGTAAAATTACAAAACCCTGTGTTTTAAGATATATCATGTCTTTTGTTCGCTTGTATAAATATGTTGTATCCATAATTACAACTATGAAGTGACAAATGAATCTGTTATATCTTTGAGTGATAGAAGATTCAAACCATACAAATTGGAACTTTTACCAGAGCGTACACTGATAGCACACACGTCAACCACTTACGTATTATTAATGTGTCGAAAGTACTCATGGAAACTGAACTTATAAAATACTCACTGCAACATGGAATGGAAACAGGTTTAACAATTTCATGGCGGATTTAGAAAACGTAGTACTTTGGTCCCTATCAAAATCAAGCTCGCCGAGCGAGTGGACGACTATTGACACTTGTTTGCTGACTGGTTTTCAATATTTTCTTCGTTAGTTCAACCTAATGTTAGATCAATCTATATATTGGGGACACATCACTCCTACAAGAATAATAGAAGCCTTCATATCGAAATGGTAGACGTGTTGCTTATGTAAAGCCTCCCATATGCTTATTTCTTTGTATACGTAGACATGACATGTGATTTGATTCTTTGACTCTAAAAAACAACTCGCAGCATGGATCCCCCACGAAATTATAGCATAGACACATTTCTAAAATGCAGGGTGACTGGAGTACAAATTTGCATGCAGCTACCGATATATCATCCACACAGACGATGAAGAAAATGAACAATTTGAAAGCGGAATTAATACCTTTATAGCGGTGAAGGAAACAAAAATCGAAGTTAAAACAGACATATTAGTTCACGAAGTAGCTGCAACAATTCTTTACCAAAGCATCAACGGAAATATGTATGGCTTCATAGTCTAGTGAACATTCATAGAAATACAGTTTTCCATAAACAGATGGAGTTATTGAAATATTTACTACAAGTTTAGACATTGGTTGGACGACCAAACCTAATGCTTTGAAATATTGCCAAAGTGCGGGATGTATTTATACCATGAACAATAGTAATTACGCTATCGTTAAACATTAATGCTAATGATGTGCTGCCAACGAATAACACACAAGATATACCAATCAGTGGGTTCAATCAGTCTTTTATACAGTTAGATGAACTTATGAAAAAGAAAAACGCTGCCTTCGATTACAAAGACCACTAGTCCCTCCACGCTGTAAGGTCGGCCTCCGTCTGAGCATAGTAAATATCGCATGTGCGAATTCTGTCCAGTTATCAGCTTTGAACACAAACCAGACGCTTCCATATTTTCGATTACTATCTAAATTTCTAATGGACTAAAATATTCCATCCACATGTGACTCCAGTGTCATAAAACAAGATGTTTAATGCATTTACTGATGCAAGAGTATAAAATACGTTTCAAGAACATAAATTGCAACACACATTTTCACGACCATCATGGTACGAATTCTAGTCAATATTGCTTGAATGTAGTAAAACGGAGAACACTATTTTTACGAAAGCTGACTTTAATGTGAGAATATTATTGTAAAGCGAAGCAGCGATGAATATTTCATAAAATACAAACTGTATTTATTGAACTATTCCAGGAACAGGCTTGGCAATGAATGGCACAATAAACAACAATTGAACAAATAAAAAAGTAATATCTAGAAGAAATGAATAGCACTTTATTCAAGAGGCACATCTTTCTGAATGTGTATGTACCTCTTGTAGTATTAAACATAAAGCAAGAATAATCAAATTTTCACATTCGCTGTTTGTACACAAATCGTGTTTTATTTTGTTTTTTTTTTTGTTAAACTTCTCCTGACTGTGTCGATTTTGTTTTGATCCTACTACAGCATTTGAATGCATATAAAATAATGAACCAAGCAACTTTAGTAGATTTTATATGATTTTATGTAAATATCCACCCGGA
Organism: Lutraria lutraria; assembly: GCA_964023205.1. Classification (NCBI taxonomy): domain Eukaryota; kingdom Metazoa; phylum Mollusca; class Bivalvia; order Venerida; family Mactridae; genus Lutraria; species Lutraria lutraria. Next base: position 22,501,691 of record OZ026845.1, on the reverse strand, counting down.
TAAATAAACGGTTCAGTGAGATAGGTCGAGATGTGCTAAATTATGATGTTATCACAACTTGATTATTTTGATATATTCCGTTTCTAAATAAATAATTCATTATTAATAAATGATATCAAAATGGCTGACAATAGATTACCTAACAGCGTGTTAATCACATGAGTATGAAGTAAAACACAAATTCGGTTAATTCTAAATAACTTCATGACAGACATATATCATACATCCATAACAATGCAACAAAGAAGAGCGCGTTCACTGAAAAACAAATGTTTCATAATATCATATTCTTAACTTCATCCAAATCCACTATATCCAAGTTTTACTGTATTTATATTTAGTATTATAAATTAGAGCGGCGTCGCAATCCCTACCCAGGGTCCACTCTCACAACCTAATAAAAATAACGATAAAAATGGTTAAATGATGGTTAAATGATGACTTATTTCGGTACAACCTAGAGGTGGGACCTTGAACCAGGAGATTGTTATCGAAGTTCCTTATTAAATTTGTAATACTCCCGAGCTTTCCATAATACACCATAGGCGCATACATGTGTATTAATATATTGTATCACGCTTATTCAGAAGAAATTATTAATACAAGTACATATGAGTAGATTTTGTTATGATCAAAATTTTCTTTAAACAAACAAGACTAATGAATAAACGTATAGATCAATAAGTATAATGCACTATAGATTAATCGCGAGTAAGTAAATACTATATGTACATTAGTGTATTTCAGAAAAGTACATTAAAGGCCTATAACCTTTTTGAATTTAGTAATACAGAGCAACAGATAAACTGATAATGAAATATGTTTGATTTGCTCTAAAACAATATTTACATGTACCTTTCTTTGCCTATATCTCGTTAAATGCTGTTTGTTTTTCTTATTTTTCGCAATTTCATTGAAAAAATATTGTGCTACGTTTCTGTATGTACTTCGTGACCTAATAAGAACTTTCGGAATGATTTTATTTTAAGTAAAAGTCAGTTTCACTGATAAAACATCTTTCTAGGTAATATAATACCAAATTTAATTTAACATCCAAAAAGTTAATGGGACTTTAAAAGTTCCAATGCAAAATTATCTACAAGAGCATCACAAGCGATACAAACGCTCGTCTGTTCACCGCCTTAGTGCGATCTATCCACGTTTCATGACGTTTCATGATGCTGCCTCCTATAGTTTCTGAGTTATGTATAATATATAACATATGATAATTTATAATACTAATACCAAAGTTAAAGTGAAAATACAACACCTTTAGTTTATAAACAATAAAGTAATATTGTATCATCATATCAATTTACATGCAATTTTTAGGAGCGAAAGCTCCTTTAGCTATACACCTCTTTTTCTACTTACAATTTAGTGACGCCTCTAACATGTACATCCACGTTGAAAAATAGTCTCACTTGTTTTATAGTATACATTGCAGACTCTGCAGTTTTGATAAAAGTTAAAGATATATTAATTTGTAGGATTCAATTGATTTTGAAAGCATTGGAAATATGTTATAATAATTAAGTATTCATCCACACTAAAGATTCATTCATAAACTGATGAGGTTACAAAATTTACTACATATTGAAAATTGTTTCATTCGGTAAGGTAGTTCTGGAACAATATATTGTCTCTGAGAGTAGTGCGATCACATAATGACACAAGGTCAGAAGTTCAGTATACATCATAACAGATGGTTTATTTGGTTTACATAGTAACAGTAACAGTATACAGACCAAAGCACTAAAGGCACTGAATTGGTTGGTTTTCCAAATATGCAGTAACTTGTATTTTCTCACTGTATGTCATGACTTTTAGCATTGGGGATAGAAGTATTTCTTCTGGGCAAACAGTTCAATGGTGTAGCTTTTCCTTGGTAATTGTAGTTATTTGGCCTAAAGATGTACATTGTGTCAAGATGTATATACTTGACCTTCAAATTCTAACTCATAATGATGATAAAAGAGACCTTTATTGTTTTAAGAATGGTTTTATCTATCAAATTTAAACTTCGCTCCTGACAGTACTTTCAGTGCTTTGATATCAATTTTGTACTTGTCGATTTTAACAAAAGGTTCAAATAAACTACGCTTTTAAAGTGATACTCCACTCCGAACACATGGTTTCTATTTGCTTGTCATTTATTACCACAAAAAGTCTGTCAGAAATGCATTGGAACGATTGAGAGCAGTCATGAACACAATGTTCAACCAATCATAATCCATACAATCATGACTAACCAGACTAAGCGTACATGATAACACCATTTTCAACTGACATAGAAAGGATAGAATATTTATGCCTTTAGAAGAAGAACAATGAAGAAGCTATACAATAAGCTAGACAATTTTAATCAATATAAAGTTTGTAACTTCATCTGATGCATTTGATCGCACGACGTGGGATGGTCGCTTCTTTCATTCTGTTTCGTTATTCGTCTTTTTGATTCAATTACAACGTGTCGGTGATATATTAACAACAAAGTTCTGTGTAAATATTATAAAACACCAGACTAAGATGTTTCCACAGCTACTCTGTCTTTGACATCTAAATAGCTGTGTTCAACGGGTGGTTCATGTTTCAATGGCGTCTACAACCTAGAACTAAGGACTACTACATCGATAATGTCTGGTATTAGTTTACGAAACTACTTGTAAGTGCCATTTTTAGAGCTTACCATCAGATACGGAGGAACACTGTTTGTCATATTTGTTGCTCTGTGTATCCACAGTATGTAAAAAGATTCTTGAAATATTTATATCACCACTAACAAATATACTAAAACCCCGAAAACCGGTCCCTTTCCGGACTTGCTCAAAGGTCAAATTGCCTTTCAGAGAGTTTTTGATAAATTTTGGGTGGAAATGGGACTAAAAACTCATCAAAACCGATTTTCAGGGAATTCCTGTTTTCAAGGATATAACTGTACATAACAAGATAAAGTTATACTGAACAATTGGACCGTAAGATTTTATTTGGGGACATTATTGCCCTATATCGCTCACCTGACTACCACTACAACTATACAAAATCAAGAGACCACAAGGGGTAATGTCATTATAACGCTGTGGGTCATGACTATGAACGGATTTGGTAGAGGTCCACCATGTTTACTAAATATCTAACATTTTAAGACTTTTTCTTAAAGATTTCCCTATGTACAATCACGCGACCTCCAGGGCCAATGTCAATTGGGGCAATAATATGAACAAAATTGATCGAGGTCCACAAGGCAATGCTGCATGTGAAATATCTAAGCCTTCTTGATGATTTTAGATACATTCTTGAAGCTTTTCGTATTTAAAACAAATGACCTCCGGTGGGGTCAGTCTGACCAGAGGTTCATGATTTTAGCAATCTTGGTAAAATATTTTCATAATAGATTATTTTGTAAAATCGAGAGACACCTTATCTGAGTTTTATGTCTACTGGTTATTTTTTAGATTTTTTAAAGATTTTCCTATATACATGTACAATCCATTTGACCACGGGGATCATGATTAGAACAATCTCGGTAGAGGTCCACTAGGCAATGGTCTGGTGGTTTAGGAAACGATATTGTTTGAACCAAATTGTTCACGATGCCGGACGATGGACATGTCCTGAGCCTAAAAGTTTACCTTCAAGTTGGTTCTCTGTACCAGGTGAGCTAAAAACAATGTTGCCAGTTTTGTTAAATCAATTGCAAGCCCATTATCCCATAATGCACACAGATGAACGTTGAATTATGTTATTAAACTCTTCCATGGAATATTTATAACCTCAGGTCTGATAAATTTGGCAGTTTCTGATTATATAGCCAATTATGTAGTATAAGTAATTTTTAATTTATATAACAAAGTCTCAGAGTTTATTAAACACACGTGACTTATAAAAACGTTTAAAAAGGCTGTTCGTCAATATTAATTAATAAAGTTGCATATTGTGGAATTATAATGACTCTAAATGTGGTACATTTAGCACATTATCTTATTTTGAAATGATAAATGGTTTGATCATATTTTAATCGGTGTGGTTCGCCCATGACGATAGAGAGAACAAATTGATCTGATTTACATATGTGATCGTAGGAAGATAAGCAGATATATACTAGACTGTAATTGAAGCTTACACACCATAAATGCTTTAAAATGATTCATCGCCCCTTCGAGGTTTTCCTACGATCTGCAACCTTACTTGTCAGTTTTGATAGAAGGAAATGATAATAAATATGCTGAATAATAGATTATACCGTGGAAACTGTAGTATCTAGTCTGATCTTAAATATGGTTATCAAGGTTGGAGGTTATAAAACCTGAGCTCGGTCTCCCGGCTCAAATCTCATTTCCTGTCTTTTAATGTCTCTAAGTTAATCATGATCATGTAATAATGATATTATTGATTCATTAGTTTGACAGCATTGTTCATCTGATCAGTAATCAGCTCTATCTTTTCAACTATAATTCTCTTAGAATGGAATTGATATTAGAGCCCAGAGGTTGTTCAGTATCTTGAGACCCAGTGTTCGTGAGTATTTATTTTTCGGAGGCTTCATTTGGGTGAGACTAATTTCCTGTACTTTACTTCTATTAGTTGATCTAAACCTTTTTGAAAAGAATGCCAAATAAGGCCATATAATTCATGATCCAGATTTGATTTTTTTTTAAATGTTTGTGGCATTTTTCTGAGCCATAAATAATCACATTTTAATTCAGTTAAAGCCTAACCCATCTAAACATAAATAATATATTCATTGGTGTAAAACGATTTTTAATGGAAAATTAGGAATTTCCGACCTAAAAATAGAAAAGAATCAGATCAATATTAACCAACCGAGATTATTAGATATTCATCTTCCATTATGATTGAAATACATTTCTGGCATTAAAACTCGATATGAACTTGTTTTCAATGGTTCACTAGTCAATAACTGTATACTGTGCTAAACGAATCTATCACGACTTCAAAAATACATTATTTGTTAATGCTGTGAAGTCATATATGGTCCTATGTCTATTTTATTCTTTGATTAATTGACGAAGACCTTTAAAACGAGGCAAATGATTTAATCTCAATAACAGCATACTTGCGTCTTCCACTCCAAGTCAGTCAACTGGTTTCCCGGGATATGAACTATCCTACCATAGAACACTAATTAATACTTTCAGTTGTTCCACACAAATTAAATGGTATCTGTTAATCAGATAACCCATATTGAAATGATAAAAATATTTGTTCCCTGCGCTTAAAACAGTGTTTTTCTCAATAACCTAAAAATGAGAAGTTTATTTAACGAGAAGAGAAGGGCCATAAGAAATCAAGTCATGTGATTTCTGAATGGTAAATAAAAATAAAATCTTCCCAAGAATTTGTATTTAGACACCTACTATCTGTCATGGCAACAGGATGTCCGTATAAGCATGTGTTTTGTAAATTATCTTGTTTTGCTGTCAATGTATGGAATACTTTCTTTTCTTTATCATTATATTGTTATAGTTCAACTTATCATTTAATCGTCTGTATATACATTCTCTGTTTTAATATTAAGTAAAGTCAAACATGTTAACAAAGGTCACTCTTTGGAAATTCATTGACAAGTGGTTTTTATTGATAAGTGGTCTTTATTCTGAGGTCGCTTTGTTTTAATTATTCACTGAAGTTTTTTTAAGAATGCCCTTTATCCAAATATGTTATTTGTCCCAACGGGCCAGTTGGCCTAATTGATTTGAAATGGACTTTTTTATATTCCAACTAGCTTTAATCAGTTCCTTACAATACCTTTACTCCACACACTCAACTAGTTGCTTTTGATTTCTGTAGTTATCTTTTAACAATGAACATAATGTCATGTTCACTTCGGTGCTAATGTTTAGTTGACGCCAAAGAGTTGAAAAGAATGCGTCAACAATTGCATGAATAAAATATTTACTTTGAATATATTTTTTATCAGTCTAATCTGCTAAAGCAGTCATTATGTTGTTTAATGTGGTGCTCGTACAAAACCTTTCAGAGGCTTTATGTACCTAACTTTTCGCATTTCTTGAATTACAAACTGTGCATAGATAGATCTTTTTTTTTTGTAGACCAAACTATAATCCCTGACTTCATTGTGTATGTGAAATATGATTATGTTCTACTGAACAATAATATACAAACTATCAAAAGCTTATTGCTTTAAGTAATCATCGAATTAACCATCTGACACCATGATAATTTTTTCCTAATGTATGTAGTTCATTTATATACGTTGGAGACAGTTCACAGAATTGACGATACTTGTATCATTTTGACATGGACAAACCTAGCGAAAAGTTGACAACAAGTGTGCGTGACCAAGCTTTAACTATGACAAGGTACTAACCATTTTCGACAATAGCCAAAATATGAAGGAGCGTTCACACTTGATCTAGTTACATTTGTGGTGTAGACGTATAATGACAATTTTCCAATGTTATTTTAAACTTTCAAAAAACCGGGTTGGTTATTATTAACTGTAGGGTCTGTGTGACATAGAAAGCATATAATACTGGGTGTAGTTCATACTGATGTAAAGTAAATACTACAAGCAGGTAAGGATTGTAACCAATTATCCTTCGAACCTTGCAACAACGTTTTAATATAAATAAACTGTGTATACACCTGTTTCAACAACATTCACTAATCATATGCGATAACTGATGGACGGTTAACAAACCAGTACTTCTGAATTCAGTACCAGTATTACCCGTGTCCTCTGCAAGAAACAGTCACGCCTCGTGGTCGAGTGGTTAAGGTCATTGACTTCAAATCACTGTAACCTCTCACTGATAGAGGGTCGTGTATTCGAGCATGTCTCTTTATGTGAGAAAGTAGGCAGTTGCTTACAGAGGATGGGAGTCTAGTACTGGTTCTTCCCAGGAAAGATGCTTAAGTGAACTGTCCGCCTCATATGAGTCTGACTGTTGAGAACGGGCTTAAGACTCAACATAACAAATCTGCAATTAACTACCAAAATATCCAGATAAATATTTCGAAAGACTGTGTTCTTCAACAGAATAACCAAAGAGCATAAGATCCATACACATAGTACGATATCGCAGGAACCTAGTTTTACTCTATTGAGAATCGCGATCGGGTTTCAAACCTCACCCGTCAAGCAATCTAAGTGGATTCTTGCAAATATATTTACTAACAATTAGATCATTCTTGCAAATATATTTACTAACAATTAGATCGAATACAAAAAAGTGTAAAACATTGTACGGAGCATAATATTTAGAGATATCTCTTCTATATATTGCTGATGGCGGTTGTACCCCACCTATGTATGGATAGAAATGTTTTGTTTACTATATTATATTGATCTCGTCATTTATATTAAATGACATGTACACATACACTGTTGTCTGTTGTGTCTATCCAAACATATGAACCAGAGACGTGATGCTGTTGAATATGATGGTTGGTGGAAACTGTGATTCAAATATATTTACTAACAATTAGATCGAATACAAAAAAGTGTAAAACATTGCACGGAGCATAATTTGATGACACGAAATTTGATCGGATCAAGCAATCTCTGCATTTGTGTTCTTCATATATATATTCGTGTTCCATAGAACGTTAGCAGTCGGTTACACGATATGTTTGCCATTCAAGTTTGACATCTTTGAAATTAACTAATTAAGAAATGCCATTTCACAAGTAAAACGCTATTACATTGTGTTTGACAGACAATAATTAGAAAATACTAAAATGTGACGGTTCTTAAAACAATCATCCATTCATCCTGTCATTTGTTAACTGCCATATTAGAATTTTCGATTACCTCAAAAATAGACTAAATGTCCGTCTGGCTGTTTGATCTTCTATATCCATTGCCGTAAATACTCATGAACCGAACAAATAAAAAAAACTGCCAAGAACAATATAAGATTGATATTGTAAACGTGTTTAGTGTTTCTGATTTTAGTAAGTCTAATGATTTGTTTGATTTTTTCTGCGGTTGTTTTTCTAACCTTTGTATGTGCACTTTCAATTTCAAAATAGTAAAAATTTGTTCACTATTTAAGTCACAAATCAGAAAACTCCAGACACAGCCAAAGCTTATCAATAAACTTACTGGACGGAACATTTCCAAATCGGGATGCAGTAACTCCATATTTAATGCAAAATAGCTCATTTTGATTGTATGTAGACAATAATTGGCGTTAAATATGGAAATAAAGGCAGAATGTATTCTTTTTTTATTTTCAGATTAATTTGACGTATTTGATTTTTATATGGGATATGATTTTCGGTACCTAATCAACCCTTGTATATTTATGTTTAAATCAGTGCAAGGGTTATATACATGTAGCTTTATACTGATTGCAAACATTTTGTCAAAAGTTCCCGTTTGTTATAATTTAGATGACTATAGACTGAAGAAGGCTGAATGCTTAGTTAAGCTTTCAGAATGCAAATAATTCTGATAATGACAGGACGATAATAGCATTTGCACATTTCAAGTGGTCAACTCTAAATTGCAGGATTCTGATTCATAATTATCCTAGCAATGATAGTAACGTTTAAACTTAAAATACATTCAATCTTACATGTGTTTGATCAAAAATGTTTTATTCTAATGATGACTTGTTTTATTTCAAACTGTTAAAAATATATAACATCAATATATGTTCATCAAGGGCAAGATTTTTTAAGTTTAAAACTGCTGTCTGAACCATGTCATACTTAAGTGCAGTAACTTTGAATATTATAAATCATAAATAATACAAGAGAATCAAGACAGACATAGCAGGCTCATCCACTGTATGTTCCGTTTGTTGCTCAAGTATTATTCTTTATCCAACGAAGTTACATTTTTCCCAACAATTGCACTGAGAAATATAAAGACATAATACACTTAGAACAGGCGTCCGAGAATGCTTCACCTGTCTCTTATAACGAATAAAATAAATGCAGATAGTGCAGATTGTGTACCTTTCGCGCGTCTCGGTGATTGCAATAAAGTTTTTGCGTATCATTAATACAAATTAAGTTGGAAATTTATCCTAGAGTCAAATTATACATCTAATTATCTAAATATATTTATAATAAATCTGTTAAGTGTTTATCGAAAAGTCGAAGATATTAACAAAAATAAAAAGATTGCATTGACAAAACCTTTGAATAACTAAGATAATTTATCAAACAGCCAATAAAAGGTGCTGCGAAAATAATTGTTTATATTTCGCACGAAGGAGAACTAGTTAGTTGCACTTGATAACATAGTCTAATGGACTGTTAATCACAAGTGTTATCTTGAATTTGTTCAAGTAGAAATTGGTAAAACAATGATCAAGGCAGGCGAGGCTCGAAAGAGGATTTATCATAGTACCGTTAACTGACTGCAAAAGTCCATAAACAAGGAGTTTTAATTTGTCCACCTCTTGTGTTTTGTACAAATACCTTGGAAAATTCTATATAATTTGTAGATAGAACATAGGACGACGTATTTAGAATACGAAATGCATGTTATAGAATGACAAACACCAGACATTACGAAATATTACGTATTCAGAAAATATAACATTCTCTCATTTTATGTCACTTTTGCAATAACCAAGAAATGAAAACCATTAAACACAAACAATAACTCTATGTCTGTCGAAGTCATTAAACTTCCGCTGTCGTTGTTTCTATGTAATTAGTTTGTCACAGGACAAAAAAAAGGAATAAACTACAGCTATAGACATCATATTCTTTCATAATCCATCTGCAGTAATTTACTACATGTAATGAACACACTGTAATTTGCCACCGTAGACAAGACTAAAAGCTAATGGCAAGTTGAAGAAATGTTTACACATTTACAGATGATAAACTAAGCCTAATGATCACTAAAATAGACAAGATAGCGATTAGAAAATTCTTTACAATATGAAGCAATTATAAATGTATTGTTTGTTATATCGCAACTGATTAATTATAATGTATTTATCGATGATATTCTCCGTTAGTATCATCCTCAAATGACTTTGTCTTTCTTCATCATTTAACAACGCTCAATTCTGTCAAACTGGTGAGTTGTCTATCAGACGGATTGGTGTATGTTATTGTCTAAAAAAGTTCTGATGAAAGGTCAACGTCCAGTTAAAGGTCTGTTCCGTAGCGAATAGCAATTGATCAATTATGCAATGTCTAAATGACTCTAGAAACGGCTTTTTATGGTTGTCGTTTTGGCATAAGACCTGAGTGTACTAAATAAAAAAATATATAAAAGGATGAGGCGCTTATTCAATACAAGCGAAACAAACGCCTAATTTTTAATATGATAATATGCATGAAACGGATAACTGAACATTTGTGAATGAAATGTTTCACTCTTACGTATTTCTTAAATTTCTAAACAACCGTCAATATCAAATTTACAGCGTGGTAACCTTCTACTCAAAAGGTTCGCGAGTACTACGAAAAATAATGAGAGTACATGTCTGAATTTAAATTTAGTATTATCTTCCGACAAGATGTATATCGAAGAAAACAAATAGGTTCATTACTTCAAAGAACGATGAAGGCATAAAATTCCTCTGCCTGCACAGCCAATTCAACTTCGCTGAATGATGGGTAGTCATGGCTTTCCTAGAAAACACAAAAGATTGATGGTCACAACTTGTAAGATATCTAAACAGCATACGTCTATGATTCTGGTATATTTCGTAACAGGTGATTTAATAATTAAACTGAAATAATTGATTGGACCTAGGTTGCAATCTTGCGTTCCAATCCGATGGAAAATGTTGCAAGAAGTAAGTTAAGGAGGAAACACAAGCAACAAACAATAAAAAGGAATCAGTTTTTTAATGTGTACCAAAAACCTGTTGAAATTACTTTCTCTGTGGTCCGTCAATCACTTTGTGGAATGGTTCGGGGAAATAATATAGGGATATATATCCATTTTAAAACAAAGGCATAACCTGAACTGAATCGGATTACTTATGTTGGAAAAAAACAATAATGGTGTTATGATGCCTAACTGATTGATGGTTGTTGACTTTTGTCATAAACAACGAAAATTGATTCCATTTGTTTTTCTAAGAAAAAAAGCTATGTAAAAAGGGTGTACAGTTTGGCTTTGTGAACCATAATTAGCGTGTTTATACTGACAGAGAGAAATTACCACATTCTGAAAATACGTCGTCCATCAATGTATTGCATCAGGTAAATGATTAAATAAGACATCATGAATTATGTGCGGACATTCTTTGGTTGTTGTTGTTACAGCGGGCTTGGCTTCAATGGGGTATTTCTTCTTATACAGTCTAACTTGCTTTTTAGATGTTTTGTAATCCAAGTTTCAATGGTCAAGAATTCGTCATTTTTCAGAGTTGTTGTCTTAATCATTTACAATCATTTTATTTAGAGTTATGTTTACTTAACATTTACCACGGTGCTCATGGTATAGAAGTGTTTTGTTTTGCATGTCATAGCTGTCACCATCTATAATATAAATTTCGATTTATCAATAAGGCTCTAATGCGTATTACCCTATGCTGATACGTACATTGAACCATGCTACTGTTTTTAACCCCACTTGTCTTGTGGCATAGAAACAGGTCTTACAATGTTGAACTGTATTTGGTCATTGTCATAAGATATTTCAGCAGAAATGAGATAAAACAGTGTGGGGGCATCTCAAAGGAAAACTGGATCAGCGAATAATATAACATCTCAAACGATAAGCCACGGTAACTTAATCTTCTTTTACGACTAGAAAGATGACGTATTTTCCTTTTAGATTGTTTTCAGTTTATTAAAAAGACTATGATGCTCAATATATATTTCAATTACTGCTGGAACAACGTTTCGAGGTTTTTTTCTAAATAACTTGAGAGAGCCATGAAATGCCTTCCTATCTCCCTAACTCGAATACCACAGCATAAAATTATCACAAATGGGTGTCTCTTGTTTAAATTTGGTTGAGAACATTCTAAACTCCCAAAATGTTGACCACTTTGTTTGATATCAGTGAATCAAGGGGTACAGATTTGTTTAACAGTTCGATACAGGTTTCTGATTGTTATCCTTTCATCTATCATATTTCGTTATCATATAGATGGACTTTTTTATATCACTTAATGCTAAACTCATAATTTTCTCATTGTTCAATGTCGATTACAGTATACATGTGTGCTGTTAAAGTTTTTTATTTTTGCGAAAACTTGAATTCTCGACATTTTAACGCAAAAATATAAACCTCGCGAACAAAGAATTTTCCTTAACAAAACAAGCATATATCAATAATTTCATTGTACAGCAATTTTCAGATGTCCCCTCACAAATTTTACCATATGACCGGCTGTCCATTTTCACAAGCTAGCTTCGCCGGACCAAGTTTAGCTATACATGTTAGCAAGCAATTTGCTTGCTGCATTTGATACTAAATTTGAAGTTAAGCAAGTTATCACTCTTATAAAACTCATTTGTTTCCTTCACACTCCGCATATATCATCATTAAATGCGTTGGGACATTACTGAATTGATATATTAGCTCTCTAGTTGGAGATATAGTGTGATGTGTATATAAACTAAATAATAATGTTAATCTCAACGAACGACAACACATTTATAAAAAAGTACAAAACCGTGTGACGTGTTACAAAAATGTTAACAGGATTCCTGTCCAATTCCGCAGTTGGTATATCAACACAGCAATGCCATCTTGAAAGGCTGCTATATATAGACATCGTCATTAATCAAAAGAGAATGAATAATGGCATACTGTCTGACGACATTCACCGATAATCCTTCAAATATACACACTATCTGTTTACCAACTTTTACTAGATTTAACCGTTATAAAGTGAAATCTGAGTCTGGAGATGTAATTATAAGGTCGAAAGGTGCTTAAAGATGAGAATTGAGTGCACACTAAATATATCTATCGTGAACACTTTCTCGAATGATAATAATAATGATTCAAAAGGTAAACTAACAAACCAATGTTACTGACTGTCCATGGCTTTACTTTACATACAATGCAATACAATGGAACCTCAATTAACTGAAATCGACGAGACCGAAATCAAATTCACCAAAATCCTCAGCTATGATAGCAAGGGTAATCGTGTTTGTATTCATTTTCCAAAGTACTCAAGTGTCGGTAATTTATAATGGTCATGTGTTATGATTTTTAGCATTGCATTTCATGAGACAATGATAATGATTCAGGGACCTTTTTATCGCATTTGATAAGCCATGGTATTCACATTACACGATTTGGATAAACTATGTGGTTATTTCACATTGAATTATATTGGGGGGAAACCGGAACTGAAAGTTCATTTCGTTGGCGAATAATTTGGGTTTTCCTTTAATGCTTATGAAATCAGTAAACTCACAAAGCGGTCATTACAGACAGTCAAAGCTGTTACAAATTACAGCTGAGGTACAATGGCTAGCTCTCTGGTCTGGTAACCCGGCGATACTGGTTCGAATTTCGGCCGCGACAGTTTAAATTCGAACCACTTTACGGGAAATTTAAAAAAAATTATCAATTCCCTCCATATGTAGATAAATTGCCGGCTCCTTTGGGAAAGTAAGTTAGTACTGGTTAGAATAAAGTACATGAAAACTGGCTAGTTTAACCGCTCGATATAGACTGAAATAACGTTGAAAAAAGTTTAACCACTCGATCCAAGTAGTTTTATTCACTCATAATATGTACAGTAATAATAGTGCAATAGTAAACAACAAACTCAATTAATTCAATTAAGCGTTGCGAGATTTATGAAAGGTACAGTATCACAGCACCTGTTTATCACAGACTGATATAATTCGTGAATGTAGGATACCACTTACACGCATTTTATAAGATTGTTGAGATCGCTGATGAAGTAAATGTGGCATAATAGAACGATTACATAATCTATTGTTAAGACAACTTTTTTGTTTCATCAATTATAATCACGATTTGCCCGTGGGGTTACATTCATGTGAACAGCTGAACTATTGGAATATGTTTTAAATCATAAAATGATTCATACGATACAATCAACGAAAATCTGATATCTATAAATAATATGATTATTCTTTTTTTTCTTTTATTAAGAAGTTATCACAAGAAAAGGTAAGCCACGCATACAAAGCTATATTTATATTGATATAAATGCTCGAAATGTTTTTTCTAGAATTTATTAAGAAAGACAATCTTTGGTGAGTACTTGATATTTTCTAAGCACCTCAATCTATGTCGCTGAATTGAAACATTCCTCATCATAACTGAATATTACACAGTATGCTGTAGAGTTCAGTCCCTTTGAAAATTGTTGGAAACGAAAGTGGATGATCGGTATCGCGCAGTACAGACATAAAGTAAACTGTCTCAATACTTGAATGGTATTCAGATTGTTCACCATAATAACTCACCACGGTAAGGAACTATAATACAATTATACGTAAGCTGGTTACATAGGTTATATCTTCGTTGAGATAGACATGGAATTAATCTGATAAAATTGTAGTTTCGCGAAACAACAAGATCTATCAGCAATGCCCTGTAGTACTATTTTGGTTTTAAATTTACTTATAATAATTCAAGAGCTTATTCAATCTACATACTCGACATTTCCCTCAAGGAAGCTCGGTAATTGAATACTTGTCGGAGTACTAAACATTTAGAAATCCACAGGGACAGTAAATGTTGAATGTTATAACTTTTTCTGTCTGTGTCATTCAATTTAGTGACTTTATTGTGTTGATATTTCTCCATTTAGAACGCCTCTGTACGTATTTAATCTAGGGATGTTTTGGTGAATACTAGGTCAATTTTGGTATCATTGTTCGTACCAACAGCCAGTGTCAAAACACCTTCCGAAAGCTGGGCCAATCGATGCAATGTGTTTTATCTTTTGTGCATGTATGGCCATCTTGAGACAATTATAACATATTCCTGTCAATACAAGCATTCTAGTACATGATGTTGTTGGTCAATGCTGTCTTGTTCCAGGTGCAATACGGTTGTTTAATTGGACCAGGCAAGTTTACACCTTTTTAGTCAAATTTATGTGAAATAAAGTATGTTTAAGCATGCGAAAAACAGGCTTCCGACATATGTATAAGATATTGCGTGTACGTGGATTTACTTAAGCGATTGTATTTCAATGATCTTGATTATATATTCAAGTTTCTCGCTTTTACTATCGATAAAATAAATAAAAAATGATATCCTGATTATTCCATTGAATACTTTAATTAGTTTCCGGTTGTGCAGTAATAAAAACCATCCGCGGAATTCGGATATAAGATACAAAACTATTCAGTAGTCCATAACACACCGCGCAATATAGAGAAACATCGAACATTTTACTCAAATAACATTGTTGATTTATCAAAACGTAAAACCGTTCTTTAATACTTCGAAATTTTAAAGTTAACTATCATTCAATAATGCATCAGTTTTAAGAGGAAATAACCCATTAAATTTTAAATGCTACCTTAGGGTTAAAAGTTGATTGTTTTCTGATAATGATAAAATGATTTATGTCTTACCCATTGAGTTCAAAGATACGAAATTATTCAATCCATAAAAGAGAAGCAGAGCGACGGGAACCATTTCTGCTAATGACTAACAAATTAGGAACCCATTCGTCTGCGTTTCTGCCACGAGGATATTTATTATTTCTATATAATGTCATTTTTTCCAGTTTCTCGCTGCAGTTAATGCTCTATTAACAATGTCAATTGCCTCTTGTTAAGTATCGCTTGTCATTTCTCCGTAATTACTGAATACTTGGACTTCTGAACTCACCGACATAATTGCCTAAATTATACCGCGTGCTGATGGAAAGAATGCATTTATCGTTTGGAGACAAACTTGTACATTTTTAACAGATGATATATTGATGGCCGCAGACAGAAATATGTCAGTCGTTATATATACTGATCCGCTAATTCGTCGGGGAAACTCTTTTACATCGGTGTATGAATGTTATGAGAAGACGAAAGCTCGGTTCGAATTGGTGCGTTTATTCATTGTTGTTTGAATTTTAAGATTTTACGGCACCAGCGCTCACGTGTCCTAGTTTAACATTTATTATCAGGTATGTATAATCATACTTTTTATTTATACATTGTGTAATGAGTGGGGTATATTTTAAATACAAAATCTGTCAATTTTAAACATGGACTATAGTTTGTTTAATCTCATTTTAACTTAAATACTCGTGATACTAATGCTATAAAATAGTTGTTATAGAGGTTATGTTCCATTCCAAACTAAAGAGATTTTTTCTGTTAGAAAAATGAGAGTAAGTGGTAGATGTCGGCATGCCAACATATTGTATTTTATTTTATATATCTTACTATTTGTTCTATTTATCGAAGCAGCAAAAAAGACACACAGTGGACGTAATGAGACTATTTACACACATAGAACCAATGTAGATAAAAGTATAACAAACATATAATCTTCAGAAGTTTGGAAGCGTTTATTTTGGGAAATAGCAGAGATTGCTAGGTCAACATTCATTATTGTATTTTCTTCTAGATGACAGACTGTCTTGTAGGCAATTTCACGAATAGAATAGCATTACTCAAGCTTCTATATTCTCCTTTTGTCAATAACGCAACAAAGAAGTGATTGATAGTTACCGTAGATAGTCGAGACGCTTAATATTAGTAATGAAGTACTACAATGACTTTGTACGGCTTTAAATGTTAGCCGCGAAACATCGATAAATATAGTCTAACGGTTCAACAGATGTGGCAGCTTTAACAAAGTTTAGCTGAATGTTTACATTTACATCGACCTTAACACAACAAACAGCGGTTTAAATTAATTAGCTAAATATCAAAATTCATTCACTGGGTGAAGATAAAAATGAATTTCTAAATAAAAATACCAAACAACCATAAATATTTCCTCTCAAAATTCTATACAGTTTAAACAACAACAACACGTGTTAATTGTTTTATACTCTCAAAATTCACACATCCTGAATCAATGTAGAAAATGTACATAGAGGAAAAGGGAAGATTAAGTTACGTGACATATATTCTTTCTAGTAATAGCTTTGACAATAATAATAATCAAATAAAAGCAGGGGCGAAATTTTACATCACCTACACGGTACTAACAAAGTAAATTTGCCGATGAGTAAGAAAATGATTCCGAGAAATAAATACATGTATACATAAAAAATGTCTTCCACTGTGGAACGCCCGAATGGAAAACTATTTAAAAGTGTTACCATGAATGATGTCAGCTTAGTTCTCTACAACAAAACGAACACTACAGACATGTTAAAGAAATTGTCAAGCCATGAGGAGGTCATACAGTCCCGGACTAACGGTCATGGTGAGCACAACTTAGGACCCTTTGATAAATTGTCTTCAAATGATCTGTCGTGTGAAAAATGTTATGTTTCTGGAAAGCAATCCAACAGTTGGTTAATTTATATATTTGCATTCCACAACAGCTATCCTGGGCGCCAAGAAACCTCATGGTGATCTAGATATTCCGACTAAAAGGATTAACCTGGCGGTCAAAGCCGGATAGTGTATTGACAGTATACCAAGCAGCCACATGACATATTGACATATCTCAGTTTGAAAGCACTAGAAAGGGTCAATGTAGTCTTAAGAAAGGTTGAATATCACAATTTGTTTATAGATTCCAGACAACATGTGAATGTAGTCGTATAACAGATGGGTATTAACAATGAAATATCATAATCATACAGGTAAACGGAAAATTGATTGACATAACATCCCATTAATCGAGAAATCATAGGCGTATGGCCAATTAATCTGAGACTTGCCTATGGTTGTTTGCCAACGACGAGAAGAAATATTCATCTCACTGTCTTGTTACATTAAACATTTGGCAAGTTTAATCAACAATATTTGCCGCATTAATACAATACTTCACGCCATGTGTTAATTAAGGGTAACTCTGATAGTGCCGCCCACTTAAAGATGTCGTTCAACGTTGGTAATAAAAGACACGTTCTCATGACATCCAACAAAGTTAAAGGCTTCTGTTACACAAGTCATGACATGGTCAGCTTGTCACCCCATAAATAAGTATTAATTCAATAACAGTGATATCTGATTACAAATAAAAATTCCGAAGTCACGGAGATCATTTTATGAATTAAATGTGCTCGCCGGTGTTTGATTGCAAAACTAATTTGCCGTCTGTCATTTTAGATACAGTAATTAGAGTAATGAAGATCGTGTAACACACAAATGCTATTTGATGGAAGATTGATTGCAATTTGCAATTAAATATCCCAATTAGTTTTCAAAGATACTCCACATTGTGGAAACATCAAGTTGCATCAATCAAGCAAACATGGTAGCAATTTGACAACTGCTCAAAGATAGCATAAAAGTTCAATTAAATGCTACTGAAATAAGTGGTACCCCCATCTGTGAACACATTAAAACAATAAAACCTAAATTACACGCTTGCAAATCTAGATTTCGCCAGAATAATGATTTTTCGCATGGCGTATAGCGTACAATAGCAAAAGAAAAACAGATCCATTTGATTTGCCAAGAGAGATTATTAAATGGTATTTAATTAATCGTTCCGATGACATTAGAGGTTTTGTAACACCTTTCATGTCATGCTGAAACCAGATTTATGTAGATAAAACACTTCCTCATGAACAAAAATCTGCATCTACATTAATGATAGGTGTCTGAAATTTGCCCAAAAAAACTAGCACACAGCATAACACAAATTCTCAACTTCTAAGTCATTTGAAAATGTGATACATAATTAACCCATCAGTATTAGCATTGAAAACATTATGATAAATTGGTTGTCTTAATCTGTTGAAAATAAAGAACTACTCCAAAAAAGCATAAATTGTTGTGTTTGAACTCAATAATATTCAATCATTATGATCTCTAGGTTATTCGTTTATACTTTGACTGGTGTATAACGTCACACCAACAGACATGGTGTTTTGCTGATTTTTCCTGTTTTAACACTTGAGACAGTCACTAAGCGAACACCTGGGTAGAATCACCGAGCTTCCGAACAGGTTGAATTTCAGGTCCCATGTTGGATTCGAGCTCGCAGAGGTAAGGAGCTAGTTATTACTATTCAGGAACCATTACCACATGACCCTTGAGGCCCCCCTTTATTCAGTTATATATACACGTCTTTATGATACCCTAAGATTCGTTAAGTTTGACTCAAAGAGAGCAATAACGAAAGTACAAACGATCATAAAAAGGCAAACATTTCGTTAAAAGTACTCCTGGTTTTAATCTAAAATATGATCATACATGTAGCTTGCTTTGTAACAATGACACTGCAAACGGAATAGCTTTGTTATCCGTTTTGAAAAATAATGCTTATACCAACCAGCAATTCTTTCATCATCCAACTTAACTTCGTTTTACTGAAAAGTAATCTTATTCAAGGCACTTAATTTTATTTACTCGTACAAATTTAGTCATTTAATTTCATTTCTTTATTTGCTTGTCGAAAATAGTTATTAAGGTATAATTTAATTAGCTAACAGTTCGCTATTTAAACCTTGTCAAGTTATCGACATAATTTATCAAATTCTAATTCCCGTCTATTGTTCAAAACTTCCCAACGTGAAACAGTAAATTGCTATTTCAACACTTAGGCGTGTTTATCGGTTAGGTAAATATTTGTTTCAGCCACTTTTCTCTTAGTACTGTCAATGGTCCGAATACTTACACATTCATCTAGTATCTCTTCCGAACGACAGGCGAACACTTCACATTTCTTTTCAAGCGACCATGTAGTTATCAAAACAAACTAAGTGGACGCACCTTTCTTCACTTAAGACTTCTTTCATCAGAAAAAAACGAAATAATAGAGCGGTCGTCAAAGAAAATTGGTATGTCTCTTAATAATAGTTTAACCTTCGTTTTGAAGAGTTATGGGCCATTTATATGATATGATTTATATGATTGTATGTATGTTTAAAGATGTAGGTGCTTGGCTGATGATTGTTCAAGTTTGACCATCTCTAAGATCGAAGTGGAATAAAGTAAACCTCCTGAAAACCGGATTTTTAAAAAACCGGAATTCTCAGAATTGTCTTTGGAATTTAACAAAAGTTTCGGCCCAGTCCGGAAAGCGTTTTTACTGTGCAACTGTAACTCAACATTTGTTCAAAACTAATGCAATATCTAGTACGAGTGTTCCGTTAATAATTTAGTCGTAATTATTTATATTCGATTTGAATCTGACAATGCTAATATTGTGTTGATTTTTTTTTTAATTTCCCTACATATGTCCAAGTTTAACACATCGATACACAAATCGTCTGTATCAAGTATAATGATTTCAACACTGACTTCCTACTTAAACACCATCTTCGCCCTCGGTATCAACGACAACAGTGCAACCCAATTTATTGTTCAAATCACCAAAGACTATAAAAAGAACATAAAGATAACAACATCTCTTATGCATTTGAATTATCATCATTAAAGACATCACTCTGAACATTACATTCAATAACAACAACATCAATAATACAGCGAGTTCCATAATCATAGGCGTTGACTAAAACATTAACGACATCAGTTCGACCACCATCGACGTCGTCCTTGAAATGAGCTCTACTTTTGTTATGCTTTAAATTAAGAATTCGGAGAGTAATTAAGACAGTTTGATGATTAACAGACACGAAATGGAACTTACAGTGGCATGTGTTAACATGTAAACACAACAAATATTTAGTACAAACACTTGAAAGCACTCATAAAATACATTTCAAGGATAACAGTGCACGTTCTAAATATTTCAAATCTATATTCTTATACAATTCTTCAATTAAATCACTATGATGCTTACTAAGCATACATTGAGTCTAATTTCAAATATTTAATAAATTTATACAGACCGGTAAAATTACCTGACGTGAATAATTAGGTGAATCATTGTCTTTTCACGGATTTTAAAGAGAAGTAAGAACTAAGATTCATATCTATTGAATTTGATTATTTTATATAATTTGATCTCAATCGTAATGCAAACCAAGGAGGAATGGAAGAGTTTATAACCGCATAAATGTGACCTGGAGAAGATGAAGCTAGAACCAATCTAATTACCTTAACAAAAGAATTTCTCTCCCCAGTCCATTCAAATGCAAAGCTATGCAAAAAACTTTCGTTAATATTCTGCTTTATATATTATTCTTAGAACGATCCTTAGGAAATTGGACGTGAACTGCCTTCAAGATCATTCCATCTGAATGTAAGACGTTGTATATCATCAATACAGGTCCCCCGAACTGCATGTAAATATTCACGCTATCCGAAAATCTGGATATTAAACAAATCAATATTTGGTCATGTGATGATAATGATATCAAAGTACTGAAAGTACTCATGGAAACTAAACTAGCATAGACTTGCACTGCAACATAGAACAGGGACTAGTTTAACATTTACGCGGCGGAAGTAGAAAAAAACGTAGTACTTTGGTCCACATCAAAATTCATGCGCGTCGAGCGAGTGACGGCTATGGAAAGCTGTACATAAACGTCTAGTTTTCAAAAATGGAAGTAGTCTAGGTTTTATATGTACATAGTAAAATATAAGTATGGTTTGTTATACTTTTAAGAATACATTGCAACCATTGTGTAACATCAAACTATATGTGTAATGCTCAACATTTTGGCAAACGTTCATTTTGGAATTTATTTATGTTTTTTTTTTTCGGAAATGCAATTAAACATAGCCCCCAACTAATTATGTTTTTACTCGTTACCATATTTTCTACAGAAGCAATTATCTTGTAAATGAGCATCATTACGAATTAAAAAAGTCTTACTAAATGTTCTTTTAATCCTCGTTGTCATTTAAATCGTATGCGTGTACTTAGCAAAACAAAACAGATTAGTCTAATTACTTCTTAATTGAAATTTTAAAAAAAATCAGTTACAAGACTAGCGCCCTCTGCACCATATAGGCACTCGATTCCGTGATTTTTATACGTTTACAGACGTTAGAAATCATGGAATCGAGTGCCTATGTTCTGCACATAATTATTTGAGACGATAGATAATTTTACATAAATGAGCTCCGTCTTCCAGATTACTCGGAGAAGCGTTTTCAGTATTTCCATCTAAACTACCTAGGTAAGGATCAGAAAATCATAGACAAGGGAAATAACCATAACTATATAATGGGTCGTTCAACTACAGATAAATAAAAGAATTACGCAAGTGAACGTTTTTGGAAATGCAATGGAATAAACCAATATATGTTATTTTAATACCATTAATCGGCTGATACATGATGTGTCTATCAGAAAATATTATGTTTCGAGAACACATAAGTCATTAGATTTGAACACTTTTTATAATTGATTTTAATTGGATAAAATACGTCTTCATGTTTGTATCATTTGATTACCCGATGTTTAAATAAATATACATTTTGGACCTTCTCCATGAGTGATAACATTCGCTATCATAGTATGTGCATATTTGTATGAGTATCCGTGTGGGTCTGTTAGCCTTTTAGAAATAACACGTGTTTTCTCTTACTTTCGCTCGTTGGTCAATTATCATTTTAGATTATTTGAGATCCTTCAAAGTGCCGTATTTTCTTCTATCCTTTGGGATTTTCTATAGAATAAGACTGCATGTGTTAATTATTTAATCACGATGGTATTATTTTAATGATGTTTTCTTATAATAACAACGTGTGTGGTGGTAATAGTTTGCACAGTCTAGGCGAGTATCTATACATTTCGAAGCATCTTCATCTGTCTGAAAGTGTTTGTAAAGCGGTGCATTACATATCGCGAGAGGTTACAATATCGTATGAATTACGATTAAACCTGTGTTAGCGGTCACCTCCGAATATAGTCCACCCTGTCAATAAAGGTAATTATTTTTTTAAAAAACACTACTGATAATTTACAACGAAATGACAACAGGTGACCTTTCTACACAGGTTTGCTTGTGTATCAAGGTAACATTTTCTAATATTTGAATATGTACTTTTGTTATATTATGTTATGGATCAAATACAAAATAAAAAGTATGTTCTGTTCTGTTCTATTCTGCGTTTATACGTTTATCTATATGCTGTGAAATCTTAAAATTGTACAAATTAAATTAATTCTCTCATAATTTCCTATTTAAAAGCTTCTTTGGTTCTTTATTCAATTCATTTTGTTTTTTTTACACATTAAAACCCTCGGTTCGTTTACTCCAAGGGACCTACGTACGTATTAGATATTTGACATTTTGGATATAATCTAATTATTGAAACAAATGTAGAAAATTCGAGTATTTTATGACCAAAAAAAAAGATAATTTAGTCTACTAGTTTTTATAATTAGTACTTTTCAAAGATAGCATACAGAACTACAGCAAACATCCTCGGATTACATAGTATAAAATGATGATATTAACAAACAAACCGTATGATTAATCAACGAAATCATCATACTATTTCAAACAAGTATCAACTACCAGTAGAGCTGGCTAGTCTGTGGACTAATATTATCAAAATAATATAATATTTAAACTTCCCTGACACGACCATGGCAAAGATTAATTGGAAACTAAGTTATATGGTTTATAGTCTGTCTACGTGTACTTTCTGTTCATTGCACTAAACGCTGATTATACTGTTTTGATATGATGGGCGGTCTACATAACCAACAACCGACGTAGCTAATGTATTCTTAGAGCAAAACACTATATCACATACACTGATATCGACATGACTGGGTTTATTTATTTAATCCATCAATAACCAATCTGAAGCTAACCAGTCTGATTGTATCGGGGATTACCGGGGCTTTTCTAACGTTAAAGGCGGGTGTGTAGGATCGTCACTCAGTAAGATTGGGGGTTGGTACCGGTGTAACGTTTTCAAGCTCCCCCTTTTTCAGGTTACCCCCCGGTAACTTAAAAACGTTCTCAAAGTACCGGCCCCGGTAACATTAAAACGTTTTCAAACTCCCTCCCCCGTTTTAATAATACCCCCTCCCTATGTTGATTCTTTGTGACGAAAACGTTTATATTTCAGGTTGTAATTCATACTTAAATGATTCACAGTCAACATGGTTTATTGACATATAATTCCTGTATTTCTAAACTTAATATACGCAATAATTATATGAAGCTATGGAATCCTATTAGGGTCATGGAGAGTACGCGCCTTTATTCAAATATATTAACGAAAAATGCAAGACATGGCATGTGCAATCCCACACTTACTTGTGTTCAGAAAACCAACAATAGTTAATTGTTTTTATCTTTTCTTTTTTTGGTCAAAACGATTCAAGATTGCATTGGTATTTGCGCAAAAATGCTCATAGGATTCCATAATGAAGGAATGGACTTGTCAGTATATGACGCCATTTGATTTCGTCGTATGATTTATCATTATGACCGCGTGTATAGTCTCATATAACTGTAATAAATGTATGCATTTATGTGTTTGAAATTGTAATCTCCTTATTCGTGTGCAATTTTCAAATTATTACCCGGGGGTAATCTGAAAACGTTTTCAAAGCGCCCCAGGGGTAATCTGAAAACGTTTTCAAACCGCCCCGGGGTAACCTGAAAACGTTTTCAGATTACCGGGTAGGGCATTTGAAAACGGAGGGGGTAATCTCAAAACGTTTTAATTGTACCCCTCCCGGTAACTTAAAAACCTTTTTAAATTACCGGGGGTAATCGGAAAACGTTTTTAAGTTACCGGGGGGTAACCTGAAAAGGGGGGAGCTTGAAAACGTTACACCGGATGGTGTAGAATCGTCACTCAGTAAGATTGGGGGTTGGTACCGGATGGTGTAGAATCGTCACTCAGTAAGATTGGGGGTTGGTACCGGATTGAATTGGAACTCAGAGCGACGAGAGGCCCCTGGTTACAAGTTAGATAGCCATAGAGGTCATCTAAACCAGTCTGTACAAACTCTTTGAAAATTAATTCGAGGAATTATGATACACATGTTGCAGATAGAACTTGTTCTTGTTGATGGTTAGATTTTTTTTAACTAAGCGCTTATTTCTAGTACTTCCGGCATGTTATTTAAATCGGGCCTCAAGGTGAAAACAAAAAATCGCCAATTCAAATATTTATTTTACGAGTATCTTCATTTGAAATTTATAGTATTTCAATGAATGATATGACGTGTCCTCATACAGATAATTAAAGGAATTAAAATGTTTTATAGGTAATTAAGAGAAGTAAATTGAAACTGACTGTAAAGTTCCCCGGGGGTGTAATTAACAATAATTTATACAAAAGTTAACTCAGCTGCACCTTTATATTCTGAATGAAAACATTTAAGTATCAATAATTGGATACGTACGTTATCAATTATTTAGACGTATATAACCAATTTCGTAGATGAAGAATTTCATTATTCGACAAACAATTAATTTTCGACCTAAGTAAACAGTAGTTTCAATGGTTTGTTTACTTACTAAATATTCGAGTCCTGTCCCTTTATTTGTGTTAAATTAGGGGCGTACTTGTTCATGACGATGAAACGGAAAACGCTGAATGAAGAACCATTTTGATCAATATCGCTGCATCAGCAAAGCTGTTCATCTATACGTTTAACAAGAAATCCTTTCTACCATACCCAAGTAGATGTTTTGTTACGATTGGTAAGAAATGTAATTGTGGAAATAATCAATTTAAACGTCACAACTTATGTGTGTTTTTTCTACCTTTGTTGTATGGCCATTAATTAGTTAGTTACATTTATACATTAACAGACAACAAAGTTCGCTCAGTGTTTTTTTTCATCATGAGGATCGTTCTTTGTAGTGCAGTCAAGCCTATGTTAGCGGCCAGCACCAAATAAATGGCATCCTGTTAACAGGACGGTACATGTATTTTAAAGCCGTCATTGATTAATTAGAATAAAATGATCAGTTAATAAAGATCATGTGTCAATAAAGATTATATATAGTCTTTCCCTAATGGTGACCTTTGTACACAGGTTTGACCTTACATGTTAAATATAGACCTCACTTCAAACAAAATATGAAAAAAACTTACATGGATTATCTTCAAAACTGGGAGTCTAAGTCAAACCAACACTAATTGAAATAAAATATAGATGAATTCATATGTCTTTTAATTAAATATTTAATTGGTAGATTTATAGATGATATGTTATAAATGTTTAATGAATAATTACAAAGAAAAATACGACAGTTTATGATGAATATAAAGATGAATCTGTTAAAATAGCAACGCGGACATCATGGATGACAGACTACAAAAACCAAAAATACCATAGTGTTTTATTAATGCACTTGCAAAGAAAAAAACGACAATGTGGCCGAGTTCATGAAACCAGGTTCAGCCCCGGTCAACCATTATATATCATTTGTAGCCAGACATTTACCGTAACGATATTATTCAATTATGCGAGATATATTATATATTTTAACCTTCTTAAATAACAGAAAACAAAGCCATGTTATTGTTATGACTTACACGGAGAGGAGAAAAACATCAATAAATCTTTTGGTAGAATTATCTTATCGTTATTTTAGTATAGCAATTATTTAAAATCATACCATATAATTATTTCGGCCAACGAAGCAGATACAGTTTGTTTAAGAACACTCGGCATTTGTATCTGTCTGCGTGAAATAAAATATCGTATCACTGTTATTGATACACGCACTTAGTTCAAGATGAGTTCAGGCGTGTGTACCATTAATTTGAACTTTTTATAAGATTGTCTCATATATGATATTTAATGATTATGATTATTGGGTTATTGTAACGTTAAACGGACACTATACTGAGCGGCACTGTAATTCAATACGTCAGAATACAATGCTTTCACGTGATGAGTTCGACGCATGGACGGACCCGTACCAGTCGCTCTTAAGAACTTTAGAGATGATACCTTGTCCTCAATTAGCAACTTAATTGGTAAACATATTAGTTGATAGTTTTAGTCATAATCTTACACGAATGTATAAACAATGTCAAATCAGTTTGGTACTCGTGAGTGAATAAGAAAAAAACTATAAACAAAGTATTTAGAAGCTAGGTATAGTGTCACTAAATCTGAACATTTTACGGACCTCCACAGGTGTAGAGAAGAAATGGTGGTCTCTGACCAGTAATGATAATCCCATAATCGCAGTGAGTTCAAACACCATGCGGGACAATGTTTGGAGGTTTACGGAAAGCCTGTGGTTCTATCCTTGGCTACGCCCGGAGTATTCCCTCGCCGGTAAATCTGGGAAAAGCCATTGATGTGACGCTGAACCCTAGTGCAAAGGTAATAAAGCTGTATATTATTATATAGCTAAGTATTAGCTACCTTTTTTATCGAGCCATGTCGCACATTTTATTTAATAGTATTCGATCAATTTTATGACGCAATAAATATGTTTACGTACCTTATGTTGCCATATAGTCTTCTCTACATATAATAAATGTCACACTTGAAATATAGTGTCTATAAATTATGTTTTTACATATTAAATCATATCTTATGTAGATTCTATATCATAACACTCGACATAGAGGGCTAGAATATTAGTCTCTTAAAACTAGTCTAACTTAAATATTTAACTACTTGTACAGTCGTATAAATCTTCTAACAAAAAAGAGTTATGTAGAAGAACTAACGCCCCAAACACAAGTTTAATGCTCGAGATAGGGCGAAGCATTTAAAATACATTATAGTATGCTTCGTTTTTTAATGCTAGATATTATAACAGTAAACAGTATTCAAACAGCAATATTAAACATCCACAACAGACAATACATTATTGTATAATTATAAAAGTATTATCAATAACGTAAATGGGAAAGTGTTTCTAGGGTTCAAGATGTTCGACTTTAACGCTGTAGGAAAGTCACGTGTGTACACCTATGTAGAACCACAGACCGTCCATGAGCTAGCTGGACTGGTTCATCACATGTGTAAGTTGATTGCTTCTGGTAGAGATTCGAACTTATAGCGGTGATGGGATAGTGATAACTAAACACATGTCATAACCACTTAACTACGGTGGTTCTTGCAAAATTATTATCAGCACAACTTGACTAGGTATTCATCCAGATTGTACAGCAAAGACATACTATTGTAATAATTGAGGAATAGGTTTGAATTTAAACATTCTATTTAAATTATGTTAAAAATGTTTTACCTGTAAAATGTCTAAATACTTATCTTGTAACTGTTTTACTTACACGTTCATAGAATTTATACAACTTCTGCAAATATTTTATTGCAATTAGCAAATACATGTTTTACATCACATAGAAAGTACATAAATTATACACTTATACAAAATACATCTAAAGTCAAAGTACAAGATTCTTCCTATTTCAGATAATACTCAACTAGTGGCCCATAATTTAGATCGTGTTCTGTTCTGTTAAAACATGAAAGCTGAAGGATAAAGGGTAAAACAATCGGCGTATAAATTTCATTCTAGAAATATGAAGCATGTTTTATTGTCTGATTTGATAGGGATATTAGCTACAATTATAACTATCACTGTTTTATTATGGAGCACAAATTAAGGCCCGCTATGAAGAGGAATAAAACAGAAATTATTCCATAAATTCGAGGTTGCTCCCATCACTGTGTTGCCAATTTTAGCATCAATTTCCCAACAATTATTAATCGAAAATGATTAGTATTATTTTTTGTTCTCGCTTAATACGCTGCTCGGTAAAATTAAATAACTTTGCACAATTTAGACACTAAAATCATTTCCTGGAATGATAATGATTAAAAATTAACGCAATTTTGACATTTCTTCACAATAATGATTGGTGATTTTTAGGGTGGTCATTACATTAAGTAGCCTCTTTAATACAAATGTATTATCTTATTTCTTAGAAGACCCGCCACCGTGATCGAGTGGTTAAGGTCGATGACTTGAAATCATTGTAACCTCTCACTGATAGAGGGTCGTGTGTTCGAGCCCCGCTACCGACCATGACTCTTTATATGAGAAAGTAGGCATTTGCTTACGGAGGTTGGGAGTCTAGTACTGGTTCTTCCCAGGAGCGATGATTTGGTGAACTGTCCGCCTCGTATGACTCTGACTTTTGACAAACAAAATATTTCTTAAAATCGAGTGTACATTTTTTGTGAAACACACAACAGGTGATTTTGTTGTATCAATTATACCCATGACCTATTACTAGTACATCAATTTTAACATACGCAGTCACATTCTTATTTAATTTATTATTATATATTATCATATGTGTACTTTTTGTACATATTGTACTTCTCAGGAGATAGTTTGGTGGTAAATATAAATATAGTTTGATTCGGTAAAAAACTTGCAACATTTTTGGTCAGTTTTTGTTACACAATCACTTTTATTCTACAAAACATACAATAGTTCATGGAGAGAGATTTTTCGGAAATAGACGAAAATTGTCTTAAATTACCAAAGATTGCCGGAAAGGTCCGGAAATGTCCGGAGATTGTCGAAAAAAAACAATAAAAATGACCGAAGTCATTGACCTGAGATAATTGAAAATTGTACGTTCACAAGGGAGATACGATTCGTCTGGATGCCAATTATTCCTTAAGTCATGTTTTACTCCTTTGAATGGTATGATCTATGTCAATCAATAGAACAACCAGACTAGCCATTATCCCTGTGTCACTGACACTTTGTAGCTTTAAACAATTCAAATCGTCGTATTTGTAAATAATGAGTGCATAATGTGGAATGAAAACAAAAATAATGTAATCTCGTATGAGTTGATCATTCGAGTCATCTTGACAAATACTGTCATGTGTTGGAGGTGTTCAAAATATGACCGGCTGGAAACTCTTCATTGATTTCGAAGAAAATTTAAAATTGAATGCACAACCTATATTTTACCAAAACATATTAGCTCTTACCCAAACAAATTTGAAGAAAAGGCACCTTAATTTATTCTATAAGAGAAGGAACGATTTTGCAAACCAAAAAAAGCGCCTAACTGGTCCTCGTATGATTAATGAGTGTAAAAATCAATATCGTTTCCTATGACGATATTTCATTCTGAAAGATTTATTTGGAAAACCAACAAAGCGCGTATCTTCATCAGTTTTTGAGATTGTCCATGTGGGCTGTTTTAAACTGGAGTTACTGGCTTAATTTTGCTATTTTGGGGATACTAGTATCCAATAGATGTTATTATTTCATTACGTAAAGTTTCCATTGATCCTTAAATAGGGCAATCGGCAAATTATCTCATTTTTCGCCCGCGTGAACACCTCTATTTCTGAGATATTGGGACAATTATCTACACTTTACTGCCATAATGTCTCAGTTCGCTGGCCTAAATACTTAATTAGAACCTCCGAACCCATTCTAACACCTGTCTCATATATTTTTCTTCCAAACATATCTCCACCATCCGCATGATGATGATGATGGTGTGATTGCCGATAAAACAAAACCTGCTTTGTTAACAATAGACTCTGACTAAATAACTTATTATATTTATTATCCTGTTCCAACATATGTAATACCAAACATGAGCAAAAATAGGTCCCCTCGACGCCCTCTAACTAACAAGACATTCTTTTTTATCGGCGGTCTCTCTCTCTCTATCTCTCCATCTATCTCTCTCTCTCCATCTCTCTCTCTCTCTCTCTCTCTCTCTCTCTCACTCTCGTTCTCTCTCTCTCTCTCTCTCTGGGGCGTCTCTAAAACGACTATAGCTGTCGAATCGACCGTTAGACATCAGATAAAATAAATTCTATAAATTTACACATATGTTTTCATGTACCATTTTAAAATACAAGTTCATAGTGTTTATGAACATCCGTATCTCTATGTAAAATTAAAGTACACAGAATGCGTACTGAATTGAGACATTGACACATGTGCCATGAATTCATATCTGTAAAAAATACACACAGTGTCTCTTTTCTGACAAAACAATTCATTCTAAACATAAAATGTGTAATAAATGTTTCATTTAGCAAAAGATAAATATTTAATGACCCAATGTGATCCTATTATCCATCGAGAAACAAACGACATTCCAATAAAATAAACGAGTGTTCCACGTTATTTTTGTCATAGGGAAACATTGTTAGAACATTCTACGAGCTTATTCAAAACAAGAGAGGTATTCTCAAAAGCCCTCAAAAGTTAGTAGCAATTATAGCACGTGCAAAACAATACAACTTAAGACTGTCAACTGCTAATTTACAACTGTTGTGAAAATTGACATTACACGACGGGGAAGGGTAACAGAGCATCATTGTCTTCTAGAAGATGACAATAATACAGTCACACGTCTTTGGTAATAATCTACTCGAAACAATTTCTGTCACATTTCATGACGCTATAGATTGATCTAGCTATGCAAACGATTGTTGTTCCATTATGCATGGTATGAAAAATGTTATCAGAATCGATAGTTTTACTAGGAACATCTATTGATACAACAACGTAGATAAATAACGTAATATAGCATGCAATAGGTCATAATGGAGACGTACATGAACCTTTAAAAATGAAGAAGAGAATAAAAGAATTGAAATAGTTTGATTAAGAAGTTATTTTGATGCTATTATAACTCCTATTTGATGAATATTTTTCAAAGTACATTTACATTTACACAAATACTTCGATGTATTGAGAGATTGTCCATCATTCATTTGTAATTCACAACGTTAAAATTGTATACAAATAATTTATAAGAATCTAGGGATATACGGATAATGAATTTATAAGTGTTTTATCGCTAAATGTAAACTAAAAGCGCGACACAATCGACATAAAATTTCTAAATTACAAAGAATGTCGTAAATCAATCGACCGCGCATGAACGAGAATAAAGAGTACTGAAGTCGACCGATTCATTGCTGTATACTAACTAGTATGTATACATATTATTAAAATAATCATGACATAATGAAAGATACAAGCGTATGATTCGAACTCCTACACTATTAATGTCCCTTAATTGATAAGAATTTACAGACTCTTGGCATACGTAACCATCATAGACTGATTGTCATTCAATTGGAGTTCACTATCATGATTAAAACAGGATTGTCAATTAGGCAGACTGTGAGATCGTATGTCTAGTTTTACTTTAAATAATGGCACGTGAAGATGTCAACGGGCGGCCGATTAGAGAATTTTTGATAGGATTCGTTGTTTTGTCGGCATATACCTCTCAGAAAGACGCATCGCACTTGTCATAATTGTCGTTTGATTGTTTTTAACGTCACAGGGAAATTAACGACCTCTGATTGGTCAATAATGTCTGATCTCTGTAAATGGAAAACACATGTACTGCAGCCGTATCATCCATTCTGTATCAAAATCTATCACTTTATACGACCATTAAATCCGTAATGTTTTAACATGATGTAAATACAACAAATCACGTTGGTCATATCTAAATGGAACACATTCTACATATTTAGTTATAAGTTGCAGGTAAACGACGTGATACTGAATGGAACGACACTATATCATGTGGTGGAATGAAGAAATATTTACCACACGCATTCTTATCATAAGCATACTAGTAAGTCGAATAAAAACATTGATAAGAATAGAAGACGAAATCACACACAAATACAATATATTGGAAATCTAGGTTCTATAATTTCTTTCAAAACGCTACTCACCGACAGCAAAAATAATCACCGACACGACGAACAAAAATTTCACAAACATGATTCGATTTTATCCTTGGTTACAGATAACGTAGATGAATGAATTATGTCACGCTCATTTGTTAGCCCTTATTTATTTGTTTTCAAATATTTCACAAATTGTTCAGAAATAATTTCAGTAATCCATCGTAATTTTGAAGAAAACAAATCAATTTAAGTTCGTTTTCATTTCTTCAGTTGAATAACATCCACGGAATCAAATTCCAAACATAAATCCAATCTAATGAAAATCAGGAAATAACAATCAGTGTTATTTCAAATATCGTTCGGTTTACCCATCAAAACAGGTTATGAGCTTGGTTTATCAATTAATAAGCTAATTATAGGCAATGTATTAGCTCACAGAATCAGCCTCCGTAGTGTACCAATATTCGAAAATCCAACCTCCAATAATCTAAATTTAAACTTGCACTCGAGAGGAATTAAATCACCGACACCCGTTAAGTCCACAGGGACGTCTCGAAATGCCTACCACAATTAGATAGTCCACTTTTACACCGTCCGCTTTGATATCAATATCATTAATAAATGCTGTTCAAATTAAATGGTTGAGTACTTCGTTTTGTAAACCAGTTCATTACATAGTAACACAATTACCACGTGCCCAATTTGAAGCAGACAATGTAACAGGTAAAGGATTCCTTGTAAAACAGTTACAACGCTAATGAATTCTAAATTAAACTTGCCTAACACAGAATATACTTTAGAAGTGTCTTAACAGCGAAACCAATATAACCTAACTCAAGATTTCTCAAATCAACTCTAAGGAAATCCCACGTCGGCTAACCGATAAACTCAATCGAAATGTGACAAAAGTCAACAGAATACTAATCGCTGCGTCTCACATACCGAAACTTTTCAAAATCTGTCTTGAGTATTTTTGTATTCACCTCATGCATCTTATTTATGGTTTAAGTTAAGGTAATATTGTTTGTGTGTTATTGATTGCATGACATTTATTGGGCCCAATAAACCCGTCATCAAAAGACATTTAAGTCTTTCACAAAGAATATAAAATGAACTCATGTTTACATACCTCATGGTTAGACTAATACCAAGTTTCGTGGCCCCTGAAACACGGCTCAAACAAATCTAAAATTGAAAAATCAAGGACGCTTAATACAATAGAGAAATATTTAGATACGACGTCGTAAATAGAACTACTTGAAATATTTTCTTATTGCAACTTGACAATAATACACAACACACATCAAAAGAGGTTCGTATTACGAAAATGTTCATATCGTCCTAGGTTAACAAGTCAACATAGATATAAAAGCTTATCAAAGCTTTAAAAGGGATACATGATTGTTTAAACAATCCAAGAATAATTGTGAATACGTAACGTTCTGTTTGTTCGCGTATTTCAATTATTTTAAACCGAGATTCCTGTGTTAAATGATCGGTTATTAATGAAATGTTAGTCCATTAAATAATGTACTATTTACTTTGAAATACACAATTGGTCAATAAACATAACAGTTGAACATTGGCGTTGATATGACCTGGTTAAATTAAAATTTATCTCAAATATGAAATGTGCCGTTAATATTTTACATCAAGAGTTACAATCGTATGCTCAAACATTTGTTCGTTTTGTGTTAAATGTGTTTCCTTTTCTGATACTAATATGCTCATGAATGTTGACTGTTTTATCAGCATAGCTAGATGTGTGAGAAATAAATATATCTGCAACAGTGTTTGCTTATTTAATAGTTTCCTTAAATTGAACTTAGATCAGACGCCACTATATTGTCATACACTTATAAAAACGTACTGGCACAATCACAAAAACGTTGATGTCAGCATCAACTCCTGGTGACCAATAACGAGAAATAGACAGGACCCTTCCAAAAGTACACAAGAAGGATAAAAAACATTATCTTTATTCTGTATGAAAATGAGGGAAAATATTTGACGTAGAAATTGCGCCAAGTGTGTCAAATTCATCAGGATTATCTGATGTTGGAGTTATAGTGTCCTTGTGATGGAAAATGAGCGTCGAAAAATAAAATCCATACAGCCGTCGGCGCATCACAGCAAAACAAAATTAATCTTAAACTTCAGATTCTGAGCGGAAATTAAAAACTGTGTTCCACTGAGCCCTTGGCCAAACAGGTCGTTAAAGAAAGTATTTTACATGACAGGCTGTGTATGCTTTCTCTAGACATGTCGCCATTTTTCTATGTTATCATGTGTGGTATTAATTTTATTGATTTCGGAATAATTAACACAGTGCGTCGATAATTTGGTTGTACTTTCTTCGTAAATATATATATATAGAGAGAGAGGGGGGGTCTGTCTAAATCCGTAGTTTATTTATATAGACTTCACCATTGCTGCACGATTTCTTCGAGTATTGCATACCCTCTTTTCATAATTCAAACTACGTTACCATGTTGTAACAAGACTCAGTAGTGAGATTGTACATGCTCCTGGCAATGTGACATTTGTCTCCCAATAAGGCATAACTTACAACAAAGCATGCCTCAGGCTCTCGATAGACGTGTAATGTTTCATCAAGAAGTTCAGGCTAAAGTTTAGGTCTACAGTTAATCTTGTGCGTGGACCCAAAAATAACGATTCGATGATGTACAATGCCCATTGGATACTCCAATTTTTTATGGGTGCTATTTTTACTGATAGTGGAAATACATGCACTAATGTCCCTAATAAAAACAATCTGCAAGCCCAGAATTGTGTGTTTTTTTGTATGAAAGACTTAGTGTGTGTTAAACGAAAGGCATATTAGGGTTGAGAACATGAGTTGATCCATTCCAAAACAGATTTATGAGGTAACAACATACACCAATACGTCAAATAAAACAAGATACATTTAACACAATAATTTAAAAGATGAAATACCAGTACTTTGAAACAAAAGGCATGACATGCTTCCTTATACCAAGGATCACACAAAAAGAGCATGCTCTGTCTCCATTGTAGTCCGTGTTCATGAGATTGTTCAACTGGTTGAGAAACTCAATTATGAACACTGCAAGAATCAGCACGGTATCCCTGACACGAAATGACAACCACAAAAAGCTTATTGAAGAAAACAGAAAGGTTTGCTTACATTTTCTTGTCTGTTTATAATTGAAATATAATAAATCAGTTATACATAAAACATGCTTTCAAAGCTGTCATAAATGGATGCTGGTTCCTCGTAGTCTAATTATATTGATTTGCATGGTAAGGCTATGTTTATTCGTTCATGAATATATCACCGTTGAAAATTACTTAGGGGGAGACATAAGCCATATTTGATGACTAGAATAACTTTGTATTACCATAAAAGCTAGACTCGGCATCAGCCCGAGAAACTACAACTAGGTTTCAACAAAGCCATTTATTTCCTTAAGCAGAAAATTCATTTTTACATTATTGAAGGGGAGAACTCGTTAGTGTGTGTTCTTACTGAAGAGACCGTCAGACAAGAAGGCTATAATCTGATATGCTATTTGTACTAGCCGGAGTTTTGTTCAGTAAATCTAGTCGTCCGTTTTATTGATTGTTTTCTCCAACATTACGTAATGCATTCTGTGTTATTAGTTTCGACATAATAATTTGTCATCGTTAAATCATATTTCCATCCTTTACGAAACATCTTGCTAATAAACCAACTGTTTATTATTCAATTCCTCGTATAAAAGTCAGGTCCTTGAGTTTCCTTACATACACAGATATACATAATATTTTACAAAACCAGAAACAAGAAAACCATATTATAAAACTGTTTTATATCATGTTTTCTGCTTCTGTTCACTTGTTAGTATTTACTAAATGGTTTATCTATGATATAAAACATGTGAAGGACCTAAAAAAGGGGCAACACCTCTTAGTAGAGTGTATCTTATGTTTGTGTCAGTTTTATTACGTTTTTATGAACCCACACTTGTTGTGTCTACTCATATATATAGACATTGTCGATGCTTATTGTCTTAATCTATAAAATGCTAACTCTGCAGTATTATATTGTTTTATCACAAGTATAAAGGGATTTTGGCAACTTAAATTAAATCGAATCTGTTACAAGACTAATGTAACATGGTTTAATTACCTGAGGAAGACAGTAACAAAGAATAGTAGTTCAACTAATCTTATTGAATTCCTACTTCCATTATCTTCATGTATATTCATAACAAAGACATAAGTCATACTGTGGAAGATGCGTATGAATCTACGAGCGCTGATCACATATGCATTATCGCTTGAAATACCACTTATGCATTTGTTGTCATCGATTTGGCTGATAAGGCTACTGCTCGTCAACAATCAGACATAAAATAACAGGAAACAATTAGTGATCTTATAGCCGCTACTATCGTTAACCTCAAGCCACGAAGTCGTGATAGATTGTATTCAGGCACGACACATATTTAGGAGAAATGGCATTAATAAAATAAATGCACCAATTTCTAATGATTTACTCGAAATATGATTGACATTGAAATAAAGGATATCCATATCTTCTCAAGAGACATACTCTTATATTTCCAAGTGCATTCTCTTCAGTTGAGATTAATGTGTATACAAATCTCATCAGTGCGAGAATTTGTGTATAAAACATGTTAAGGTACAGTCATAGAAGGAAATAAAATAAGGCAACATAAAGCACATATTTATATTAGATTTTACTCAACCCAACATTGACATTCTAGAGGCTGTTTCCCGGTAATGGACCATAGTGGCCTGTGTAATAGACATTCAGATCCTAATGTCTTGTCAAAGATATGGTAAAATATTCAAACTAAATTGATTTCGAAACTCATTTTCAAGAAAGCCGTCAATGTAGAAATGATGTTATTTGAGGTAATGTGTTTGGATTCGCGTCAATAGACTTAAATTCTTAAATGTCTCCATAAAATTGAGATATTGTAGACTCGTTAATTTCAACTTTAATTACTTCATGTTCGACGTGAATGTACTTAAAGGTTCATTCAAACATGCAATTTACTATCAAGACTTTAGCTACTGTACGTGAGGGAGTTTGAGATACCATTATTCAGTTTTTGCCAATGTATAGACGGAATTCTACTCGGAATCAGTTTATAATCAACGTTTTTTTAAATAAAAAATACACTTGAAAGGATTAAAAAATACATCGCTTTCAAGTCATTCTCACGGAAATAATGTTTTTCCAAATGTACGACAAAATTTGCCGGCTTCGACCTCCCGTGAAGTATTTAGATATATCAATGTAGTCATGTAATGCTTTACCGCTCAAATAGTTTCTATTCTTGAGACTAGTGACACGAACGCTACAGGAAATACCCTCCAAATAACAATAAAATAAGACACTTTGTTGTATAAGAACTAAATAATAAAACATTAGGCTAATTAAACTGCTAGTTCTGGTTTATTGCATGCTGGAAAATGTTAGATATAAAGTCAGATAGGTGCTCGTCATGGTTATCTCTACTTAAAGGTGAGTGAAAAGCATTTTCTTTAATGTAAGGTAGATAGTTTTGTGATGACTAATATAATCGATTCCACACATAACGTACAGAACAGGTTGCCGAAAAATATATGCAAGATAAAACTATATCGATGGTATATAAAATATGACAGCTAGATTGGAACTTACTGTTGAAAGAAACAGGGGTGATCGATGAACGATGGTGACGCACTGGACTACTAAATGACAAGTCATGCTTTCGATTCTCGGCTTCGCCTTTCGAGTTTGTCAGGGACGTTTTAACAGTCTCCATCCCAACTCCTGAACCAAGTATCGTGTCTAGAAAATGACATAGAAAGGCGAGACGTATATCGGTGCTTCCGGGACTGATAAAACATTCGAAAATAGTAGATATATAAATGTCCGGTTCAGAAATACAGAAACAGAAATTGTAGACGTGCAGATTTTCTTTACAAAAGACATGTTCAGTGTTTACATATACATGTAATAGTATACTACATAATAAAAAATGTAAAAATAAACGTGAGAACAAAGGAGAAATATGAAATAAACGTTTAAATAAACTGTAAGATAATGCTTGATATGTCTACGGAATGAAGCGTATGGCATGTAACATTCACAAGGAAGAGTCAAACAGATACCTGTGTGGAGAAAAATGGTGCGTGAAGTAAAGACCCCATTTTTCCCGTTTTGAGAAAATCGTATAATGAAAGTTTTGAAGTATGGCGTAAATAAGCTAGTATCAGGTTTGTTGAATTTGTATTAAACCTATTTAGTGAGATATAAAAGCAGGTAAGTATGTTCATTGTAAAGACCTCGAGACGATAAAAAATGATGCCAAAATTACAATATCGCCAAAAACTGAGTCACAGTATTGTAGAAATAAGCCGAGGTTAGGGCAACACAGACAACGCAAAAGAAATTTTTAATGAATATTCTGATTTCAACATTCTTGACAGTAGGATTTTACTATTATTTCAAAACTATCAAAGTGAAAACGAATCACTATAAATTAAATTAATACACCACGTGACTCTTAATATCATCTAACTAAAGATTTTATTTGTCACACAAAATAATGCTCATGTTCAATAAGCATTAAAAATAATACATTATAATACTTAGATAATTACAAACGAATGTTTAATTTGAACATTAGTTTGGCAAATAATCATTTATCGTAGATCCTATAATCGGTTTTATCTAATATAATGAACATTATACTGTTTATTGCTTTTAGATTTATGTTAAGCATAGGTACTTGTGAATACTTATGATAATTGTGTAGACCATTCTTTACCGTCTCATTTTTTTTTAAATTTTACTTTCATCTGAAACTATTATTTTATCCATCGAATTTTTACCTAAGTCCCTTTTAATTGCCAGTTAACGTTCAGAGAAAATGACTCGTCTTTTTATTCTTACATACTAAGTGAGTAAAGCACATGCAGTAAAACCCCGATTATTCGAATGTCTTTGGACCCTGAAAAATCATTCGGATAATCCATGGTTTCGAATAATCCATATCGGTATGATGTGCTGGTTGGTAACGATAAATTCCGGACTGTCCGTATATTGCAAGGGAGTTAACTATCGTATGCAAACATGACTGATACGATTAAAATAAAATGTATAACAAATACTTATTATTTATCCCTGTTTTATGAATGTATATGAGTTAACAAATGAAACAATAATTCTGGTTAAATAAATACCCGGGAATTAATGGATTATGCAGAACACAATCCGACACAGTAATATGTCATTCTCACTTCACTTACTAACGATCGACTA
Source organism: Lutraria lutraria (assembly GCA_964023205.1). Taxonomy (NCBI): domain Eukaryota; kingdom Metazoa; phylum Mollusca; class Bivalvia; order Venerida; family Mactridae; genus Lutraria; species Lutraria lutraria. The sequence continues at coordinate 22,461,849 of OZ026845.1, read as the reverse complement.
GGCATCGCTATCGTCACATTCTAAAACAATTAAAGAATCGAAGACGTAATGTTTTTATGTTTGGTACATTTTTTCACTAAATCATCATATTCTAGTGAGTTTTGTTTAATGTGTTCGAATCAGTTTTTAAATTTTGAATGACACTGAAATGCAAATAATTTCATACAGATCACCAGGTATGTACGCGTATTAATTAACTTATTATACCCGAGATCACAGTGAAATATTCGTCGCTATTAGTATTTAATCGTAACAAACAACATGATCAACTTAACGCTAATTAAACTGTTGACACGCTTCGTGTATGAATTGATGTTACACATTGTTTGTCACACGACATTTGATTCTCAATCGACCATTGTTATCAATTGATATTCGAATAATAAGTGTGAAAATACGCGCATTCGTAACTTTAGGGACCAAATAATGTATTCGGATTACACCAGGTATTCGTAAAATCCGATTCATAACCGGGGTTCGTTGTACTTGAATTATATAGAGACGTGATTGGGACCGTAGATTTTATTCGGATAATACCGGGTATTCGGATAATCGGTGTTCGGATAACCGAGGTTTTTACTGTATATCCAACAATCAAAATTTATCGACGCACTTAATGATAAAGAAATACAGTTAAACCCCGGAAAACCGGACTCCCTGAAAAGCAGAATTCTCTGAGGTCGGATGATTCAATTGCGGGTTGTTTGGAATTTACGCCCAACCCGAGAGGGGCCCGGTTTTGAGGAGTTTTACCCTAAAACGTTGGGGTTTTTTTTCAAAGCATAAATATGATGATAAAACATTAAAAGATATTATCATAATTAAAACTGATCATCAACCGCTAGTATCGAGGGTTCAACGCAAGAGTGTTGTAACTCACATTGAAATAAGAACAAGTTACGATAGTGTTGCGCTGAGCCCTCGGTATGTTAGTTGTTCGTAGTTCAGTATACAACTGATATTGTCACAATATAGAGGAAAATATAATACAACGAGGATATATTTACATAGATTAAGATATTTTACATAGATTTAGATATATTTACATATAATTAGATATATTTACACAGATTTAGATAGATCAGATTTATTTCAATATACGATGTATAAACATGACATACATCAATAAAACAAGCATGTCACAAGATAACAACATGTAAGAATTTATGAGAAGCCATGTCAAACAACATTATATATCAAGTATAACACAGAAGAGAGTTAAAGGAACTTGTTTCCATAGAAGTCCACAATGGAGCACGCATTAAAACCTGTATAAAGACCACCTCCGTAACCACATAAAACCTTTCTTATTGAGGTGACCTTATTATCTAGTTAAGATATAATGAAATATTGAAAAACAGGACCTCTGCTAAGTGGACATTATCATTAAGTGGTTTTAATATAAAGGTGCTCTCTAAATGAGGTTAAACTGTACTGGATCACAACATACAGTACAATCTCTCCAGAGCGGCCTCTCCTGAGCAATAACCTCCCAACAACAACACCATGATTTAACCACTTCACGATTTAACTATTAATTTAACCACTCTACAGTAGTGCAACAACCTCCCTACAACAACACCATGATTTAACCACTTCACGATTTAACTATTAATTTAACCACTCTACAGTAGAGCAATAACCTCCCTACAACAACACCATGATTTAACCACTTCACGATTTAACTATTAATTTAACCACTCTACAGTAGTGCAACAACCACCCAACAACAACACCATGATTTAACCACTTCACGATTTAACTATCAATTTAACCACTCTACAGTAGTGCAACAACCTCCCAACAACAACACCATGATTTAACCACTTCACGATTTAACTATTAATTTAACCACTCTACAGTAGTGTAACAACCACCCAACAACAACACCATGATTTAACCACTTCACGATTTAACTATTAATTTAACCACTCTACAGTAGTGCAACAACCTCCCAACAACAACACCATGATTTAACCACTTCACGATTTAACTATTAATTTAACCACTCTACAGTAGTGCAACAACCTCCCTACAACAACATAATTTTGCTTCTCCTAAACGATGTTGCTTTCGAGAGGTTGCACAGTTATAACATTTTATATAACTTTACGACTGTATGGTGTATTCAAACATACCTTTGTCTATAGCACAGTTAAAACATAAGAATTGCAATCTTGAATATTCTAACATTTTAAACAATGTCCTAACTTGATGATTTCTGGCTACGTTCTACTTACTTTTATATCGTGATAATAAGGTACATATTCATTTAACCGTAAAATTAGGTTGTTCATAAATCATTTCATTGATTAATATAGTCATCTGTGAAAGACATTAGTAACCTATTTACCATTCATATAATTATCAAACTGTATGAACACTACCGAAGGATGTGGTATATGAACTTTCAAATCACCCGTGAATAACTACTTGGAACATAACTGAATGATACATATTATCGAACACAAACACACGTCATCATTCAGCAAATATTTTAAAACGGACTAGTACACGTTAAATGATCTTTGAACAAACAAAACACACGTAAATGATTGTAAAGCAAAACATGTTTTAGAACTGTTTTTATATTTACCAGCGAGGTTAACTATAGTTACACTGTAGAAAGAGTTATACAATCTAGTTAGGATAGCATTGTGATGTCTACATGTTATATTTGTTTGTTATCAACAAATATATCTGCTAAGAATATGAAAGTAAGCATTCAAATTGCTCTACATATCCCTGAAAAGTAATTGTTTATAACTCAGAATTAAGGATGAGAATTAACCATACTAGTGTGTGACATTACTTAGAAAGCTTGAGATGCTCAGAATTACGTCCCTTACTTTAGTGGTATGCTAAATCACACAATGATATTGAATGATTACTTGGAAATGACTTTACCAGACAAAAGGAAATACGAACAAGATTGGAGCTAATTTAACCCTACTTCCGTCGACTTAAGCGTGGTTCTAACATTATAAGATTTGGTGCTTGAAGTAATAGACGATTACACGGAAGAATTCATTTTCAAATCACGGGAATAATACATTCAGATCAGGGAGTAGAACACAAATCAATGAAACAAAAATAAATCAAAATCGTTATACATGAATTCGTATCTCTTCCGAAGTTTGCTGTGTCAAATGTTTACCTTGTCAAGGGGGTATATAACGAGCCTTTTTATAAATAATTTCTTAGTTTATCGATGAAATGTTTGTCTAGACAAAAACCATTTCGTAGTGCTTTTAAGAATTATTACAAATACATCTGTTCTTGACACCAGCCAAGGGGATAGTTATACAGTTGTAATTACAGCATTGACATAACAAAAAAATCAATTTGGAATCTGTACCTCTAAATAATGACAAATTGTGCTGTATTATGCTCAGAAACAACATACACTACAAGCAATTTCAGGCAGTAAGACGCATTGGGTGCTGTTGGGGGGGGGGGGGGTATTGGTCGTTAGAAGAATACATTATTTAATGAAGAACATGATGTCTCTACAAAAATTATAAATCACTGACGTATTACGTGTGAACAATACTTTCAATTCGTCTCCAGGGTGTCTATGTCTGTTAATATTGTGGTGTTTGCTTAATTTAACATCTTACAGCCCTGTTAGATGTACCATGCTGGTATCATATTATTCAATATTTTACACCGTGAATTCTGATCATAGATTGAATCAAAAGTTGTCACACGAACAAAATATTTCAAACTTAAAGGATTTAAAGAACACAGATTGTTAGCGTTACGTTGGACAGTATTTTTACCATTAATGGGGCATGCCCAGGAACTGCTGTGTCTTTTTTTCGTACACCAAAAATGCATTTGTCACTTGTAAAATCAATTATTATCGAAAAGTCAAAGAATGTGCGTTCAAAAATGACCCTATAACGCGCGAGTCGGTATTTTTATGTCGGATTGAATAAAATGCTGTAAGCCTTTTATTGACGACAACGATATTTCCGATACGTCTGAGAGTTTAACTGAGTATGTGCGCTGCCTTTCAAGTGAACATAACATGAGCAAAACTTACCATTTTAGTTTGGAGACATTTTTCCGTGATGTTTTCGGTTATGACGGATCCCGAAAGGGTCGAGTTGTGAAAATGACGAATAATTTCTGAGGCCGAAATCGGCAGGTTTGGTAAATCTTAAAATGTGTATTTTGAGTAAACTAGCTGGATATTTTGTAAATATTTTAGGTATTAAAATAAAATGATACTAATTTGATTGCTATTCGGGACGCTTCTGTTCCAGGGTATGCCCCTTTAAAGACGTTTTCGGTAGATCACGCAACTTTCAACGAACATAATTTTCAGCTTCATTGCACCATTGTTCTCTAGATTATCTAATTCTTCTACTATAACCATCTTACTGTTAACAAGAAAAACTATAACAAAACGTTATAGGTAGACGAATTTCAAGAAGCATATTGGTTTATGTTTTTTTGCATGAAGTTGCTTTTTTCATAAAGGATAGTGTCTGTATATGTAATTCAATCCAAGGGTATAAACTATTCACATGATATGAGTAATACACTTATAATGACAATCATGAGTATTTGACAAATGAATAAATACATGTATATAGTTCACAAGCACATGGTTATATCATACCCTACATCAATCAAATAGAATCAAACCTAAATGTTAACGAATTCACCATAAATCTGTGCACTATCATATAACCACATTGAATTTCAAATAGCCACACAACAACTTATCTAGGCAATGTCTTCATGATTTACTTACCTGTCGACTATTAATAGATACAGTAATCACCATTAGCCAATCAAATGGCCAGGATTAGCCAAACTATTAATAGACACTACAGTAAGTACTCACAAACAGCTATAATAAACAAATACTCGTAAGTATAATTCGTCTAGAAAATACATACACTTAGTACATTGTGGATTATATCGTTTATCTTGTGAATGTTTACGTTTGCTGCAAATTAATAACGGCGCACTTTGTAACTATAAGAAACATATTATTCTAAACATTGGTATTTTAAAATTAACGAATATCTATGTTCAATATGCATTGTTTTTCTTCTTCAGAGAGGACAAGAGCAATCAAATTGTTATGTATAATGTTTGCTTTCGAGCCACCTTTGTAATCATATACCTATCTATCCTCCTATATCTATATATCCTCCTCGGACTCCATAACAGCTTGGTAAAAAGAACAGCCGCACAAGGAAATAGTGCTCAACTAAATAGTGTGATTATTTAGATGTATCTGGTATATTTCCTCAATTAAGTGTTTTGGATCTAAATATATTTCAAATCAGTTTCTAGTAAACCACGTGGAAAGAGTCATGTATCTAAATAAGTGCGTGTCGGTAAAATACCTTCTTCAGTGTCAAGCACATACATTTTTTGTACATGTATAATTATATAAATGAAAAGTCGGTCCGTTAGTGTAAATGTTAAAAATAGTTGAATGGGTACGAACGATATGGGTAAATATTTCTCTTTTTTGTTTCGTACGGAAAATATCCCTTTCCGACAGTACTTTCAGTACTTTGATTATATCTGTCAGTAGTTGTGTCCATCAAACTAGATTTTGGAAACTGATTTCCATAGCCGTCCCCAGCTCGGCGCGAATGTACCGAAGTACTACGTTTTTCTACATCCGCCATGCAAAAGGTAAACTAGTTCCCGTTCCATGTTTTAGTGAGTCTGGGCAAGTTCAGTTTCCATGAGTACTTCCAATAAATTGATTACTCTCTGTAATTTTTCAACACTCTGTTCTAAAATGATTCCCTTTGAGAAGACTGTGTTTTGTCTTCTATTTCAGATGTAATTGTTCGTTGGGTGGATTTTAGGTAGGTGGGGTTTGGAGAAGGTATATATCTTGGGTACTATTTGTGTGCTTTTAGAAATCCTATTCTTTATCAATATTAACATGTACAAACTAAATGCGGTCTTCAAAACATAATATATATATACATGAAGTACGAATTCATTCGGCAACAATTTAACAATATCTACTCGCAACAAACTTTATACAAACTTAGCTCATGCATAGCTAAACAAGGACTATTTCTGCACTAAAGGGAATCGGTCCTGGGTGTTACTGTAGTGACTTTATTTTAAGTTGTTGTGTGAACTTATCAAAGGTTGGTTATCAAACTTGCATTAAAATCAATCTATACTTGGTAGAAATTTTAAAAACATTGACTGCAAAATAAAGAAATCATGAGAACTTTTCCGCGAACTTTTTGATCATCCCTCATGATTAATCAATCTGTCACAAGCACGTGCCGTAAAGAAGACAGTTGCTTTCGAAGGATGTGAGGCTAATATTGGTTCTTCCCATGAAAATGGTTAAGTAAACTGCTCGCCTCATATGACTCTAGCTGTTGAAATGGGGCGTAAAATTCAAACAAACAAATAAAAAAAGGCGCTCTGTGATAATACACCACTATCCATTCATACACAAATGAATACTGAACATATCTGTTCTTAGTTGTTTATTTCGAAATTCTTTATTCAGACTTTTTATTTAGTATTATAAAACTAGACTGATCATGATTCGTTATCTGAGAATGGTATAAGGCGAAAAAAGAGGAAATTATATTAACTTTGTTACGAAACATCAAAATAACAACACAAAATTCCATTATAATTACGGCCTATCATACCATATTAGTTCTCCACAACACCATTTATGCATGCAATATGGCAATACATAAGATTTCTGGATTATTTCACACTCAGTATAATTGCATCCACGATACCAATATTTTTATCGACTTAAGCCATGTTCAATTCTATCTATGAATATCCTTCTTGAGCGATATGGTTTATATCGGATAGATATCAACAGTTATTTTTTACACAGAATCTTCGATTATGATATCACAAAAAGATTTTATGTACGTTTTAAAATTGACCAAATATTTACAATAACCTTTAGTAAAACATAGCATCTTGTTTTAAATTGTTGTTTTATAATACTTCTTGTTGTAAAGCAGTTGATTTGGATTTAGATAGTTTTGTTATAGGAGGAAGGGCTCCGTGGTCAAGTGGTTATAATCTCTGAAAAGTTAACACTTTAAAGCCACATGTAACCATTTGTTTTGAATCTCACCCTTGACCAGAAAATAATCACTTGTGAGGAAGCTGTCCAGCTAGCTTACGGGAGGTCGGTGTTTCTACTCAGGTGTACGACTGTCGGTCGTCTTCCACTATAAAAACTAGAAAAGATCACCCTGTGTTTGATGTGAATCCACAAGGAAAAACAAAAACTTAATTTAATTGTTGTTGATATCTTTCTTGCTGACCGATTTGTGTTTTAGATATATAGTACAAATACACCAGTCAGCTAATAAGGAAACGAGTGTTCAACGAACCAGCAAGACAACGTAGAACGTAGTAAATCTGCAAATAAGAAATTACGTTCGCACCCACCTACCCACACGCACATGCGCATTGACTCATACTTAGCATATTATTTCACTCATTAACATTATCACGAGATATTACGAAATTTTGGATTGGATAAAAAATATGTGGATTGCGATGTATGTGGAATATTCAGAAAACTAAGAAACATAAATACAAATAATTATAATTATTAAAATAAATTATGATCTATAACAAGCACATTTTAATTGGCTTAAAGCCTTATCTATCATACAACAAAAATGTCATATTCAACGGTGAAATATGATATTTAATGGATATTTCGGAATTTCGAATTCTAAAAAAAGAACCAGGTCAATTTTCATCAACCAGAATAATAAGTGGTTATTTGTGATATATTCATTTTTCTTTATGATTGATATGATACCTTTTTCTGTTTATCAAATAATGCATTGAATTTTTACATGAATCAGAATTTTATCCTGAATGGTTTAAAATCAAAGACTTTTCATACATTGATAAAACAGTTGTTGACATTCTGTCGGTGAATATCACATCATGTTTAATGGTTCACTAGTCAATAACTGTATAATGATCTAAAGAATAAAACAGAAGGCATAGAGTTAAATGAAGGTCAGAGTTTGAGTAGAACGAAACTAAGGCTGAAAGAATCGATATAAAATCTCGAGTAATTTGATAAAAGTAACGACTTTCTTGGCAGTCTGTCACCTGATGAAAATTTATTGCAGAATCATCTTTGTTTTTTTTAAAAAAAGAACATAGTTTCAAAAAAAAAGAGCGAAGTATTTTTCCGAGCTACCTTGTTGTAGATAACAATTTTTCTTTCGCTTACAGTGGATGAAGATTCGGTTCATAGACAAATGAAGGAAAAAAGGAAGAATCAGTCATCCTTCATACCAGTAAATTTAATTGAATCTGGTGAACATGTATGTATATACATATTATATGCATGTATTTTAAGCCTTATATTTGCATGAATGCAATTTCCTCATGTTTACATGTTTGTACAATGTGTATTGCATGTATTGAGAGAAATAAATGTGTTGTTGTTTTATCGCAGTTTCTTACAATAAATTATACAATAATGCTCAATGTTTGATATTTAACCAATGAACATGAAAAAAACATTTATTCATTAAAACAGAAGGCACCATTTTAGAGCTGATAAATTCGTTTTTGTTTGAAACGATTAAGCGCAACGGACCTTACTATTGAAATATACGAAAGACATCAATATATTTTTGTTAAGCTGACAGGTCGAGACGATTTATGTCACTGTTTTGTTCGAATAATTAATGATTTACTGATTTTTATTCATTGGGGACAGTTGAACATTTCAACCGGAAATTCATTTTACAAATACATCAATAACAACAAAGGAAATTTCGTCAGATAAGATGGTTTGGACATCATATGGCAGTACATTGCAATTTACGTTCATTGGTTTCTCTAAAATAAGTAATGTTTAGTTCAGAATCGCTTGATGTTATTTAAATTATTCACTTAAGGCTGCCATCACGAACTTACTTGTTTGCCAGTCAAGCTTCCGCTTCTAAAAATGAATTAGAAAATTTATATAAATTATTTTGTTATGTTTTGTTTACTTTCAAGGACTATCTATAAGGGTTTTTTGTTGTTAGTATAGTGTGCAGGTATAATTTATCATGTTAATATCGCACAACAAAGCTTCATACTGACTTCAATAAAATGATGATAAAAACTCGCATCTCACCTGGTTTTCACATACGCTGTAGTTTCACCTATCCCTAAGGAGACCAGTACTGCAAACTGACTCGGTTTTGCAGTTGTGGTAAACACAGAATGAGAGAATAATTATGTTATATTATCGCTTTGACTTTCAATTTTCTCAAAATAGCGGCAGGTTTTATAACAGTGTTAGATTACGATTAAGACAACATTCAGAAGGTGTAAGATGTTGTTTATTATAACGTTTATTTGTTCTAAATGTGCAGGAAATGTACCTGAAAAGTGAATTATTATTTATTTCAGTATAAAAAGCATATAAAACATGGTATATATATCACAGACATTAGATTGCCAAAAATGAAAATACATAGAAATATGAAAGAAATAAAAGTTTTAAAATATTGTAATTAATATAAATATCATCCATTTTTACTCTAAAATAAGAAATCAAATTTAATAAATAGTGGTAACCATGATTGTCAACTTTACATACCAATGATGACACAAAAAAGGGGAAACCCCTTATTTCCATTGTGGTCCTTCTATATGGGATTTGACCCAGAGAGGCAAATGCAGATATATATTAATTTCTAGATAAGGTAACACCAACTATTTATGAACATAATAATAAAAAAATAAAATGTGGATATACTAACTAAAAAGGTATCACAATTCTTTTATGAATTTAAACATTAAATACTAGTTAAAATATGCTGTTTGAGAAAATATGAAATACTCCTTTCTGATAATGGTGATACCTACACTAACGTTTCAGTTAGATAGATAGAACCAAAGCAAGAAAAACGGTCAAGTGTGAACCTGTATAATCGTACCAGTGTGCCAAACACAATATACTCACTCACTCACTCACATACACACACAACACACAACTTACTAAGTGCATAGTTTTAAATAGATTTCATTGAAGTTGCACGAAAAAGTCTTTTTAAAAGGTCAGTAAATATTTCTCTACTTACGACTTGTCAAATATGTATTCGTAATTCCTCATGTGTTTACAAACGGTTGAATTATACTGACTATTTGGACAATTTATTACTATCATCACAATGTCCTACAGAAAAGACATACAAAAAAGCACAGAGAGCTTGCTACAGTTTAACAGATAATGAAATCATTGACTCGAAAATATTTGTGAGTTCGTCTGAGTGGCTATGCAAGTATGGAATTCAGATATGGTTACTTATTCCCTTCCCAAAACTTTATGTTAACTTGTCTGTTGCCGTACTTCATGTAGGTCATTTACACCTTTTGTGCACACATACGCTGCTGTTTTTATGTTTAAAAATGTAATCTTCATAATGTTGTCCTCGTTGCGGTGTAAAAACCTCGTACATTCGATTTTTTAACCAGCAGGAATAAGTTTACAGATTACACTGTATAATATTTCTAACAATTGACAAATGATTGTTTGCAAGTAACGGCATTTAATGGTCTTAATTCAACACTGCAACACATGAAAACATATTTTTACGATATATTTTGTTATATTCGGTATCGTGTAGTCCTAACATATGTTTGTGAGACTATAAACTGTAAATGCCATAGATAAGATGCTTCTTCAACTTTTACACAAGTGGTTCATTCATTTCACTTCTAGGTAATTAATTCATAATATATTATTTTGCTACTAAGTACTAAAAACTAAATGTATTCATTGTGGTATATTATTTTCAATTTATGTATTAAGCATATGCTTTGCATTTTATTATCTTCTACGAATGCAATTACTTGAAGAACAAAACAGTCCGTTCAAATATTACGCCGAATGTTCATGGGTAATATAAACAAGAAAAAGGTTTTCAAACCCACTCAAACACCGAGAGAGTCTCCAATTATCAATCAGTAACGAGACCCAGACCTATAAAACAATGAAAACTATCCGACAGAATTTTATATGTCATATTATAAATATTTATAAACAATCATCCATGTTAAAAGGTTGTTCTGAACATAATTCTCTTTCTGAGAACACGGATGTTTAGTAAAACTTTGGTTACTACAACTTGGTGAAATTAGTGTAAGAAGTACCTATGTGTATGTGTAACTTTGTACATGTATCTGTTACTGCTATAACATGGTTGTCAATGTATGGTGTATATTTTTTATCCCCTGGTCTTGTCCTTTTTGGTATGTTATTCATTAACATTTTAATTAATCACAGTAAGTGATTCTATTCATTAACTGTAAGTAATGTTTGTGACCAGTTAATTAGCGGGATAATAATGTCAGAATTTATGAAATGTATTAAACCTCAGTTCATACGTTGAATAAGGGATTCCGCTAGCTTTTAAATTATAGTAAATTCACGTTCCATCCTTTTTTAACCTCTCCTAATTTCCTGAATGTCTTTACAGATTTTCTCGCAGTTAATTTCAAGCCTTTGAAATCAATGTAATTTGAGAATCAATGTGGTCCTCGTTCTGTAGCTGATTACAAAATCCATTCAATACGTTTCGTCAAGCAATATCTTCATTTGTCCTGGTGTTGAATAACAACATGAAGGATAGACGTGTCGAGTCTTCATGATCAGAAAATCTCTAAGAAATCGTCAGAACTATAGAATATCAGTATGTTATAACACAACATGTTGTACGGTGGTAGAACTTGTGTTGTGTCGTTTAATAAATACGAGAGATAACAGATACGCTATATAATTCGTTTTGTCTTTTTTTGTCGTCTCGGCGTCCTATTTTATAATGTCTTGTTTTGATACATATGATACGTTTTTCTGAATTGTTTGTCATATAATAAATACATTGTCAGATAATAGTAGCACACACATTTTTAGAAGGTCCTAGCAAGTATAAAACGAATGATTTCAATACAATGTGTGTCACCTATGCACACGATCCTTGCTGGGGAAAACCTATTTACCATCCCTAACAGCTTGATTATTCCGACAGTCACACAATAACTTGATCTTACAAATTAGAGCCCAGCGGTCCCCAAAGGTACTGAAATTGGTAATTTATTTTTAGTCCATTCATTGCCCAATTAAAGGTCTCCGTGAGCACTGACGGGATATACTTTTTCATTGTCGTTACTTCAAATTGCTTTCTTGGACGGGTACACATACACAAAACTGTGGAGAATATTCTTATTCCTTTAAAAATACAATGTAAATATCTTACTAGCTAGTGTCTTTACAAAATGCGTATGATATGCACCTGGAAGCACATGTTTTCAAACAATTAAGGATCATTTTATAATTATTCTTATTGATATACATTTGTACATAGGCCAACTATGTTTTCTTCGTTACTATTACTTTGCAGAACGTTTGTAAAGTATAATTTCGATATGGCGACGAACATGCTAAATCCTTTCATTGTGTACCAAGCTCCTGGACATGTATTCTATGCTCCCGTCATATGTGATTGGTCGCTACTTACTCTTAATTTTCAGCCAGGTGTAGAGTTGTTGATATGTCTTTTATCAAGCTACCGGGATCGGCGAAGGGTGATCTAGATACCGTGAATGCGAAATTCTCTGTGAAATATGTTCAAAATGTTTCATAAAAACAAACTTTAAAGAAAAAAATACAAAAATTGTCTTCTAACTTCGAAGTAAAAATTGACAAAAGTATTGTCAGAAACGATCTAGATCTTGAAGGCTTTCATAAAATGACATCAAATCTGCCTGCTAAAGACTAAGATGTCGTCTAAAAATTGTATTTGAATGCTGTATCAGATACAGAAATTTCAGCTTTTTTAACCAAATTAGCTCCAGACATTTCAATACTGCAACAAAATGCGCAGTACTATTTATCAAATGGCGCAAAAAAACAAATAGAACAATTCCCGGTCAAAGGAAAGGCTGTACCTTATTCACTAAATTTCTTATATACCTTATCTCGTTCCTTATGGGTCTTTGTGGGTTATATGATTTAACCAACCTTCTCTGTGATACACATTATATTGCACGCCATTGTCTGTAATAACAATATTCCCTGCTGGAGCTGTCTGAATGGTTGTGTATAATTGTACATGTTCAGTGTATATCATTGTACGGAGGAAGTCACCGACAATTGAATCAATATTTTATTAAACTCAAAACATCTTTAATATTGTCGAAACTATTACATCAGTAAGCTAACAGAATATCATACCGTGTGTATCACAATCAAGGATTTACAACATGGTAGATAGGTGGCATTTCTTTAGATTTCAATTGTTATACATCCGAAATTGCGTGAAAAAAACGTGAAATACATGGAACAGTCAGTTTACCACATAAATGGTTTTTCTCTCTCTCTCTCTCTCTCTCTCTCTCTCTCTCTGGGACGGCCCTTAAATGACCATAGCTGTCGTAGAGGCCGTCAAACAACATAAAATCATTGATTAATCAGTCGCGATGAACAACTTAAAGTATTTTTTTAAAAAGTGTTTAAAATTGCGTTTTTATTAAATACCGAACCAATGACTCATGGATTAGACAGTCGTGTTATAAAGAGAAAACAAAAGAACACATGCATCAATAACAATTTCAATTCTATGTTCTTTTTTTGCATTGCTTTGTTGATGTGTTTGTTGTTTTGAGCGCTGTGCCTATAGCTATATGGACTACATTGTTTTATTAAAAACGTTACAATTTATTATATTTGTATTATATCATACACGGTAAATTATGTATAAGGAATAAGGTTCATCAAAAGAAACGACTGACTGAGGCGTGTATCGATGCTTTAGACTATTCGTGTAGCGACGTAAATGCTTGGTTCTCCTGTATATTCTCTCTCTCTCTCTCTCTCTCTCTCTCTGGGGCAGCCCTGAATTGACCATAGCTGTCGTAGAGGCCGTCAAACAACATATAAAGCACTGATAAATCAGTCGCGATGAACAACTTCAAGTGCTTAGCTTTGTATTTTTATTGAATAACGAATCAATGACACGTGCATAAAACAGCCGTGTTACAAAAGAACACATGCATCAATAACAATATTCTTTTTTGCATTGCTTTGTTGATGTATTTATTGTGCTTTGAGCGCTGTGCCTATAGCTATATGGACTGTATTGTTTTATTAAAGATGTTACAAATTATTATATTTTTATTATATCATTCACAGTTTTTGGTTTTTTAGTATAAGTAATAAGGTTCGTCAATTCTGAATATCTTTGATAAACGTGTAATGTTTCAGGTGACTGGTCAAAAGGTACTATGCATCCGATTGATGACAACCAAGACTGCCGCGGAGATGATGAACTATGTTCAATTTTGTTCTTTGAAGCAAATATATATTTACGGGCTAAAGAATAGATTTATAAATTTCTACTAGAGTATTGTTATGATTTAACATCAAAGAGAAATAATTAATTGTCGAGTTGGCTGCAAAATCGTGTTTCCCAAGCATACTATTGGCAAAGATTGCTTGATTATTTCAACACTAGAATTCATAAGCTGCAGACATGATGCTGGTTTCCAAGACATTGAAAGGTAAACGGAAACAAACTCAAAACATCAAAGCTTTTTGGCTTACTGCTGTTTGAATAACAGTCACTAAATCACTCGTGTCTTCATGTTGGCCAAATTATGTTGCATTCCACCATTATCTTCGATAATCAGTTCGGCCTTACCATTTCATCACATCGTTACGAATAACGAACGTTCCTTGCAATCAACAATACCGCTAAAGGTGATAAAGTTGTGTTTTTATCAATCAAGTTCCATGTCGCCTGATTTAGTATAAACTCTCATTTTCTGTTGAATGCAATTAATGTTTGTTTTGACACTGAGTAATAGTTGTTTAATTGCAGCCGTGAGTGATTTAATATCATGATGTATTTTATAATCACTAAGCCTGCATTTCAGAGTCTAAAAACTAACATTTACCAATCGTTGGATCACAATTAATGCTTCGTTCGTCTTACCTTTCAGCTACCAGAATCTGTTCGTGTGCTTTGTGAAATAGATAATATTGTAAACAATTGTGCGTTTCTGCTTAACCATAAACAAACGCCGGAATATAAAACCACACTTCCTCTACAAACATACCCTTGTACAAACAATCACCTTGCACCTAAACGTAATCATTCTGCACAACATTTTAAACACTATTAAGTATGTATAAATACTAATGACAGCAAGTGGAAGTTTCGTGTAAGCAACATATAGTTTTTATTATAAACATGTGCCAAAATGATGTGCAATACAAACAAGAACTTCCATGCATCTAACAAAATATCTGCGAATCACTTAGTATTGTTTAAGGAATAAAACAATTAGAGATGTACTAATTACGTCAGTAAATGATTGTAAAAATATACGTGTATGTCCCCCGTTGGCAAAAGACTTTGAATCTGAATAAGGTCAATGTGTAAAAGTAGAGGTTGTTTCCAATATACATATCTGCCCTGCAGTTATATTCCAAATAGCAACAATAACCAAATTCAATAACTGCGCCGATAGGATGTGTTAACTACTAGAATCTTTACAAATACGAGTAAGCGGTGTTGGTATTAGACAAAATAGTAAAATGTATTTCACTAAGAACTAGCCACTGATACTGAAGGAAAGTGCAGAATCTTTAATGGAGAAATAACCCAATTAAAGGTTTGTATATCTAAACACTCTAGTGAGCAGTGTTGGTGCTAAAGGCAACGATAAAACCTGATTAACCACTGATGGTATGAATAACGAAGTCAAAAGGTTAACCTATCATAAGTTTATGAGTATTGTCATAGTCTGTGTTTTTGTTATCCGATGGTTTATATAGATAATAAATTGGACAAACAAGCATCTGAGATAGGTATTAGTGTACAAATACACACCACATGCCACAAATGTTTATCTAACATTTCACTAAAGGGTCATATATTATATTAGTATGATATATTGCTTGCATGCGGAGAGAACATATTGAACAAGAACATGTCTGACCTCCCGAAGAAATCTCGGAATCTACAAGACTTGAAGCATTTACAAAAGGGTCTAATGCAGACCCATTCAATACTGTGTATAACCGCAATTTTAAACTGAGGCATACAATAGGTAACAAAATGGTAGAATTTAAGAGATTCGCCAGGCTCACAGCATTTAATAACAGGTGGTTTGGATTCAAAATAGTTTTACGACAATTCAACTTATTTGTGTTACATGTATTTATAACATAAACAAATTTAAGATTCTTAATTTTTTCTTATTATCTAAAACAAACGCTTCACTTTAATGACAAAGCAGCTCCGAACTAAAAAGGGGACTATAAATCGTTAGATATGTATTTGTGCATAGTTTCAAAGTTTGTTAATAATATAATATTGTATAAAGTTACACATAGTATGTTTAGACCAGAAATGATCAATGAACAAACAGACAGAAAAAAAGATGTTGTAATTGGTTCAAGATAATAGATAATTATATGCTACAAGTATATCAAAATGAAACATCAGATGTTTGAAGTATTATCAATAGTAAATAAAACAATTATGTAAGAGCTATATCAAACCTTTTTGGACTTATTATGTCATGCGTTTAATAATTACTATCTAAGTAGGATGATGCCGGAATATTCCCTAAACAAGACCTTGTTGTAGGGTTTGCCGATGCTTTAAAATGAAATTTCAGGTTGACCATCCCTACCTTGATGAAACACGGGATATTGTTATATTTGAAAACCCATTTCATACAAAGAGGATAATTCCATAGAATATTCATGCACACATTATTGCGTATAAATCAATTTCGTGTATCAGATAAAAAGCAACAGAAAGATAACCCCAATAAATCGCAAAAATTGTTTTATGCACATTTTCAGTCCATCAATCTAGTTTTATGAAACGAGCCCCGTAGATGCTTCAAACTAAAACTACATGACATTGTACGAATAGATACTGAAAGTGCAGGTGACACTGTCGAGCCCACAGTATGTTTATCTTAAAATGTTGCTGCAATGAGTTAATTGTCTTCTAGTCGCGTATAACTCTAGATAACAAAAGTAGACATACTACTCTAACAGTACTGTACTAGATAAATAGACCTAACAATAACACTAAAACAGCCATAAGTTTATCAGGAACTATCGCGGCACTAAACAAGCATTTGGCAGAACTCTTGTGCACCTAATAGACTGATTATACACAACGTGCAGAAAACAAACATACGCAGTTAATTCAAGGTCGAAGTCATTCAAAACCGTTTTTGTGATCAATCTAAAATCTTAACACACGTGGTAACTATACAGAATTACTGCTATCGTTTTATTCAATTGTTTGTTCTATAAACAAATATACAGTTGTGTCCTTATTATTCGAATTGTTTGTCTGTATAACGAATGATCTAAATGAGTATTCAACTTTATAAATGGCACCAGAAGAAGCAAAAAGAAATATTTTGTTTTAAGAACGTCATACTGTTACTGAGCGTATAAAAATGTCGTTTTCGTATTTTTTATTTATTTATTTCGGTTTTGAAATGCATGATAAATGGTGAAATACAAAAAAGTATAAGAAAACAATCTTTGAAATAAGAAAATACCTTGCCATGTACACCATTACCAGGGTTAACACAAAAAGGGAATATTCTTATTTCCATTTTTATTTGGTGTCAATTTAATAACACGATCAATAGTGAATAGACGAAGTCAAGAATTTACATTGGGTTATATATCCTGATCTCCTGTTAACGAAAGATCCGCATGTTCTGTCTACGTTCTATTCATTTACAATACGAGGTATAAGGTCTTGGTCAAGTTGACGTACTTATACGTATATCTATACAATAACAATGATACAACAGTCCTAGGAATAATTTAGCACGGAAGTTACAATTATGCCGAGACAAGTATGAGGCTTTGCTCGCATATATGTTTATTTTACACGCTATTTCCATTCATGTGCGGGTTCAACTTGAGTCCTAATGTTCCTGACAGTGAAAAGAATTGATTAATTCATTATTTAGTTGATTCTTGTCAGTTATTAAGTGATATTGCGTCTAGAAAGAAATTGTTTGTTGAAATTATTTATTCTGACATACTAAATATATTTGTAACGCATTGCGTTAGCTAATTTCGGATGCATAAACTGTCAGTTTTTTTATTAATTGATAATAACGCTGTCTGCAAACTAAGCATAATTCACTGATATATTGTACTCCTCTCCATTAAAGTCAGCGATGCAATGTTACATTGCTTACATACGCAGTTTGCAGTCGACGTGCAACACTATTTAGCTGTCTACATTGGTATCGAACACGTCTAGAATAGTTCATATATCAAAATAAATGACTGTATTTATAACATTGTATATTTCTATGTACATGTTTTATACATTATTTGAATACTCTTGTGCTGAAATTATTGATATTTTCTAGCACTGTTTTCTTTCGGCAAAATTGGTCATTAATTGATATTTTAAAGTGAAACGTCAAGATCCCCGAACATCTATCTTTTTGTGAAAAAGGGTAGAAAGTTGAGAGTGGTTATAAAAGCCAAAAACTTATAGTCAGAATAGCAATACAGACATCCATGTGGTTCATCATATGGCCAATATAAAACCGAAATATTTATTAAACATTAGTTAACGTCGGATCACTTGTCCAATAGTGATATGTGTAAGGTTTTTATTTCAAAATGAATTAGCCATATATAACGTACCATAACTTCTAATCTCATTATTTTCTACTTAAAGAAAGAGAAACTGGTACATTTTGCACATTATGATTCAAGCAAGATCTAACTTTTTGTCTTTTCTTTGCCATGAAAATAATTGTATCTTATTTATTGACCTCATTATCTATTAGAGATATTTCGTTTCAGATAGTAAACTACTGAGTTCAATTATAACAACATACCAATTTACGACATTCCGTGAAATGGTAATCGTGTCTGAGTACATATCCGTTGGAATGGTAAATATGTTATTGCCTGACATGCTAAACATAACACTTTACTATTAACAAAACCATTTTTTTATTCTCCATTAACGTGAGATACGCTTCATACCAATGTTTTTATTGCATCCAAGGTTAGATAAATTTCTTTTATTCCTTGAGATAGCATCTTTATTGTTTTCTGTATAGCGTCAGGGGCTTGTCCGAAATTCACATCATAGTCAATAAAAAATATTATCATCAGCATAATGGTCTATTCATATTTCATGGTCATCAGGATTAGTGACTTTTTTACGTGAATAGCTTAACAGAACAATTAAATATTGGAGAGTTTGAATTATTCAGATGCACATAAGTTAGCTACTGACTTGTGAAACTTAATAAAAAATCAGTTTTTCCTGTTAAAAATAAGAATATTTGTAATACCAGTATATTTAGTGTTCATGTTATTCCATGATGCAAGGAATCAATTAGCAATAAGGTAGTGGCGGTTCAAGTCTATTTCTCATTCATCATTACTGACATTCTCTCGAGCTATGATGAATGTTGTGTTTCCTGAAATTTGTAAAATTTAACTTACATACCAAATACATTGTTATGCAATATTTCACTAGCACATAAGAATAATGACACGATGCCATGTTTGTTTGACCTTCAGTGTAGCTTTGTATACATGCGACTGTATCAATCATGCCAGTCCTATCGAAAGTGGTTTCAGATGCCAAGTGAGTATCACATTGCTTTCTGTAAATAATATCACTGACGTGATGATGGATAGCACGATAAAAAATACTCCGTCAATTTAATCATTTTGCTGGAATCCAACATCCAGTCTTGAAGTGGTCCTCAAGTATTGCTCATATTGCACTGGAGGGGTCTGATAGAGCGCATTGTCAAATCGATATGTTTTAAATCGGAGAATGTCTCATTTTAGGACCTTTTAATAAACTTGTTCTTCAAACAAAACAACTCTTGAATCGTCCACTTGTTCTTGATTGTAATGAGGTTTTGAACTTGAGTTATTTATTGGAAATTTCGTCAATATCACGTGATGGCCGGAATCAATCAGGTCTTTATTAGATATTGCGAAAGATCTTGACAGTAAAATGTTTGGATAGCATCTGGTAGTGCTGCTATAATGCGGAGACCTGAACAATTCTTCTAACGAATGTCATATTTGATATTTTAGACGACATGAGTAGGAGGGCGGGGAACGTACAGGGATAATTGTATCGCAGTTTTTTTCAAGCATTGTTAATAGATAATAAAATCGTATATACGCCTGCGTTATGCCGGAATTTAAAACACCTTCTCTGTCTGTTGTATTGAGTGCATTGTAACTTGCTTGTATAGTGAAATGGGTCATGCAGTGTCGGGTGACCAAGATTCAGCAATATATTGGTCATTATTAAAACATAAAATTGATCTTTCTTCATTATTTGTATACATTATAACTCTAGTCACAATATGCTGACTGGCCGACGAAATTTACTTACATGCATGTTTTTTGTTTTTTCTTTATAATCATTATATTGTGGTTCAGTTTTGACATAACGTGTACAGAATATCACATGATCATATCTTCCGAAATCAACATTGTTTTTTCCACCGTGGTCATTCGGCGACTTTTGCCACTTTAACGACAGAGGAAGACCCCATTGTGTAGATAACATACTGGACTTCCGTAGTTAACTGGACAACATCATCACATATGAAGTTTGTCTGGGATTGGAAATCATTGCAGCAAGGGACTAATTATGGCCAGTCAGACACCATAACCACTCAACCACGGAGGCCCCATGTGTTTTTAATTTCAACACAAATACACATAATTTATATATGAAAAATGAAATTTAATCGGAATGCCTAAATTTGATGTTTAATACTTAAATGATACATACATACTTTGCCTGGTGGCTCCTCAGTGCATCGACAAAATATATGTGCAAAACTAAATATACAAAGTTTTTTATCTTTTCTCAAATATTAGTTTAAGTTATTTTTCTACCAATGAACAATGCGTATAGGAAAAAGATAAATCACAGGTCTAAATTTCTATCAAACGATTTTCTTAATGGCATATTCATTCAATCGTTCTTTTAAAGTTCTATGTAAACAGTTGTAAGCGATTACTTTAAGTCATGTTGACATCCAGACAATATTCGTGATATATACGATAACTTTCTTGTCTTGAACAATATACGGGCGATCTCTTTTGTCGATGTGTCAGACGCTGCTGACAAAGATATTCTCTTCAGTTTGTTTAAAGTTGTCGACAATTGTTGAAATTGCAGTTGTTCTATTTTTGTTTTAATAATTCCATAACTATAATGACACTCCATTTTTGACAACTGATAAATATCTCAGTCGAACAACATCCTACTGCAGTCATTTGGTCCTGTTTTATATATTTTAAATAGTTTATTATTTTTATTCAAAAGTCAGTCAGAATCTTAGAACAAGATGATTTTTCAACAACACAATATTATTAACAGCAATATTTTGCTCAAGTTTTAATGAAGTATATGAAAGAGCGAACACATGACATTTATGTTTAACAATCAATTTCGACAAAAATCTGTAGTAGTTATTCTCGCAGATAACATGCAAGGAGAGTATTTGAAGTTCTTAGATTTAGGGTGCGCCAAAACTGGTTTGTATGCACAGGTGTTATACAGAAGTATTACGTCTTTCTTTACTGGGGTGTATATGTAAATATACTACAGTTTTTTTCTTGGTTTTTATTCAATAAAAATCAGACACCACTATATACTCTCAGCAATATCTTGGAGTCTCGTCGGCTGTATAATTGTAAATCCATCCAAATATTTGGCAGTTATTTTAAATTTGAAGCAAGAAATTGTAGTTGGAATTTTTATGAAAGTGTGTTTACTCTTTGATGACAAATTATTCTGTAATTTTTGAAAATAAAACACTCGGCAAAATAATAGTACTCTGTTGCAAAATATAAAATTTAAAAGATTATAAAATAGGGAATTAAACAACCCAGACCCTAAAGACAGTTAATAGACATTTCTAAATCATTTATGGCTTCAGATGATAATTATACTCCATATCCAGCCTTAGAATTGTCATTCAAATACTGATGTGTACGCCGTTCTGCACTGTGTTTTACAGCACACTCTGTTTTTGTGTCTGTCTTGTGGTAGTACGCTTCACCGGACATCCTAATGTCAGGTATAATAATGAAAGTAGCCAGATATGCTCGGTTTTAGCGCGCATTACCTCGACTCGTTTCTTTTTGGCAGCCTACATTGTGCATGCAATTTTCCAGTGATATTGTAAATGGTTTACTGCTGTTTTCATTGATAAATTCGTTCAATTGGTATGCGTGCTTATAATTATTTCTGTGGTTTTCTGACACGGAAAAATAATATACACAACTCTAAAATGCTAGAACAAATTTATTTTTTCGGAAAATCTTCAAATATTATATTATAATTATGTATACTAAATCTTTTTTTTTTTACTATCGTGTGTTTTAATTTTTGGATTGCCTGAAGGCTGGATTATGATTGCAGTCGTTTTTACTGAACTCTGATTTGTTAATTCATGCGAAATCCCACGTCTTAGAATTTATTGCCAATTTGAAATAATATACTACTTCCAAGAAAACAAAATTTGATTTTGGACCAGAATAATTGTAATACCAACCACAGTGCTAAGATATACATAGTCACAAAACTAAACGATTGATATATCTACAAAACCAAAAATAACTAACAATACTTATACAGTTATTGCAATAATAACGCGTTTAACGACGCAGAGAATCAATTGTAAAGGAGGAAATAAGAAAGAAAGTAACAAATCCACATTGTATGAAACACAAACAAATTACAATTATCAAATGGTAGAATTGGAGCCAGGACAGATTCTGACGCCATTTGCCGAACGTGGACAGGGGTTAATTCAGAATACCATGCGTGGTATTTATTTGGGCTGATTTACTCCGGAAAATAAATTAATTGGTTCAGGATAGTTGGAAAGTCAATCAGACAGCATGTTTTGTTGTTTTCGATATTTGCTTTATTCTACCGTCCTAGTGTTTTATCACGTGACATACGAGTTTAGCACGTGTTTAAAGGGACTCTCCATTTTTTTCATAAGAAAATCATGATTCTGAAATTTTGTTAAAATGATCACTCCATAGATTTAATATGGGTCATAAATGTAAAACATGCTGATTGTAATAAAATTGGAGTCTACAAACCTACAATTTTAAACTTTCAAAATCCATTTTAACATCGAGTGTGTACTTACACGTTTTATTTATTCGCAAGTAAGTTTGAATAATTAAAGTAAAGTTGAGTAGATCTTACTGAAATTTTATAAAATGTTTCCAGTAAGTTTTGTAAGTAAATAGTTTATTCCAATCATAATGATAGGTAATGAAAAAATCTATTGGTTGCAAGACTTCAAAATTTCAATTATGTTTTTTGTGTTATTGTGAAAGCCCCTCGGTAAATGTAAAGCCTTTAAATTTGTTGATCCTCGTTTCTCTGAATTAATTAATAACTTCCTTGAAAGACTTATTGTGATATGTTTTATTGTGATCCATACGTGCAGGTTTAGTTAATGGATGAAAATAAGAAGTTAAATTTTAAACACTATTTTGTACTTAAGCAAGAATTTAATTGAGAACCATAATGTTTAATCATTATTGTTGTTTATGACTAAATCATAAAACATATAAAGACGACTGTACCAGATGTTCGATCATTTTCGGTACCATAAATTCGGAAGCTTCTATAGCTGCACATCACTTTTTCTTCTTACAAAACAGCAACGCCTCTTACGAGTACACCCGCGTTGAAAAATAGCACCACTTGTAGTATAAGTACACATTGCAGACTTTGCAGTTCTGATAAACGTAGAAGATGTACATTGCAGAATTATGTCAATTTTTGAAAGTATGGGAAATATTTTGGCAATTTAAACTGAACAAGAAAGACTATAACAAAACGTAATAGATAGACGAATTACAAGAAGCATATTGGTTTATGTTTTTTATTTATTTATATTTTTTGTAACATATTTACATGATATAAGTAATACATATATATTGACAATCATAAGTGTTTGACAAATGAATAAATGCATGTATATAGTTCACAAGCACATGGTAATATCACACCCTACATCAATCAAATAGAATAAACCCTAAATGTTAACAAATTCACCATAATCTGCTATGATACAACCACATTGAGCTTCAAATAGCATTTCAGATATTATGCCACACGACAGCTTATCTAGGTTAAATATCACATAGAAATGCCTTCATGATTTACTTACCTATTAACTATAAATAGATTCAGTCATCACCATTAGTCATTCAAATGGCCACGATTAGCCAAACTAGTAATAGATACTTTAAACTAATACTATGAGTATAATTCGTCTAGAAAACTAACAAGTATAATAATTAAGCATTCATCCGCACAAAAGTTTCATTCATAAACTGTCCAGGTCTTTATTATTCAAGGATAATTTTATCTAACACATTAAACTTCGCTCCTGACAGTGCTCTCGAAGCTTTGGTTCCTTTTTTATCGCCTCGGATGTAAAACACAAATAATATTTAGCGTAGATAAATAAATTTGGGTCTCATTTTTCAAGGGTTCCTTTACACTTCAGATAGGTTATAGAAATATTTTATTGAACTATGACCTAAACATTTAGTAGTCTGTTACCTAAATTTTTCCCGCGGGACGCTGCGTGCCTTGATCACGTGATCATTGACCGTCGCCATTGTTTACAAAAACAAAGAAGCATAAAAATACTGTCGTTATTCCTCCGCTTTCCCTCCGATACACGCCTCGCCCATTGATTTCTAGACACAATACTTGGCTAGGTAAGCTGGAATGTGGACGTCTTTATATTCGAGTTGGTGATCTCAAATTGAAAAAGGAAACATTAAAACAAGTGTGTAGTCGTAAGTCGTAAAAAATAGTAATTGATTACCCGACCTGTCCAATTTTTCCACGCGACCATAGACTTTTAATTAGGCTTGAGAAATGACAATCGGATCTCCTCGGCGTTTGTCTAAAGAAAGTGCGTATTTCTCAGTTACGGAAATATCCGAGTAGTTACGGTAGGCGAAACGGTACATATACTGCCTCGCTTGTTTATATTTCCACACGCTTCATGGGAAAACAGAAATACAGACCTACTATATTTTATTATATTGAGCATGTAACCAGAAACAAACATTGGTTGGCCTTATAATGACAGTGCCGGTATACCCGCTGCTGTTCACCATCCAATACGTAAACAAAAAACCGCCATCTTGGATGAAAAGGGTATTTATTTGCTTATTTCTTCGATTTCGCTTTTCTTTCAAATTTCTGCTATTGCAAAGAACATGCTACACAATTTTCTGGACACACTGATACCCATAGTATTTACAAGGTACATCTGGTATAAAAGGTACCTTGGACAAGAAAATCAAAGCGAGAGAAAAATTCCGTGGTGCACAGCAGCTCATTAAGTATTTTTCGATCTTTTTCTCCAGAAAATTGACTTGTTCGCATAGCGGTGCGCATTGTTATCCATAAGTTGTAATGCAGGTGCTTAAAATTAGACTTTTGGTACATATAGCAAATAACGAATTTCTGAGTTATTTGATGGACAGCAGCATATGAATAAGAAGGGTGGACAGCAGCAAAAACGGGTGCACAGCAGGAGCTTTTTTGCGTACTTGAGAATCATAAATTTGTTTCCCCAAAATCAAGACTGCTCCTGTATAACCCTACATGTATCAATAAACACTAAGTCTAGCATACATAATTATTTGAAATTATTAGTATCGGATATACTTCAATAGCTACTAGTATGTATGTTTTTTATTCAATCAGGAATAACCAGTTAGACACAAGCCAAAGGACGTGACTTACTGGGCGATGGAAATATGAACATATAACGTTTGAGAGGAACGCAAGAGCAAGATGCAACATGTTCAAGATGCTACCTTAATATCCGATGATTGTTAATGTTTGATGTGACATCAATTGGAGAACATTACCTACATTTTTATAGTGTTTAGAATATTGATAAAACATTGTAAAGTACAAATGCACTTGTATGAAATGCACTTTCGTATATCTTTGTATATTCACTTTATAAGTATTTTTAATAAGAAATATAAAAATAATGTAGTTTACAATACAACTTGCGTGATGAGAAATATAGACACCAAGTTTTTATAGCATATGGCTCTCAGGTTTTTGATCGAAGTAGTTTCAAATGACAATATTTGACCCCTTTCATAGTTCCAGTTTCCTATTGAGGATAGGTTTGTACAATTATAACATTAATGTTCATGCATGATTTGGAAAGGTTTTACTTTACTATGTTCATGTATCTGTTTATAAGTTTACACCATGTTAACCGTGTAGAAAAGGAAAAATAAAAACATGTACAAATGAATCACATTTTCATTAAAAGTATCCTAATAATTACCAACAATCATTATTACAGTTGACCATTATCTTTCAGTAACCATAAAAATCACAGACAATTATCATTGAGCATCACATTTCAATAAACACAATAAAACATCTCAGTCAATCATCATTCACTCAGCATAATGTTTTAGAACAGCAATAGAAATCAAAGACAGTAATAAATAAACATCATTATTTCAGAATAACGACTAAAATCACAGAAATAATAATTTATTTTTTAAGTTTTATCAGTTCCATGTGTTTGCGGATGTGGCATTCGCAGGCAAATTCTCTGTCGCAAGTATCACACTTGAACTGTTTTTCCTTGTGCACCATTTTCACATACTGAGAAAAGCCTGTGCTAAACTAGTTGCCGCATACTGAGCTTGGATTACGTCACCACGATGGTTACCTGTCAAAAGATTTGTAGGTATAAAGTTGTGTTTTATTATCGATACAACGTTTATAACGTAAATTTGTAAAACATAATAGTTATTGATTATTAATAACTAATAAATGTTGTTAAGGTATTCGCGTATCATTATTTGATATTTTATGAAAATACTTTATTAGTTTATATATGTTTCTTACAGATATTGGTCTTATATAACAGATCTATCACAAGAAAATGTAACAAGTAATATTAATTT
The DNA here is from genome assembly GCA_964023205.1 of Lutraria lutraria. Lineage (NCBI taxonomy): Eukaryota > Metazoa > Mollusca > Bivalvia > Venerida > Mactridae > Lutraria > Lutraria lutraria. Next base: position 22,434,770 of record OZ026845.1, on the reverse strand, counting down.
TGCATTTCAGAGCATTGTCCGTGATAAGCACTTTCTTAAACGATTGACTGCAAGTAAATTTCCCACAATGGGTGCAAAACCTAAAAAAGTTACATGTATTTAACTAATTGGTTATGCGGGAACAGTCTCAAGTACGCAAAAAAACTCCTGCTGTTTTCGCTGCTGTCCACCAAAACCAAATAACTCAGAAATTCGTTATGCTAGAAAATACGTCGCTATATGTACCAAAAGTCTAATTTTAAGCATCTGTATTACAATGAGAGGGTTGTAATATTGAAGAAGTTGCATAATATTGAGGTTTCACTGCTAGTTTTAACATTGTTTCATATTTCAAACGGACGTCCGTATCTTTTAGTTTTTTATATTTTTTTTACTCAAATCAGCAGGTACCCGGGTAAATTATTTATCATAAGTGTGTGTACGTATATGTTGCAATATCTCATATTCCATTAGTTGTTTGTTTTTGTTCCAGCAAACAGACTTCCGGTAGAAGACTTCTCTATACTGGTATAAATGAATAATTTTCTTTTTGGGGGTGAAGATAGCACTCCGAGATGTTATGTAATAATTTGCTTCGTGGAAAGATAATGATTTAATGTACATTCTTTATTAGCATAGAATTGATGACACAACCTAGTCGTGTTTTTACACTGGGGTCAGTTGGCTGCACCAACTTGCTTGATCATTTGGCGACTTTTCAGCTTGATCAATGGAAGAAGACCCCATGCATATATCCTGGTAGAACCAATGACCTGTGTAAGCTAGTTAGACAGCATCCTCACTTTTGAAATTTTGTTCAGTTTTGTGGTCGAGCTCACAGCGGTGAGTGGTTGGTGATAAATAGTCAAAGACGGTAGCTACTCTACCAAGGAGCCTAGTTGTCTACTAGCTTACTAAAGAACAAAATAAATACAAGAATAAACACATCTCTGCAGAAATCCAGCTAGTTACATCATGTAATAACATCGATATTTACGTTGAGTTTGAATTGAATGCAAGCTTCGTTATTTGGTTTTAGCATAAAGGTGCTCTCTAAATGAGGTTAAACTGTACATGATCACAACATACAGTACAATCTCTCCAGAGCGGCCCCTCCTAAGCAACAACCTCCCAACAACAACACCATGATTTAACCACTTCACGATTTAACTATTAATTTAACCACTCTACAGTAGTGCAATAACCTCCCAACAACAACATACTTTTGCTACTCCTAAAATTTGTTGCTTTCGAGAGATTGCACTGTTATAACATTCTATATAACTTTACGATGATAATTATGATGTATTGAAACATACCTTTGTCTATAACACAGTTAAAACATAAGAATTGCTATCTTGAATATTCTAACATTTTAACCAATGTCCTAACTTGATGATTTCTGGCTATATATGTTCTACTTACTTCTATATCCTGATGATAAGGTACATATTCATTTAACCGTAAAATTAGGTTGTTCATAAAACATTTCATTGATTAATATAGTCATCTGTGAAAGACATTAGTAACCTATCTACCATGCATATAATTATTAAACTTATGAACACTACCTAAGGATGTGGTATATGAACTTTCAAATCACCCGTGAATAACTACTTGGAACATGACTGAATGGTACATATTATCGAACACAAACACACGTCATCATTCAGCAAATATTTTAAAACGGACTAGTACACGTTAAATGATCTTTGAACAAACAAAAAACACGTAAATGATTGTAAAGCAAAACATGTTTTAGAACTGTTTTTATATTTACCAGCGAGGTTAACTATAGTTACACCATAGAAAGAGTTATACAATCTAGTTAGGATAGCATTGTGATGCCTACATGTTATTTTTGTTTGTTATCAACAAATATCTCTGCTAAGAATATGAAAGTAAGCATTCAAATTGCTCAACATATCCCTGAAAAGTTAAATCTTATAACTCAGGGCCCGTATTTATAAAGCATCTTAATTATTTTCTTAAATTCGGTCAAAATTAGCTAAGCTAAGAAATATATTTATCTTAAGATAAGTGATATTTATGAACGCCCTTAAGAAATATTTACGTTAAGAAAATTCTTAATCTAGAAGATATTTTAAGATGGCGTTGCTACGGAATTCCGGGGTTTTCCCTCCTAAAAATAGAACCGAAATGATTTCTATCACGCTCGCGCCCGCACATCTGTGAAAATATAAGATAAATAAATCAAATATCAATTCAGCATTTTATATCTAATTTATCATGCAAAATAGGTGTTAAAGTTCACAAATGTTCTATCATATTACTGAGTAGTGATGTAGTTGATAATGACAGTGTCATAATTTCACCAATGAGTCGTATATATACATGTATACACAGTGGCGTAGCCAGATACAAATTTAAGCCGGGATGCTCCAGGGAGGTCCAGCCCCAGGGTCACTCTAGGGAGATCCGGGGGCATGCACCCGGAATTCTTATTTACCTAGAAAATATCTTGTTTTTTTCACTCCTTGGTCAAAATTGTTTTTGCTTTGGAAACAGAAAAGTCAAAATATGGTGATGAAATTTGGTATGTGAGTATGTACATCAGTAGATGGAAATATTGAGATAGCGTATGTATGGACATGCTTTGTCTTGAAAGGACCCCTATAGGGTTGGCCAGTTATTCCGGTCCAAATGTAAGTCAAGGTACGAACGTAATAAATAAGATGGAATTATGCATGGTATTTACAAATTTAGGCGATAATTATTATTAGAATTTATAGGTAATGACTTGGATATGAATAACTGCAGTAGAATCAGTCCTAACAAGATTGATTTCTTCGAAACATTGGTGATAAATAACAAATAGAAAGGCTTATCAATAAAGTGCAATATAGAACCTAGTTCCCTCTATAACTTTAGTTAATAGTATTTTGTTTTTGTCCTGTTGGTAATTCGGTAAACAAATTGTGCATGCTTTAAGAAGTTTCTTAAAACATTTAAGATACCTTTTTAGCTATCTTAAAATAAGTCGATATTTAAGTTAAAAATAGAGTTAAGATCATTTATAAATATGACTTAAGATATTTCTCAAATTTAAAAGCAAAATGAACAGATTTCGTGTTTTTAAGTCAAAATTTAAGAAAATCTTAAGTTAAGAAGCTTTATAAATACGGCCCCAGAATTAAGGATGAGAATTAACCATACTAGTGTATGACATTACTTAGAAAGCTTGATATGCTCAGAATTACGTCCGTTACTTTAGTTGTATGCTAAATCACACAATGATATTGAATGATTACTTTGAAATGACTTTACCAGACAAACTGAAATACGAACAAGATTGGAGCTAATTTGACCCTACTTCCGTCGACTTAAGCGTGGTTCTAACATTATAAAATTTGGCGCTTGAAGTAATAGACGATTATACGGAAGGATTCATTTTCAAATCACGGGAATAATACATTCAGATCAGGGAGTAGAACACAAATCAATGAAACAGAAACAAATCAAGATAGTTATACATGAATTCGTATCTCTTCCGAAGTTTGCTGTGTCAAATGTTTACCTTGTCAAGGGGGTATATAACGAGCCTTTTTATAAAGAATTTCTAAGTTTATCGATGAAATGTTTGTCTAGACAAAAACCATTTCGTAGTGCTTTAAAGAATTATTGCAAATACATCTGTTCTTGACACCAGTCAAGGGTATAGTTATACAGTTGTAGTTACAGCATTGACATAACAAAAAAGCGATTTGGAATCTGTACCTCTACATAATGACAACTTGTGCTGTATTATGCTCAGAAAAGACATACACTACAAGCAATTTCAGGCAGTAAGACGCATTGGGTGCTGTTGGGGGGGTTATTGGTCGTTAGAAGAATACATTATTTAATGAAGACCATGATGTCTCTACAATGATAAATCACTGACGTATTACGTGTGAACAATACTTTCAATTCGTCTCCAGGGTGTCTATGTCTGTTAATATTGTGATGTTTGCTTAAGTTAACGTCTTTCAGCTCTGTTAGATGTTCCGTGCTGGTATCATATTATTCAATATTTTACACCGTGAATTCTGATCATAGATTGAATTGAAAGTTGTCACACGAACAAAACATTTCAAACTTAAAGAATTTAAAGAACACAGAATGTCACATAACTTTCACCGAACATAATGTTCAGCTTCATTATACCATTGTTCTCCAGATTATCTAATTCTTCTACTATAACCATTTTACTGTTAACAAGAAAAACTATAACAAAATGTTATAGGTAGACGAATTTCAAGAAGCATATTGGTTTATGTGTTTTGTATGAAGTTGCTTTTTTCATTAAGGATAGTGTCTGTATATGTAATTCAATCCAAGGGTATAAAATATTTACATGATATGAGTAATACACTTATAATGACAATCATGAGTATTTGACAAGTGAATAAATACATGTATATAGTTCACAAGCACATGGTTACATCATACCCTACATCAATCAAATAGAATCAAACCTAAATGTTAACGAATTCACCATAAATCTGCGCACTATCATATAACCACATTGAATATCAAATAGCCACACAACAACTTATCTAGGCAATGTCTTCATGATTTACTTACCTGTCGACTATTAATAGATTCAGTAATCACCATTAGCCAATCAAATGGCCAGGATTAGCCAAACTATTAATAGACACTACAGTAAGTACTCACAAACAGCTATGATAAACAAATACTCGTAAGTATAATTCGTCTAGAAAATACATACACTTAGTACATTCTTTCAATTGTGAATTATATCGTTTATCTTGTGAATGTTTACGTTGCTGCAAATTAATAACGACGCACTTCGTAACTATAAGAAACATATTATTCTAAACATACCTATATATCCTCCTCGGACTCCATAACAGCTTGGTAAAAAGAACAGTCGCACAAGGAAATAGTGCTCAACTAAATAGTGTGATTATATAGATGTATCTGGTATATTTCCTCAATTAAGTGTTTTAGATCTAAATATATTTCAAATCAGTTTCTAGTAAACCATGTGGAAAGAGTCATGTATCTAAATAAGTGCGTGTCGGTAAAATACATGACATATTAAAATGCGTAGAATTAGAACCGCGTATCCGGAGGTCGAATGTTTAAACTGCGGCTTACGAATAAAAATTCGAGTCACTAAATATGAACGTAAAATACTGGTTGTGTCTTTTTAAAAAATAATAGTTCAGGAGTTATTTTTAGCCAAGACTATTTAGAATTACGTGAATAATGTGCTGGTAAACTTTCCAATGATTTATTTCCTTTTTTCTGAGAGGCTATTAAATCATAATGTGTCCTTCTTCAGTGTCAAGCACATACATGTATAATTATATAAATGAAAAGTCGGTCCGTTAGTGTAAATGTTAAAAATAGTTGAATGGGAACGAACGATATGGGTAAATATTTCTCTTTTTTTTGCTTCGTGTGGAAAATATCCCTTTCCGGCAGTACTTTCAGTACTTTGATTATATCTGTCAGTAGTTGGGTCCATCAAACTAGATTTTGAAAATTGAACGATAGTTCAGCTTTCCATAGCCGTCCCCAGCTCGGCGCGAATGTACCGAAGTACTACGTTTTTCTACATCCGCCATGCAAAAGGTAAACTAGTTCCCGTTCCATGTTTTAGTGAGTCTGGGCAAGTTCAGTTTCCCTGAGTACTTTCAATACTTTGATTACTCTCTGTAATTTTTCAACACTCTGTTCTAAGATGATTCCCTTTGAGAAGACTGTGTTTTGTCTTCTATTTCAGATGTAATCGTTCGTTGGGTGGGGTTTGGAGAAGGTATATATCTTGGGTACCATTTGTGTGCTTTTAGAAATCCTGTTCTTTATCAATATTAATATGTACAAACTAAACAAGGTCTTCAAAACATAATATATATATACATGAAGTACAAATTCATTCGGCAACAATTTAACAATATCTACTCGCAACAAACTTTATACAAACTTAGCTCATGCATAGCTGAACGAGGACTATTTCAAAGTTCTGCACTAAAGGGAATCGGTCTTGGGCCGGATAGTGCGTAATGACGTTACTGTAGTGACTTTATTTTAAGTTGTTGTGTGAACTTATCAAAGACTGGTAATTAAACTTGCATTAAATCAATCTATACTTGGTAGAAATTTTAAAAACATCGACTCTAAAATAAAGAAATCATGAGGACTTTTCCCCGAAATTTTTTATCACCCATCATGATTAATCAATCTGTCATAAGCAGGTGCCGTAAACTATTACATATTTTACCTTTCTTAAGAGGATATCGATAACTACTATTTCAAAATCAAATATTCATGGAGCTTGTGTAGATTGGTTTAAATATATTGTATAATTATGATGTACATATATTTGTATCTATTTGTTTTCGGTATGTTTTAATGGGTTAAAATGGCAGAACCGCCTCAGTGGTCGAGTGATGAATGTCGACACTGACTTTAATTCACTGTTAGAGCTCAGCCATACCGACCACCTCTCTTAATGTGAGAAAGGAGACAGTTGCTTTCGAAGGATGTGAGTCTAATATTGGTTCTTCCCATGAAAATGGTTATGTAAATGCCCGCCTCATATGACTCTAGCTGTTGAAAAGAGGCGTAAAATTCAAACAAAAAAATAACAAATTGGCGCTCTGTAATAATACACCACTATCCATTCATACACAAATGAATACTGAACATATCTGTTCTTAGTTGTTTATTTCGAAATTCTTTATTCAGACTTTTTATTTAGTATTATAAAACTGGACTGATCATGATTCGTTATCTGAGAATGGTATAAGGCGAAAAAAGAGGAAATTATATTGCCTTTTTTACCAAACATCAAAATAACAACACAAAATTCCATTATAATTACGGCCTATCATACCATATTAATTCTCCACAACACCATTTATGCATGCAATATGGCAATACATAAAAATTCTGGATTATTTCACACTCAGTATAATTGCATCCACGATACCAATATTTTTATCGACATAGGCCATGTTCAATTCTATCTATGAATATACTTCTTGAGCGATATAGTATATATCGGATAGATATCAACAGTTTTTTTTTACACAGAATCTTCGATTATGATATTACAAAAAGATTTTATGTATGTTTTAAAAAATGACCAAATATTTACAATAACCTTTAGTAAAACATAGCATCTTGTTTTAAATTGTTGTTTTATAATACTTCTTGTTGTAAAGCAGTTTGTTTGTTTTTTCTTCAGAAAAAAAATATCATCGATTTGGATTTAGATAGTTTTGTTATAGGAGGAAGGGCTCCGTGGTCAAGTGGTTATAATCTCTGAAAAGTTAACACTTTAAAGCCCCTTGTAACCCTTTGTTTTGAATCTCACCCTTGACCAGAAAATAATCACTTGTGAGGAAGCTGTCCAGCTAGCTTACGGGAGGTCGGTGTTTCTACTCGGGTGTACGACTGTGGGTCGTCTTCCACTACTAAAATTAGAAATTATCACCCTGTGTTTTATGTGAATCAACAAGGAAAAATAAAAACATAGTTTAATTGTTGATATCTTCCTTGCTCACCGATTTGTGTTTTAGATATATAGTACAAATACACCAGTCAGCTAATAAGGAAACGAATGTTCAACGAGTCAGCAAAACAGCGTAGAAACAAGTAAATATGCAAATAAGAAATTACGTTCGCACCCACCCACCCACCGACACGCACATGCGCATTGACTCATACTTTGAAATATGAGTAGCATTCATTAACATTATCACGAGATATAACGAGCGTTTGGATAAAAAATACGTGGATTGCGATGTATGTGGAATATTCAGAAAACTAAGAAACATAAATACAAATAATTATAATTATTAAAATAAATTATGATCTATAACAAACACATTTTGATTGGCTTAAAGCCTTATCCATCATAAAAACAAAAATGTCATATTCAACGGTGAAATATGATATTTAATGGATATTTCGAAATTTCGAATTCTAAAAAAAGAACCAGGTCAATTTTCATCAACCAGAATAATAAGTGGTTATTTGTGATATATTCATCTTTCTTTATGATCGATATGATACCTATTTCTGTTGATCAAATAATGCATTGAATTTTTACGTGAATCAGAATTTTATCCTGAATGGTTTAAAATCAAAGACTTTTCATATATTGATAAAACAGTTGTTGACATTCTGCCGGTGAATATCACATCATGTTTAATGGTTCACTAGTCAATAACTGTATACTGATCTAAAGAATAAAACAGAAGGCATAGAGTTAAATCAAGGTCAGAGTTTGAGTAGAACGAAACTAAGGCTGGAAGAATCGATATAAGATCACGAGTAATTTGATAAAAGTAACGACTTTCTTGGCAGTCTGTCACCTGAAAATTTATTGCAGAATCATCTTTGTTTTTTTTAAAAAAAACATAGTTTCAAAAAAAGAGCGAAGTATTTTTCCGAGCTACCTTGTTGTAGATAACAATTTTTCTTTCGCTTACAGCGGATGACGATTCGGTTCATAGACAAATGAAGGATAAAAGGAAGAATCAGTCATCCTTCATACCAGTAAATTTAATTGAATCTGGTGAACATGTATGTATATACATATTATATGCATGTATTTTTAAGCCTTGTATTTGCATGAATGTTATTTCCTCATGTTTACATGTTTGTACAATGTATATTGCATGTATTGAGAGAAATAAATGTGTTGTTGTTTTATCGCAGTTTCTTACAATAAATTATACAATGATACTCAATGTTTGATATTCAACCATTGAACATGAAACAACATTTATTCATTAAAACAGAAGGCACCATTTTAGAGCTGATAAATTCGTTTTTGTTTGAAACGATTAAGCGCAACGGACCTTACTATTGAAATATACGAAAGACATCAATATATTTTTGTTAAGCTGACAGGTCGAGACGATTTATGCCACTGTTTTGTTCGAATAATTAATGATTTACTGATTTTTATTCATTGGGGACAGTTGAACATTTCAACCGGAAATACATTTTACAAATACATCAATAACAACAAAGGAAATTGCGTCAGATAAGATGGTTTGGACATTATATGGCAGTACATTGCAATTTACGTTCATTGGTTTCTCTAAAATAAGTAATGTTTAGTTCAGAATCAAACTTACTTGTTTGCCAGTCAAACTTCCGCTTCTAAAAATGAATTTGAAAATTTATATAAATTATTTTGTTATGTTTTGTTTACTTTCAAGGACTATCTATAAGGGGTTTTTGTTGTTAATATAGTGTGCAGGTATAATTTATCATGTTAATATCGCACAACAAAGCTTCATACTGACTTCAATAAATTGATGATAAAACCCGCATCTCACCTGGTTTTCACATACGCTGTAGTTTCACCTATCCCTAAGGAGACCAGTACTGCAGACTGACTCAGTTTTGCAGTTGTGGTAAACACAGAATGAGAGAATAATTATGTTATATTATCGCTTTGACTTTCAATTTTCTGAAAATAGCGGAAGTTTTTATAACAGTGTTAGATTACGATTAAGACAACATTCAGAAGGTGTAAGATGTTGTTTATTATAACGTTTATTTGTTCTAAATGTGCAGGAAATGTACCTGAAAAGAAAATTATTATTTATATCAGTATAAAAAGCATATAAAACATGGTATATATATCACATACATTAGATTGCAAAAAATGAAAATACATAGAAATATGAAATGAATAAAAGTTTTAAAATATTGTAATTAATATAAATATCATCCATTTTACTCTAAAATAAGAAATCAAATTTAATAAATAGTGGTAACCATGATTGTCAACTTTACATACCAATGATGACACAAAAAAGGGGAAACCCCTTATTTCCATTGTGGTCCTTCTATATGGGATTTGACCCAGAGAGGCAAATGCAGATATATATTAATTTCTAGATAAGATAACAACAACTATTTATGAACATAATAATAAAAAAATAAAATGTGGATATATTAACTAAAAAGGTATCACAATTCTTTTATGAATATCACAGTAAACATTAAATACTATTAAAAGATGCTGTTTGAGAAAACATGAAATACTCCTTTCTGATAATGGTGATACCTACACTAACGTTTCAGTTAGATAAATAGAACCAAAGCAAGAAAAACGGTCAAGTGTGAACCTGTATAATCGTACCAGTGTGACAAACACAATATACTCACTCACTCACTCACATACACACACAACACACAACTTACTAAGTGCACAGTTTTAAATTACTACAACTTGGTGAAATTAGTGTAAGAAGTACGTATGTGTATGTGTAACTTTGTACATGTATCTGTTACTGCTATAACATGGTTGTCAATGTATGGTGTATATTTTTTATCCCCTGGTCTTGTCCTTTTTGGTATGTTATTCATTAACATTTTAATTAATCACAGTAAGTGATTCTATTAGTAATGTTTGTGAACAGTTAATTAGCGGGATAATAATGTCAGAATTTATGAAATGTATTAAACCTCAGTTCATACGTTGAATAAGGGATTCCGCTAGCTTTTAAATTATAGTAAATTCACGTTCCATCCTTTATTAACCTCTCCTAATTTCCTGAATGTCTTTACAGATTTTCTCGCAGTTAATTTCAAGCCTTTGAAATCAATGTAATTTGAGAATCAATGTGGTCCTCGTTCTGTAGCTGATTACAAAATCCATACAATACGTTTCGTCAAGCAATATCTTCATTTGTCCTGGTGTTGAATAACAACATGAAGGATAGACGTGTCGAGTCTTCATGATCAGAAAATCTCTAAGAAATCGTCAGAACTATAGAATATCAGTATGTTATAACACAACATGTTGTACGGTGGTAGAACTTGTGTTGTGTCGTTTAATAAATACGAGAGATAACAGATACGCTATATAATTCGTTTTGTCTCTTTTTTTGTCGTCTCGGCGTCCAATTTTATAATGTCTTGTTTTGATACATATGATACGTTTTTCTGAATTGTTTGTCATATAATAAATACATCGTCAGTTAATAGTAGCACACACATTTTTAGAAGGTCCTAGCAAGTATAAAACGAATGATTTCAATACAATGTGTGTCACCTATGCACACGATCCTTGCTGGGGAAAACCTATTTACCATCCCTAACAGCTTGATTATTCCGACAGTCTCACAATAACTTGATCTTACTGAAATTGGTAATTTATTTTTAGTCCATTCATTGCCCAATTAAAGGTCTCCGTGAGCACTGACGGGATATACTTTTTCATTGTCGTTACTTCAAATTGCTTTCTTGGACGGGTACACATACACAAAACTGTGGAGAATATTCTTATTCCTTTAAAAATAAATATCTTACTAGCTAGTGTCTTTACAAAATGCGTATGATATGCACCTGGAAACATATGTTTTCAAACAATTAAGGATCATTTTATAATTATTCTTATTGATATACATTTGTACATAGGCCAGCTATGTTTTTCTTCGTTACTATTACTTTGCAAAACGTTTGTAAAGTATAAATTTCGATATGGCGACGAACATGCTAAATCCTTACATTGTGTACCTAGCTCCTGGTCATGTATTCTATGGTCCAGTCATATGTGATTGGTCGCTACTTACTCTTAATTTTCAGCCAGGTGTAGAGTTGCTGATATGTCTTATATCAAGCTACCGGGATCGGCGAAGGGTGATCTAGATACCGTGAATCCGAAATTCTCTGTGAAATATGTTCAAAATGTTTCATAAAAATAAACTTTAAAGAAAAAAATACAAAATAGTCTTCTAACTTCGAAGTAAAAATTGACAAAAGTAGTGTCAGAAACGATCTAGACATATCCACTTTCTAATGTGCTTCATATCACTATTGGCAACGCATAATTGTGTAAACATATACAAATGTATCACTCTTACATCTTGAAGGCTATCATAAAATGACATCAAATCTGCCTGCTGATGGCGAAGATGTCGTCTAAATATTGTATTTGAATGCTGTATCAGATACCGAAATTTCAGCTTTGTTGAACTAAATTAGCTCCAGGATTTAAAGCCAGACATTTCAATACTGCAACCAAATGCGCAGAACTATTTGTCAAATGGCGCAAAAGAACAATAGAACAATTCCTGGGCAAACGAAAGGCTGTACCTTATTCACTAGATTTCTTATATACCTTATCTCGTTCCTTATGGGTCTTTGTTGGGTTATATGATTTAACCAACTTTCTCTGTGATACACATTATATTTCACGCCATTATCTGTTATAACAATATTCCCTGCTGGAGCTGCCAGAATGATTGTGTATAATTGTACATGTTCAGTGTATATCATTGTACGGAGGAAGTCACCGACAATTGAATCAATATTTTATTAAACTCTAAACATCTTTAATATTGTCGAAACTATTACATCAGTAAGCTAACGGAATATCACACCGGTTGTCCTTACGTTTGTATCACAATCAAGGATTTAAAACATGGTAGATAGGTGGCATGTCTTTAGATTTCATTGATTTGGAAGGGTATGTGTTATACATCCGAAATTGCGTGAAAAAAACGTGGAATACATGGAAAATATGGTAGATTGTGTTTGGGATGTTACCAGGTGTCACACACTGATAATGGGATAGATCGGTGGTTCAGTAGTAACGCGATGGGCTACTGAGAGAAAGGTCAAATGTTCTAATCTGGGCTCCGCCTTCCTAAATATCAGGGATTTATGTCAGTGTCCAAATCCCAACTAGCGAGTCATGGGCTGTAATTAGAAATCACAAGAAACGATTGACTGAGGCGTGTATCGATGCTTTACACTATTTGTGTAGCGACATAAATGCTTGGTTCTCCTGTATATTCTCTCTCTCTGGGACGGCCCTTAAATGACCATAGCTGTCATAGAGGCCGTCAAACAACATATAAAATCACAAATAAATCAGTCGGGATGAACAACTTCAAGTCTTTCTTTTTAAATGCTTAGCTTTGTATTTTTATTGAATAACGAACCAATGACTCGTGCATAAAACAGTTGTGTTATAAAGAGGAAACAAAAGAACACATGCATCATAACAATGTTCTTTTTTGCATTGCATTGTTGATGCATTTATTGTGTTTTGAGCGCTGTGTGCCTATAGCTATATGGACTGTATTGTTTTATAAAAAAAAGTTACAAATTATTATATTTTTATTATATCATTCACAGTTTTGGTTTTTTTGTATAAGGAATAAGGTTCGTCAATTCTGAATATCTTGGATAAATGTGTAATGTTTCAGGTGACTGGTCAAAAGGTACAATGAATCCGATTGATGACAACCAAGACTGCCACGGAGATGATGAACTAAGTTCAATTTTGCTCTTAGAAGCAAATACAAATTTACGGGCTAAATAATAGATTTATAAATTTCTACTAGAGTATTGTTATGATTTAACATCAATGAGAAATAATTAATTGTCGAGTTGGCTGCAAAAACGTGTTTCCCAAGCATACTATTGGCAAAGATTGCTTGATTATTTCAACACTAGAATTCATATGCTGCAGACATGAAAGGTAAACGGAAATAAACTCAAAACATCAAAGCTTTTTAGCTTACTGCTGTTTGAATAACAGTCACTAAATCACTCGTGTCTTCATGTTGGCCAAATTATGTTGCATTCCATCTTTATCTTCGCTAATCAGTTCGGCCTTACCATATCACCACATCGTGACGAATAACGAACGTTCCTTGCAATCAACAATACCGCTAAAGGTGATAAAGTTGTGTTTTTATCAATCAAGTTCCATGTCGCTTGATTTAGTATAAACTCTCATTTTCTGTTGAATACAATTAATGTTTGTTTTGACACTGAGTAATAGTTGTTTAATTGCAGACGTGAGTGATTTAATATCATGGTGTATTTTATAATCACTAAGCCTGTATTTCAGAGTCTAAAAACTAACATTTACCATTCGTTGGATCACAATTGATGCTTCGTTCGTCTTACCTTTCAGCTACCAGAAACTGTTTGTGTGCTTTGTGAAATAGATAATATTGTTAACAAATGTGCGTTTCTGCTTAACCGTAAAATAACGCCGGAATATAAAACCACACTTCCTCTACAAACATACCCCTGTTCAAACAATCACCTTGCACCTAAACGTAATAATTCTGCACTACATTTTAAACACTATTAAGTATGTATAAATACTGATGACAGCAAGTGGAAGTTTCGTGTAAGCAACATATAGTTTTTATTATAAACATGTGCCAAAATGATGTGCAATACAAACAAGAACTTCCATTCACCTAACAAAATATCTGCGAATCACTTAGTCTTGTTTAAGGAATAAAACAATTAGAGATGTACTAATTACGTCAGTAAATGATTGTAAAAATACACGCGTATGTCCCCCGGTGGCATGCATGCCAAAAGACTCTGAATAAGGTCAATGTATAAAAGTAGAAGCTGTTTCCATTATACATAATCGCCCTGCAGTTATATTCCAAATAGCAAAAACAACCAAATTCAATAACAGCGCCGATAGTATGTGATAACTACTGGAATCTTTACAATTATGAGTAAGCGGTGTTGGTATTAGACAAAATAGTAAAATGTATTTTTCTCAGAACTAGCCACTGATACTAAAGGAAAGAGTATAATCTTTAATGGAGAAATAACCCAATTAAAGGTTTGTATATCTAAACACTCTAGTGAGCAGTGTTGGTGCTAAAGGCAACGATAAAACCTGATTAACCACTGATGGTATGAATAACGAAGTCAAAACGGTTAACCTATCATAAGTTTGTGAGTATTGTCATAATCTGTGTTTTTGTTATCCGATGGCTTATATAGATAATAAATTGGACAAACAAGCATCTGAGATAGGTATTAGTGTACAAATACACACCACATGCCACAAATGTTTATCTAACATTTCATTAAAGGGTGATATATTATATAAGTATGATATACTGCTTGCGTGCGGAGAGAACATATTGAACAAGAACATATCTGACCTCCCGAAGAAATCTCGGAATCTACAAGACTTGAAGCATTTACAAAAGGGTTTAATGCAGACCCATTCAACACTACGTATAACCGCAATTTTAAACTGAGGCATACAATAGGTAACAAAATGGTAGAATTTAAGAGATTCGCCAGACTCACAACATTTAATAACAGGTGGTTTGGATTCAAAATAGTTTTACGACAAATCAACTTATTTGTGTTACATGTAATTATAATATAAACAAATTTAAGATTCTTCATTATCTAAAACAAACGCTTCACTTTAATGACAAAGCAGCTCCGAAAGTAAAAAAGGGAATATATATCGTTAGATATGTATTTGTGCATAGTTTCAAAGTTTGTTAATAATATAATATTGTATAAAGTTACACATAGTATGTTTAGACCAGAAATGATCAATGAACAAACAGACAGAAAAAAAGATGTTGTAATTGGTTCAAGACAATAGATAATTTTATGCTGCAAGTATATTAAAATGAAACATCAGATGTTTGAAGTATTATCAATAGTAAATAAAACAATTATGTAAGAGCTATATCAAACCTTTTTTGACTTATTATGTCATGCGTTTAATAACTACTATCTAAGTAGGATGATGCCGGAATATTCCCTAATAAATACCTTGTTGTAGGGTTTGCCGATGCTTTAAAATAAAATTTTAGGTTGTACCATCCCTACCTTGATGAAACACGGGATATTGTTATATTTGAAAACCCATTTCATACAAAGAGGATAATTCCATAGAATATTCATGCACACATTATTGCGTATAAATCAATTTCGTGTATCAGATAAAAAGCAACAGAAAGATAACCCCAATAAATTGCAAAAATTGTTTTATGCACATTTTCAGTCCATCAATCTAATTTTATGAAACGAGCCCCGTAGATGCTTCAAACTAAAACTACATGA
Source organism: Lutraria lutraria (assembly GCA_964023205.1). Lineage (NCBI taxonomy): Eukaryota > Metazoa > Mollusca > Bivalvia > Venerida > Mactridae > Lutraria > Lutraria lutraria. Next base: position 22,418,924 of record OZ026845.1, on the reverse strand, counting down.
CATTGTACGAATAGATACTGAAAGTGCAGGTGACACTGTCGAGCCCACAGTATGTTTATCTCAAAATGTTGCTGCAATGAGTTAATTGTCTTCTAGTCGCGTATAACTCTAGATAACAAAAGTAGACATACTACTCTAACAGTACTATACTAGATAAATAGACCTAACAATAACACTAAAACAGCCATAAGTTTATCAGGAACTATCGCGGCACTAAACAAGCATTTGGCAGAACTCTTGTGCACCTAATAGACTGATTATACACAACGTGTAGAAAACAAACACACGCAGTTAATTCAAGGTCGAAGTCATTCAAAAACGTTTTTGTGATCAATCTAAAATCTTAACACACGTGGTAACTATACAGAATTACTGCTATCGTTTTATTCAATTGTTTGTTCTACAAACAAATATACAGTTGTGTCCTTATTATTCGAATTGTTTATCTGTATAACGAATGATCTAAATGAGTATTCAACTTTATAAATGGCACCAGAAGAAGCAAAAAGAAATATTTTGTTTTAATACTGTTATTGAGCGTATAAAAATGTCGTTTTCTTATTTTTTATTTATTTATTTCGGTTTTGAAATGCATGATAAATGGTGAAATA